>ONZH01013516.1:205000-536481 GCA_900303285.1 Rhinella marina
TAATGTTTATATTTTTATTCTAAGAAAAGGGGGGGGGTCACATTTTTATATTTTTTGTAGCCCGTCTAGGAGGCTACAATGTCCACTACTTTGGGTATACTCCCATAGGGAGCACAGTAATACATGGATTGCTGATTTCCTATGTTGGCCTGCCAACTCTCCGGAAAATGCCGGTCTTAAGTGCGCACTTCCAGGTTTTTCACCTTTTAGATGCTGTGACTACACTTGATCACCGTATCTAAAGGCTGTAATATCACCGATCGGCATTATTGCCGGTTGCGGACATTAGCCACAAGCCTCTGCTGTTTGAAACAGCAGTGGGGCTGTGAAGTACCACCTCCCAGGCACTTCCAGGAGCACGGCCAGACAAAAAATAAGATTTTCCAAAAACTGTAGTCAAACATGGTATGAGTATAAAGCCCTAAAGTTAGGGTCACACTTGGCATGTGTTACACACAGACTTTGCTGCAGATCCACCTCATAATTCAAACCTATTAAGGAAGGGTGAAATCCATTGTGAAAAATCGGTGGTATTTTCACAACATAAAGAACATGATCCACATTTAAAAATCCACAACATGCAAGTTTTTCCACATGGCATTTTTCTGTTACATGTGAATGGTGCATAAATCTATACACACTTGGGTGTATTAAAGGGGTTGTGCAACGAAAAATATTCTACATTTTTCAAACACCTGAATCTGATTACTTTTGTAATTGCATGTAATAAAAAATTTTATATAGCCAGTGAGTAGAGATGATCCATCCTCAGCTGCGTGTAAGTCAATGGGGACGGATCCGTTTGGTATGAGTGTCATACCAAACGGATCCGTCCCCATTGACTTACACGCAGCTGAGGACGGATCCGCAATGCCTGCGGGCATTCGTTCGCACCAGTGAGCTATTCAATAAAATGCATCTGTGTAGGGTCACCTGCTCTTTGTTCTTTTCTTTATTTCTTGGTTGCACGTCATCAGTTTAAATCTTCAAATGTCAATGTTCTGATAGAAACTGTGGCCGTTACAAGGAAAGAGCTACAGCACAAAGGACACATTTCTAAGCTGCAGCAGAAAAGACATGCCTCCAAGCTGCCAGCCTAAATGAAATCTAGCAGAACAATTGGAGCAATGAATGGGGAGATCTCTGGTGGTATGTAAGGTATAGGGCTGGTCCTATCTTTGTTAGAAAGAGATTGTCATGTACAGATGTAGCAGCCCTAGCGATCACTGTTTTCGCATAGCGTTGCTAACGAATCGCGACTTCTCTTTCACTCGCAGTAAAAGTACGCTAATTATGCTACGTGCGCAGTAGCTGTGGCATACGAATGCGTTCGCATTAGCGTACAATGAATAGCATTAGCATACGAATGCGTACGCAGTAGCGTACAATGCATAGCATTAGCATACGAATGCGTTCGCATTAGCATACAATGAATAGCATTAGCGTACAAATCATCAGATGCGTACTCTATTTACGATATTGTTCAGCGCTCACGCAATTCTCCTGTGATCACTAGTGCTGCTACATCTGTATATGTCTGATTTTCATTTTTTACATCAATCATGGAACAACCCCCTTAAGGGTTCCATGGGCCCTGGGCTTCAGCCCGTTATTATAAAATGATGTGCCTCACTATTTGAATAATTACATATACACACATACCTATGGACACTGGCTAAATTACACACAATTTTTATTTATACAGCTATATGTGTGACTTTAGTACAAATAGTACATACACACATTTCTCTATTTAAATTCATCCAGTACAGAGATAGGGGGCAATGCAACTCTTTGAGATTCACATCGCACAGCACAGCAAATTATTTAGGATAATCAAAACCTTTATGCATACATAAAGCTACAATTATTGCCATATAATCACAGAGAAATAAAGATGACAGTTATTTCACTTACAAACTAGAATGTGGATGCTTATTTGCAGTTTTATGGTACAGTATTTATTAGAGAAAAAGATATTTAGCCAGAAGTAAGCCAAGCACGTACATGGAGTAACAGATCAAAGCTCAGTATACAGATTTGGTATCAGAACCAAGTGTAGTTATGATAACTATACCATACATACAGTACAACATACAGCATAATGCATTCAAAAATTCTTCTGACCCTTTCACCTTTTGTTATGTTGTAGCCTTGTGCTAAATTAAAATAAAAAAAATCAAGTTATCCCGATGAATCTGCACTTAATACCCCATAATGAGAAAATGAAAACAGTTTAGAAAGGTTTGCAAATTTATTAAAAAGCAAAAACTAAATTTTTACACAGATGTACATGTTCAGACCCTTTGCTATGACACTTGAAATTTTGCATCTGAGAGCCTCCAGTATCTCTTGATCATATTTGAGATGTTTCTACACCTTGACTGGAGTCCGCCTGTGGTAAATTCAATTGACTGGACATGATGGGAAAGGTTTCACAGTTGACAAGATATTAGACCAGAGAGGAAAGAACTGCCTGTAGAGCTCAGGGACAGGGTTGTGTGGTGGCAAGGATCTGGAGAAAGGTACAAAAAAAATGCTGCACTGAAAACTCCCTACAGCGCCAAGGCCTCCATAATTCTTAAATGTTAGAAGTCTGGAATAACCAGGACTATTCCTAGAGCTGGCCGCCCCACCAAACTACAGTGGCATGCAAAAGTTTGGACACCCCTGGTAAAAACTACTGTTACTGTGAACAGTTAAGCAAGTTCAAGATGAAATTATCTCCAAAAGTTAAAGATGAAACACAATTTCAACATTTTGAGCAATATCAGTGTATTATTTTGGTTTTGTACAATTTTAGAGTGAAAAAAGGAAAGGAATACCTTGCAAAAGTATGGGAACCCAAAGAGATTTGAGCATTCAGATTACTTTGTCTCAGACCTTAAATAGCATGTAAGGACTAAAGGTTTGGTCACAATCATTGGTAGGAAGGACCAGGTGATGCAAATTTCAAAGCTTTATAACCTTGTCCCAAAAAAACAGGATCCACGGGTTCCTCTAAGCAGCTGCCTAACACACACTCTGAAAATTATTGAGGACCACAAAGCAGAAGGCTATGAGATAGCAAAGTGTTTTTACTCAGTTTGAAATGTAATTAAGAAATGGCAGCTAACAGGAACAGTAGCGGTCAAGAGAAGGTCTGGAAGACCAAGAAAATTGTCAAAGATAGTTGCTTGTAGGATGGCAAATCAGAAAGATTTAGCAGACTATGGAGTTATGTTACATCATTCTAATGTTCAGCAACACCTGCACAAATATGGCCTTCATGGAAGAGTCATCAGAAGAAAACCTTTCCTGCGTGCTCACCACAAAGATCAGCATCAGAAGTTTGCATAAGAACATCTAAACAAGCCTGGTGCATTTTGGAAACAAGACCCGTGGACCGATGAGGTTACAGTAGAACTATTTGGCCACAAGGACCAAAGGTAATTTTGGGGAAAAAAGGGTACAGGATTT
This sequence comes from Rhinella marina, assembly GCA_900303285.1. NCBI lineage: Eukaryota > Metazoa > Chordata > Amphibia > Anura > Bufonidae > Rhinella > Rhinella marina. Next base: position 208,460 of record ONZH01013516.1, read on the forward strand.
CAGCAAAGGTAATTTTGGGAAAAAAGGGCACAGGATTTCATGAAGAGCATCTCTGATGAAAATACCTCAAACATGATATGAAAGGCTCTTGGCTGGCTACAAAAAGCGTTTACAAGCTGTGATACTTGCCAAAGGGGTTGCTACTTGGTAATCTACATGCAGGGTGCCCAAAGTTTTGCTTTGTGTCCTTTTCCTTTTTTGTTATTTTGAAAATGTATAAGATGGAAATAAAAAAAATTGTTTTTACTTAAAATACAAAGGAAATGTGTCATCTTTAACTTTATGCCTTTTTGGAGATCATTTAATCTTCAACTTGCATAAAGGGAACCTGTCACAACATTTTCACCTATATAAATAACAGCATTGCCCCACAGAAGACTGTAAATGCAATCCAAACATACCTGTGTGCACTTTGTGTCTCTATTCCATGTCCATATGAGCAGCTAAAGCAGCCATTCCCTCTTCTTAAGTCTGGTTTTCTTTGGGCACAGGGAACAGCAAATCCCACCCAGCTGGGCCCTTGGGAGCCGTTTTCCAGCAGAATAAAAGATCTTTTTCTGGACATGGAATATAGACACAAAGCACACACAGGTATGTTTGGAATGTGTTAGCTTTTGACCAGGGGTGCCCAAACTTTTGTAAGCCACTCTAAGCAATCGGGGGAGAAGGACCATGGTAAGGGAGGCAACCAAAAATCCATTGGTCACTCTGGTTGAGCGCCAAAGATTCTCTGGATAAGAGAAATGTCCAGAAGGTCAACTTCAACTATCATTGCAGCACTCCACCAGTGGCCTCTCCTCAGTAAAAGACACATGAAAGCCCACATGGAGTTTGCAAAAAATACTTAAGGACTCTCAGAATGTGAGAAACAAGATTCTCTGGTCTGATGAAACAAAGACTTAACTTTTTGACACTAGGCAGCTAGTCCAGGCAGACCAGGGGGTACCAGTGCAAGGTACCAGAGGTACAGTCGTAGTCAGCAGGCCGAGTCATAACCAGTAGCGAGTCAGGGCAGGCAGCACAGGTCAGGCAATCCGCGTCAGCAACAGGAGAGTCGAGCAGGTAAGGATCAAACAGGTAGCGCAGTCCAGAAACACAAGCACGGGTCAAATACACAGGAACACCAGCATAGACAAAAGCAACCTTTGAAGGCCACGAGGACCTCTGACGTTTAGGCACCTGGGAAGGCTGCTGGACTACTCATATAGGTGCAAGAGGGCTAGGATTGGTCAGCTCGGTCACATGTGCTAAACTCATAAATCACAGGAAGTGACACGCTGGCCCTTATGGAAGTGCTACAGGGAACAGCCTGGAAAGCATGCTGTGCCCAGAGCTGGAAGGAAATCATGGAGCGGATTCCAGGAAGGACGATGCCTGAAAGGACAGAGCCCAGGACTGCAGCAGTGAATGAGGAAGCACTAGCAGCTTATCACTGCCGAACACTGAGCCTTGGATCGCGGCAGTCAGCATCATGTTGGGGGAAGGGCTTTTTCAGTAGCTGGGACAGGGAGACTGGTGAAGGTTGAGGGAAAGGTGAATGAAGCAAAGTACAGAGATATTCTTAGGGAAAACTTGATCCAGAGTGCTCTGGACCTCAGAATGAACTGAAAGTTCACCTTTCAACAAGACAACGACCCTAAGCACACCGCAAAGACAATAGGAGTGGCTTAGGGACAACTCTGTGAATATCCTTGAGTTGCCCAGCCAGAGCCCTAACTTGAACTCAATCGAACATCTCTGGAGTGACCTGAAAATGGCTGTCCACCAACAGTCCTCATCTTGCCTGACAGAGCTTGAGAAGATCTGCAAAGAAGAATGACAAAATCCCCAAATCTAGGTGTGCTGTAATCACTGTCAAAGGTGCTTCAACTAAGTACTGAGTAAAGGGTTTGAATACTTATGTCAAAGTAATATTTCAGTTTTTCCCTTTCAATAAATTAGCAAAAATTTCAAACATTCTGTTTTCAATTTGTTATTATGGGATACTAAGTGCAGAATGATGGGGAAAACCTGAAGTGGCAATATAAAATATGAAAAAAGTGAAATCTCTGAAGACTTTTTAAATATACTGTACTAGAAAGACTTGGTACCAGAACCAAGCATACTACATAGATACCATAAAAAACCAAGTATACTACCAAGATTTGGAACAAAAACAAACTGTGATTAGCACCGAAGGAGTAGCTGGCCACAGTGTGTGTGTGTGTGATATTTTCAAAACACCACATATTTTTGGAATTTATGTATGTCATCCTAATGCAGGTTTAGTAAAAGGGTGACTCTCTTTAAACCCTCTTTAATCCATAGGTAGCCATTCTGGGGCAGATTTAAATGTCATATGCAAGTCACAGATGCCCTATACTGTGTAGTCACCACACATAAGGATGGACTTATACACACTTTCACCACATACAGTACAGTGGGGAAAAAAGTATTTAGTCAGCCATCAATTGTGCAAGTTCTCACACTTAAAAAGATGAGAGGCCTGTAATTGACATCATAGGTAGACCTCAATTATGAGAGAAAAAATGAGAAAACAAATCCAGAAAATCATTGTCTGATTTTTAAAGAATTTATTTGCAAATTATGGTGGAAAATAAGTATGTGGTCAGAATTTGCACAATTGGTGGCTGTCACTAAATACTTTTTTTCCCCACTGTACATAGATTCATTCATACACACTCTAACCAAACATGATATAATCTTACACAAACTCACCACATATGATTGCTCACATATTTTCATCACACACCTGGACACTCATCCACAAATTCACCACACACAAGCACAGTCATACACACCTTCATGGACACTTTCATACACAAAGTCACCAAACACAAGCACACTCATACACACCTTCACCTTATGGACATTCTCATATACATGGTCACCACACACGAGGAAACTGATACACACCTTCATCACCTTCATGGACACTCTCATACACATGTTCACTACATATGAGGACACTCTCATACACATTCCTCACATGCATGGATATTCTCATACACACATTCACTACATATAGGGACAATCTCATGCAAACGTTCAAAAAATACATGGACACTTTCATACACATGCTCACCACATAGAATGATGCTCTCATACACACATTCACTACATGCATGGATGCTCTCATACACACATTCACCACTTACATGGACACTCCGATACACGTTCACCACATAGACATACAACACACTCATTGGATACATTTTACACATATGTAGAGTAGTGTATACATTTATGTACAAGGATGCTAAGTACTTTAGGGGTGAGATGTAATGAAAACAAACTTACTCCCTCCCTCCCCCCAGATGCTCCTGTTATAATCCGTCCTGTGGAAAAGCCTTTTTAAAGGGGTTTTCTGATTGGATAAAAAAAATTAGATAAGGGGCATAATGGGTTCAAATAAAATAAAACATAACTAACCTAACCAATTCCCATACTGCTGTTCTGGCACTTACCAGGTCCCTGTTAGTTTACGTTTCCTGGACCCAGCTACTGTTCAGCCAATCACTGTCTGAGGCTGACTTGTTGTTTAGTTTATAACATTTATTTTTTGTAAGGTCACTCTCACTGATATGTTCACTTGTGAGCACTACATGGAATTAGGCAACATAAGAGTTACTTTTAGAAGTATATTCTAATCCCTATCTTAGGATAAATGTGTTAAAGCACAGCAGCATTCTAAATTTTGCAGGCTTCTTACCTTAAAGGGGTTCTGCAGTTTTTTCAAACTGATGATCTATCCTCTGGATAGATCATCAGCATCTGATCGGCGGGGGTCCGACACCCGGGACCCCCGCCGATCAGCTGTTTGAGAAGGCAGCGGCGCTGCAGGAGCGCCGCGGCCTTCTCTGTGTTTACCGCAGGCCCAGTGACGTCACGACTAGTATCACTGGCCTGGGCGGGGCTAAGCTCCGTTCACATGAATGGAGCTTAGCCGCGCCCAGGCCAGTGATAGTAGTCGTGACGTCACTGGGCCTGCGGTAAACACAGAGAAGGCCGCGGCGCTCCTGCAGCGCCGCTGCCTTCTCAAACAGCTGATCGGCAGGGGTCCCGGGTGTCGGACCCCCGCCGATCAGATACTGATGATCTATCCAGAGGATAGATCATCAGTTTGAAAAAACTACAGAACCCCTTTAAAGCACACTTGTAGTTTCACATAGCTATTCAGAATAATCTGCCGTGTATGTGCATGAGGAATAGCACTATTTCTGTCCATTATATGAGTTATATATGGAATCTTTAGCAGTTTTCCCCTCTGTAGGCTGCATATCTAATTCTCAGTTGTCCCTAAGCTAGTGGATGGAATAGCTGGACTAGCTGTAATTATGTCTGCCCATACAATGCACACAGAGAAGAGGAAATCCTGCTTCCCTATCTAGCTCACAGAGAAGATACTTGGCTCGTTATTCTGACCACTCCAAACTTCTTTGGAGCCTGATAAGTGAAGCAAGAAGCATTTTCTGTGATAAGATATATTACAAAGTTTCTTATATTCACTTGTACTATAGATTTAAGCAAGATTTGCTGAAAGTACAGTAATCATTTAAATCTCCCATAATTGTTTGCTGACTGAAAGACTGGGAAGAATAAGTGAATCTTCTTTGAAAGTCCACCTCTTTGTGAAGATCATCCATTTCTTTAGACCAGATTTCCAGTTTTATCATATATGATGTATACTGGCCTACTCTTGAAGACCATTTAACAATTAAAATTTTGGTGGTCATCACCACAAAAGTTTCACTGTATAGTCTTTATATCAGGCAGTGTACAATAAAATGATATATAAGTTCAACTAAACTGTTAGGAACCTGTCAACAAGTTGATTTTATATATGGTTTTACAATATATATATATATATACATATATATATATACACACACACAGTGTATATTACAGGCTGTAACTAAGGATTAGTAAGTAATGGTACTGCTAAGGTAAAAAATGCTAAGAGCAGTAGTTACAAAGATCCTAAACTTTTTTATGTTGATATTAACTACCAAATTAGGTTTCCAAAAAGTTAATGTATGGTATAAAGATAGAAAATGTGTAATGTGATTTATCTTGATTTTAGTTTTATATCCGCTCTATAGTAAAAGTCAGTTTGGTACTTCTATTATAAGAGGAGTAGTATATTCAGAGTGTCGAATACCCATTGAGTATGCAGGCGCTTTGTTCTTGTGATTTACTACTTTCTCTGGACTATGAGCTCCAGGACCTGGGGCCACAGATTCTGCTTTTGAAATTTGATGTCTCCCAAGCATGGAGTATGCAGGACTTCTTCTCATGTAGAGGTTATTATTTGTTTGTTTATAATGAGCTGGACCAGGTGTATGAGCCAAATCTTCAGAATGCCCTCCACGATGTGTTCTGCCAGAGAGGCTGAAAGCAGGTGCAGATGCCTTCAACGGAACGCGGGGACCCACTACTGGAGGCAGGGAATATGTGTTTGGAGCTGGTACCTGATCTATGGTTCTGTATCTCGTTCTAGAGCCCATGGAGTATGATGGTGGCTTCCGATGTGTTGGAATAATGCATTTCTCAGGTCTATAAATTCCAGGACCTGGAACTGTCTCTTTATTATCTATGAAACATACATCAAACATCACAGAATTAGTGTTAAAAAAAAGTTAAGGTTTACAACTGTAAGCAAAAGATATTTAAAAAAAATAAAGATATTGATATAAATGTGCATGCTTGGACGAGTGTGCATTTTTATTTCAATAGAAAGATGGAGATAAGTCTCATTAATGTTGCATATTTTAGGCTAGGGCTACACAATGCCATTTTTTGCGTGATGTTTTGTCACACCAATGACGCAGGACAATTTTTATAACGTACTGCGACATGCGGCGACTGCAACATGTCAGTCGCAAAAACTTCATCCAAGATGGGTTTTTCTGCGACTGTCGCGTCGCAGTCGCAGCATTTCGCAGTGCGACACAATAGACTTCCATTATAAAAATTGTCGCGCGACAGACACATGTAGCAGTGTAGTTGCGACTTACTGTCGCAAGACAAATGTTGTCGTGTAGCCCTAGCCTTAAGGAGGTGAGCACCCACTTTAAAGAGCCTCTCCGTTAGAAATCCTAGCAGCACAGCAACTCCAGCACCACATGACCGGAAAGAAGAGGTGACATCCCTGCTCATTATAAGGTTTACGACCTGCAATAGCACCTTTCAGCCACTAGTAAGTGCTATTGGACCACAAATGAAGATACTGCAGTGCCCTAAGGGGAGAAAGAGCAGTGCAGAGGAGGAAACCACTCCCTTTAAGTGATGCAAGGAGTCAGACAGAGAGTAAGAGGAAGCCTAACATAAGGGCCAACTGATGCCTTGAAAGTTAGTATGGCCCTGGGCTACATGAAGTGCTCTCATCCCCCTTCTGCTGGGAAGTACTGAAGTGACAGAGCGAGCTACCCCACAGTGGAGTCTGCCTTAGCATGGACCAGATTGTTAGGAATGCTGCAGTGTGTCAAGTGCAGTGTGAGGGGCTGGGCCTAGTAAGGTGCCTACAGTCTGCCTGGAGTCTATTACATGAGTAGCAGAGTCCAGATCTCCGCTTTTTTTATTTTCCTACTGCCCCCATTCCCCCGCTGTCAGCTAACATAATGTAGAGGACTCATGTGTATGCACAGCAGTCCTGACAATATACTTTAACACAGTTTTAAACGCATATATTACTGCAGATAACAGGCCAAGATCATGGTGACAGATTACATTTCATACATTTTCCCCTCAGTCTTTCCATTATGTGTCCTCCGCTTATGATCAGTTCCTGGCTTTAAAAAAAAATGTACATTGAGGCGGTGGTGTGTTTTAGATGGAGAAAAATAAATTGAAAAACTGCATGTAGTGTTTCGATGCAGATTTTTTGCCACATTCAAAACACAGCAGCATCACCACAATGTGTGCCAATGTGACGATACGTATTTTTCTGTGCTAAAAAAAAACTGATGTGGAATTCACATCAGGTTTTTTGTATGCATTTTTTTCCTGTTGCGGTTTTTGGCGTGATTTGGAGTGGATTTTCCTTCCTATTTTTGATTGGAATCCTGGACGCGAATTGCACACCATGAAAAAAAGGAGTGTCCTGTCCATTCTTGATGTGATTTTTAAAACTGTACATGAAAAAAAAAAAAGTTCAATTCCCCATTGAAATCCATGGGTTTTTGGTGCAGAGTCCATGTCAAAATCTATGAAAATAATCGGCATGTTTGGATGGAAGATTTTGGGCGCAGCTTTCAGCTTTAAAACCACCTCCCATTGTTTTCAATGGGAAGCTGCACTGCAGTTCATGTGTTTGAGGATTTTTGCAGCGCAGTTTTAAAGACCATGCCAAGGTATATTCTTGGTGCAGTTACCGCGTGGACCCCCCCGAAAGCGGCAGTGGGAGCCTGCTCAGGGTTTCACTCCATACAATGGAGCTAAACCTACAGCGGGACTGAATGACCACCCACGGCATAACCCGCAGTAAAGCGCAGCGGCTTCTGCCGTGGGATACGCAGCCGATACTCTGTGTGAACCCACCCTAACAGCTCTTGGATTTAGAAACCCAGTATAAGGCCTCATGCACACAACCGTGTTTTGTGGCCACATTGAAGTGAATGGGTCCACATCCAACCTGCAAAAACTGCAGTTCAGATGCAGACCCAAACCACGGTCGTGTGTATGAGGGCTAATTAGCAAATTACTTAATAAGCAAAGCACTTGACTGTAATGTCCCTGTTGGAATAAACCACAAGATGTTCAGGGGAAGGCCACATGGAGCAGCTCTGCCCTGGGTGTGAAGCTGTTTTCTAATTGATGAGGAGGCTGCATTATTTTACTGCAGATGGTCACAATTTGAAATGGTCACTGCAGTTGTTGACTGATTTGAGCTGCCTCTGTGTGGCCTTACCTTTATGTTTACATGACGGATTTTGTAAATCCGTTTTTCATGTGGTTTTTTACGTGTTTCTGAAGCGGTTTTTCATTTACTTCAATACAAAACTGCATTTTCAGCTTGTTGTTTTAGCGTTCAAAACTGATCAGAAAACGTGGACATATATTGAACAATTTTTTCACGCTTCATTTTTATTTCACCGGGAGATTCAGAGTGGATTCTGCCCCAAGACAGGGCACACTGCTTCTTTTTTCCAAGTGGAAAAAGTAAATCAAGTGTCACTTCATACTGTAATGAATGGGATGCTGATTAAGGCATTTGAAGCTTATTTTGAATTTGGAGCTTATTTTGAGGCGGAAACGTGCCAAAGAACTCCGTGTGAACTGGCTCTTAGGGTATGGCCAATTGTAGTGTAAATGCTGTTTGGGCAGTCCCTCCCTGGCTGCTTTGAATGACAGGGCCAGGCAGTGGCAAAGCAGCAAGGGAGCAGTTGGCCACATAAAGAAGAGAGGCTTGGGGCCAACAAGGGCAATGGTGACAAATCTGCATATTAGGAAAAAATATTATAACTTGGGAATGGAGCTTCAGATCAACAAAAGAAAAACAGCTATTTAATGATGGTGAACTGAAACCATGTGTCTATGGAAAAAGCTGGATAGGTAGGTCGCTAGTGATAGACTCCATTTAGAGATGCACTAAATTTATCAAACATTGTGTGACATTTGATAAAGTTGGCGAAAATTATGGTAATCAAGAGTCTTTCAAAACTGATTTTTTTTTTAAATCTGTTCATGATAAATCTCCTATATATGGGACTTTCATGGCATGCCAGTGAAACATTTCATAAATGTAAGATTGGTGGAGGTGTTGATGCTGGAGTCTGCAGGAATGCTGAGAGCAGTTATCCTGTGTAGTTGCTGACCATCAATGGAAAATGATATCTTACCAATGAAATTCATAGACATTATGAAAACTGCTGAATAGGAGCAGTACAATGTTTCTATAGCTCCCAGAGAGAGCCACCACATGTACACTTTCTACTGACAAGTGATGACAAAGGGCAGCCTCAAGGAATCCAAAATTCTTTCCAGCTGTCTTGCATTTTGTTGCTATGTTACATAAGGTTCCTCTGATAATACAGTGTTTCAATGCTCTATGGCAGTGATGGTGAACCTCTTAGAGACCGTGTGCCTAAACTGCAATCCAAAACCCACGTATTCATCGGAAAGTGCCAACACGGCAATTTAACCTGAATATCACTATAGTATATCTTCCATGTACTTTATCATTTGGTTATGATAGCATGCCTACATTCAGTGTCCTGCCTGTGCTGTTCATAGTGAGCCCTGCGCTGGTAAATGATAGGGAAAGTCTAAGGCATATTTGAGTGTGGGTGCCCACAGAGAGGGCTCTGAGTGCCACCTCTGGCACCCGTGCCATAGGTTCGCCACCACTGCTCTAGGGAATAAGGACCTTTCTATTTTAGTAAATTATTAAGTATTTCTTATAAAATAATTGTGGAATATATTTTTTACAATTCTATGTTGTGCCATTCCTTGTAGAAATTTATGAAAAAGTGACAACTGTCAAAGGGGCTTTCCTCTATACAGTCTGGCACTGACAACACCGATTAGACAATGTCAGACTCACCCACAACTGGTAACACCCAGTGGTCAATTTATTCATGTTTTTCTAAGAGGAGCAAAAGAGGAACAGTACAACATACAATCATAAGAACAGATGCTCCAGATTCGTAATTTCTTGAGGAATATAATTTACTAAACTCAACATGTTACGGGTCCTCTTAAATTTCTTGGAACAAAAACCCTGATCTTAAATAATTATCTCTTACACGTCTAAGTACATGGGCCTGCAGAGTATTAGTAGTCAAGAGAAAACACTAAGCTCGGAGGACATGCAAAAGAGACGGTGAGTTGTATTTTTTTATACGAAGTATAATTAATATTAACATAATATGTATATTGCTCTCCATTAAATAATGCTCCACGAATTTACAAGAGCAGTGTAGTATAAGTTGCTAAATCAGGCAGTATGACTGTTCAATAGAAAGCAAATAAGCCTTCAGTCGTAGCTGAGGAGCAATGTCTCCCTCTAGTGGATATGCAACGGTATCTCCCAAGAAAGAGAACAAAGCTCTCTCTAGTGGAAAAGAGGTTATAAAATATTAAGAAAAGAACTGCAATGTTTTTGAATGAAAAAGTCTTAACACAGGCCGCTTTCACACAGTCAGTGTTTGATCAGTCATGTCCATCAATGATTGTGATCCAAAACCAGAAGCACAGCCCATACATAAATAACATATAATAAAAGATTTACTCCTGTTCTGATGGAAATCACTGATCAAACACTGATGTTTGAACTAGGCGAAGTACTGAGAACGAAATACCAGTCATATGCAACGTGCAGAGGTGGCTTTATGTAGCTCCCATTCACTTTTATGGGAGATAAAGAAACAGCCCTAACACAGCTCACTTGGCCCTTTCCATAACCTCGGCCACCTTGCGCCATGGCATAGAATGAATATTCCAGTCTCATCCATGAATGACTGAGATGGGAATACTCACCCAGACTTAAAATATTGTCAGGCTTAAAGAATCTAAGCCATATGAACACATTGGTCTATGTTGCCTTGTGTCAATGGCTCAGAGCAGTAGTGGTGTACTGGTGTTAAAAATGTTTCTTTGGTACACAATTGTGAGGGAATACCGTTTGTGCATCATTTAAATGCTACCACCTTAGTAATGTGGAGGACCATGTACTGACTACCTATCTTCTAATGGCACAGGATATCACAAAGTACATGTCATCTTCAGCTGGTTACTTGAATATGACAATGACTGGACACTTAACAGCCCAGATTTACTATTAGTTAGACAGGGTAAACTTGGACAAGGCAGTCTTGAAGGGAATCTGTCATCTCCAAAACACCCCCAAACTAGAGTAAGGAGTATATAGTGTAAATGGTGCCGAGTCCGGTTATGTAATTTTTATCTTCATACTCACTTGCATTCTGACGATGTTCTCCAACAAACCGGCAGTAAAATGCATTGAGAGGACTCCCACACATAATGGAGAGGACTCTAAGAGGAGTCCTCTAAATGTATTTTACTGCTGGTTTGTAGGTGATCAGCGTTGGAATGCAAGTGAATATGAAGATGAAGAAGTGTAGATAAAAATGATATAATTGAACTCAGCACTAGTGTATACACATTATACACTGCTTAAAGGGTTATTCCCATCTCAGACAATGGGGGCATATCGCTAGGATATCTGGGACCGGCAACTATATCAAGAACAGAGCGGGGAAATGAACAGAGGGCACACTGCAGTGGGCTCCCATTCATTTCTATGGGAGCAGCAGGGAGCTGCGCCTGGTGGTGGCCGGACCTCGGGAAACCTGGCGTCCTCCAGGCACAGCGCTTCCCGCTCCATTCTAGATATACCGCTGGGACCTGCACCTATCAGACAAGGGGGGCATATCCTAGCGATATGCCCCCATTGTCTATGATGGAAACACCCCTTTAATCTAGTTTGGGGGGTGTTTTGGAGCTTACAGATTCCCTTTAAAATTTGCCAGATTTGTCACAGTGGCTTGGGTTGTATGATAAATGGGCGCATGTTTAGACTGCCTGTCTAAGGTTTACACCATCTATTGGTTGGCCTAGTTTGTGCCAGAATTTTGGCTCACTTCAGCACATTGTAGGCAACACCCCTTTTGCTGTGACACCATACCCCTTCCCGCTAAGCCCCACCGCAGACACATTACTAAATCTAGGCCAATGTCTTCACCAGTTCTTCATTCAAAAGAGCACCTTCCACAGAAATCACTTTGTGCTTAGGTGTCTCAAAATGTCACTCAAAGCTGTTATTTTACACTTTAAAAATGTGAAATCTCAGAATAAAAAACATATATGAGAAGAACCTTGTCTCAGGCTGTGTTCACTCTAATGTTAAAAGTGCACACCGTATTTTAGTGAATGGCTTCACTGCTTACATAGTGCATCAGTGATGCCTTCCATCCCCCATAGTAGACAGTGGTAGAAATCCAGGAGATGCTTAAATACATAAAACATTAGCCATTTGGGACACATGGCTTAAATTTTTTATTATATGTGCTCCCTACCCTAATGTTGTTAGTACCTACCTGCTGATTTGCCACGTGCCAGCATGGAGTAAGCAGGACCAGCACTCCGGCCAAAACGTGTTAGGCTTGGCTCCACATAATACTGAGGTCCTGGACTACAATCACTGAGATGAGCTAGAGAAGAAAGACAAACAAGGAGACCAGGCAAAAAAAGGAGACCAGACAAAAATTGCCCAGAATGTAACATGATAAGGTAATAAAGGTAAAATATTTAAAAGGTACATAGGATCCTGTGTCACTTGATTTGTTATTTTACATGGAGTTAACCATCATTCTTACCAGAGTGACTTGTGCGTCCATGAAAAGAATATGCTGGACTGGAGTATTTAGTATAGTCGTGGCCCACAAACCCTACTGTAGGGGGCAGGTTGTACCGTCCAGGACCAGGACCTAAGGGTGTGGAGGTGGAAGAGTGAGTAATTGTGGATAGCACCTTTATTTCCCTAAACATCCTAGATGAATTCAGTGTAGTATGTGTGTAGACGGTATGCAGTTACACATTAGCAAGATGTCAAAGGTGAACACCAGTGCAAAGAGATTAGATATTTTAAGGCATTTTCATTAATTTATTTCAAAATGTCTAAAGAAAAAAAAAAAACCATAAAACAAGGTCCTAGCACTTCCCTCCTTTATCTTCTCCTTTTCTATGATCCTATTTGATCTCATATTTCAGTTCTATAAATAAATAATATTCCAAAATGTATATATAAATCTGCATGTCCCAGGAGATCAGCCACGTCCACCTCCGCCCCTCACTGTTTTGTGACAAACTGTCACAAAAAGACAGCTGGCTGGAGCAGGAGCCTCCTTGCTGGCCATGTCTGCAATATTACTAAAGGAGCATTAAGCCCCACTCACAAAGTAAACGAGTGGCAAGTGCGGCCACCCTCCATTCACTTCTACGGGAGTCGTAAAAATAGCTGGGGCCCAGTTCTACAGGTGGGCCCACACCTATCGGACATTAGTGGCATATCCTCGCAATATGCCACCAAAGTGCAAGATGGGCCAACCCCTCTAACTCCTGTGTTCTCTGAAGAATTTCTACAAGCTGTTTGTCAGGATAATGTAAAAATCGTTGAAATTATCTCTGTTTACTTTTCTCATTTATCTTCAGGTTTAATGTTCCTTTAATAGGGCATCATCTGTTAGCCAGAACAGGGGCAGCTACAAAGTGCAAAGCTCCCTCTGGAGTACCCATCCATACATTACACAGACAGAACATTGATCTCAGTGAAATTGTGTAATGCATTGCTGCTGGCCATATCAGGCTCCTGTGGGTCCATGCAAAAACTACCTTGTAATCAGCTTATCATAGGGGGAACCTACTGTAAAATAGCAGACACTTAATTTCTTATTCTGCGTTTACCTCTTTTAGGTATGATAAGTTGTGGCTCTGATTACAATTACCTACTCTGATTACACTTACATGTATATACCTATACTGAAAAAAAAACAAAAAAAAACTTTTGATAAAGCAACATATCAGAGGTTTTCATTGGAGGGGGTCTGATTGCTGGGATCCCCACCGATCGCTAAGAAGAGACGTTAGAAACATTCACAGTGCTTCTAAGTTTCTTGTCACTGATTGAGATGGACTGAGACCATGTTCAGTAGCGGGGAGACTGATGGGATCTCAGCACTTGGAAGACCACCAATCAAAACCTTTAAAGGTTATTCTTTCCAAAGCTAAGATTAGAATAACCGTTGTCAATGGTTAGTTTAAGCTGAATGTACCTGCATTCGTTAGAATGCAGAAGATGCACAGCTTAAAGGGGTTGTCCAAGTTATGAAAAAAAAAATATATAGCACTGTAAATCGGATGGGTAGCAATATATAACTAAGTTCAGCAAGTTTTAGGCAAAAAAAAAAAATCTATATTTGCTCATTTCCCTGGTTCTCTTCTGGCCTTTGTTTACATGCAGTAATAACAATCTCTGCCCCTCCCCCCTTCTCTGCAAAGGCAGTGAATACAAGTGCTGAGTGACATGTCTGCCTGCTGGAATACTCAGCAGCATGTTGTATGTGTAGGACTACAAGTCCCAGCTGTACAATGACACTGCTAATACATACAGGAAATTCTCCCTACCTGTTCTTGTACAATACAATTCCTCTATAGCTCCTTGCCCAGCATTTGTCTCCTCTCACTGCTGTAGCTACTATTTGTTATAAAGCCTTGAGCCCTCAGTGTGTTCTGGCTGAAGGGGTTAATGTTTTATCTGAAGGAAACCAGGGAGAGAGCAGATAGCAGGAGCCCGGCAAAGAAAGGGGGCGTGGCCAGTGACGTCTGGTGTACAGACTCTTATCTGAACTCTGAGGCTTGTACACGAAACATCACAGACCTGGGAGATAAGGTGACATCACAGGTCATGTGACCCTCAGTCAACTCTGAGAAACCAGCAGCTTTAGAAACACAAAGTATATGGGAAAGTTGTTATACCTGACAAGTTAGAAACATATAAAGAACAAAAAAATAACTCGGACAACCCCTTTAAGGCCTGGTAAGTACCAGCTTGGGAGACTGGCTGGGAATCCCTGGTTCCTAAGATTAGAAAAACCCTCGTAAGCAGCGACCATTGTTATGGACACATCTGAGAGAGCTGTGCTCCGGCCGTTTCTGTAACTCCCATTGCAGTGAATGGAAGCTACACAAACAGCGTGGCACAGCAAGTTACATTGTCTCTGTAACCAATTCAGAATTAATTTTTCGCTTTAGAAGACGCAAGTAGGGGGGAAATGGCCGTGCGTCTTATAAAGCGAATACTAGTGAACGCTTCCATTATGGAGGTACCGGGAGAGGGGAAACATACTTACCCTCCTGCGCTGCAGCTCTGGTCCGGTGCTCCTCTGTCTTCTCCTCCTGGCACTGCACTGTCGCTATGCACCATGACCTGACGCTGCACGCAGTCAGGTGACAGAACAGCGCCGGCAGGAGCCGTGGCGCAGGAGAGGTGAGAGTTTTTTATTTTGTTCTGATGGGCTGATCTGAGGTCTGATGGGGCAGAGTGGGCTGATATAGGGGCACAGTGGGCTGATCTGAGGTCTGATGGCACAGTGGGTTGATCTGAGGTCTGATGGGGGCACAGTGGGTTGATCTGAGGTCTGATGGGGGCACAGTGGGCTGATCTGAGGTCTGATGGGGGCACAGTGGGCTGATCTGAGGTCTGATGGGGGCACCGTGGGCTGATCTGAGGTCTGATGGGGGCACCGTGGGCTGATCTGAAATATGATGAGGGCACAGTGGGCTGATCTGAGGTCTGATGGGGCACAGTGGGCTGATCTGAGGTCTGATGGGGCAGAGTGGGCTGATATGGGGGCTGATTTGAGGTCTGATTGGGGGTCTGATGTGATGTCATAAAATTTATGGGGGATCTGATTTGAGGTCTGATGAAAAATATTTTTTTCTTATTTTCCTACTCTAAAATCTGGGGTGTGTCTTATAAAGTGACGCAAGATTTCCAGTAATTTATGCAGCATCACATAAACCAGTATTATCTATTAGGGTACGTTCACACCAACAACTAACGGTAATGAGAAATCTACACTGTAGTCAGCCTTGGACTTCAGCCACAGATTTCACTGTGGATTTTTCTGATGGAACGATTCAGTGTGAACATACCCTTGAGTCTAAAAAATAACATAGGTCTGTTTGTTTCTTACAGTTTAATGCACCATGCATGGCAGCTTTAGCTACAAATCACTCCATGGTAAATAGAAGATGCATCTACGGAAGAGCTGAGAGGAATAAAATTACACAAACTGGACGAGAAGACTGGAATGCATGCATTATAAACAAAATCTTTACATAAGGACTAGATAAAAAATGATGAAAGGGTAACAGAACATGCTCAACAGATATAGAGAGCCCCAGGTTGGGGTTACAGCAGGAGATGCAGCCTGGTGAGGTAGTAAATAGTAATACCAGTACTTCTTACCAGTCTCCTTTGCTGCAATCATTGGAGTTTTCCTTTCTCTATGCTCTCCCATCTTTTCCTCCTCACTCCGTTAAATCCAGAAAAAAATGCTTACTATAAATAATAAATGTTACAAAACTGATGGAATCAATGAGCTTAAAGGTTGTCACCTTTATATTATTCACATACAGTACCCCAAAACTACAGCAAAGATGTCTGTCTTGTCATGGATGTCCCTGGGCTACACTGCAGGTCACAGCATGGTAATGTGACCTGAGGATGTTCTAATAAGTGTAAGCTTATCCCATTGCTGTCTCATCTCCCCCTCCCAAACTACCCATCAGCCCCACTCACTCAGGTTCCAAGTCACTGGTGCAAGACCGGCTCCATTATGACTCTTGCTCATGCTTATTTAACTACTTATGTACTTAATCACTTACCTGCAACATTGTACATTGCTCTCTAACCCTTTCAGCCCCAGAGGATTTTCCAATTTTGCTTTTCCGTTTTCCGTACTCCCTACTTTCCTGGATCCATAACTTTTTTATTATTCCGTTCACATAGCCATATAAGAGCTTGTTTTTTGCAGTACAAGTTGTACTTTATAATGTCCGCATTTAATATGGCATACAATGTAGTGAGAAGCTGGAAAAAAAAAATCAAATGGGGTGAAATTAGCCATAGTTTTATGTGTTTCGTTTTTACGACGTTCCCTATGCGGTAAAACTGACCTGTTACCTTCATTATTCAGGTCAGTATGGTTACAGCGATACCACATTTGTATAGTTTTTCTTGTGCATTAATACTTAAAAAATCAAAACTTTGGAAAAAGTTATTTTTTTCTTTCATTGCCACATTCTGACCCTCATAATTTAATAGTTACTTGTACAAAGCTGTATGAGGGCTTCTTTTTTGCAGTGCGATCTGTATATTTTATTTTAGTGTTAGTTTATTGTAATTTAGTTTTTATATTATTTTTGAGTACATATGACTTTCATTTTATTAAATTTTTTTGGGAGGTGAAGTGATGAAAAATGGTGAATCGGCCATTACGATTTAGATTTTATTTTTTATTACAGCTTTCACCATACAGGATAAAAACATTTATATTTTTATAGTTTGAGCATTTTGGGATACAGCAATGCCTATGAGGTTTATTTTTGTATTGTTTATTTTTATTTCAATTTTGGGGAAAGAGGGTGATTTGAATTTTTCTATTGTTTTTATATTTTTGAAAACTTTTTTTAGTTTTTTATGTCACTCTAGGCGACTTCAAAGATGCAATTATATTCTCCTATATATTGTAATGAATTGCCATTGTAATTCATTTCAGGTTCGCTATGTTCTTATGGAGCCCTGCCTCCTGCAGGGCTTCATAGTAATTACAGCTGTAAAAGCCTTTGTTTATTCCGAAAGACCAGTGGTTTTACCTGCAACCAATTTCTGTGTGGGAAAGCAGCCTCATATGCCATGGTCACAATTTACCATGGCATCTAAAAGTCTGCAATCAGCCTTTTCAACGATCACAGACATTAGCCCTGGGTGTCTGCTGTTAAAAACAGCAGAAACCTGGCAGCTATGGCACTTGTGAGAGGGCACCATCTTTAAAGACCCAACTTCCACTGTACATGTATGTGAAGAAGGCTCCCCTCTGTCACCCCATAAGGAACTCTGCAACACAATCTTCAGGTGACTATGGCAACTGAGGCCTAACAAAGGTCAGCAACCTAAGCACTGCTATCAGGAATAAGGAATAAAAAATAATAAAATTTCAATAAAAAATATGGCAAATTTTTTATTTAAATTTTTACATTTTTATAATGTAATAATCTATTTTCATTCCCGAAAATGAAAGAAAAAACATTTAGTATTGCTGAGTCCATAATGTCCTGAAAAATAAAACTGAACTCATAATTGTAGTTATACTGGAAAGACCAACAGCCTAAAAATTCAAATCAGAGATCCTGAATGCTGCTCTCATGACATGGACTCATGGCATTATAATGATTTGTAATGCTGTGTGTTCCTGCCTGACCTCAACTAATGATTTTTACTGACAGCATTATGTGAGTACAATTCATTAGAGATGAGATCAGGCAGGAATACACAGCATTACAAATCATTATAATCCCATGAGTCCATGTCATAGAAGCAGCATTCAGTACAGGAAATACCTCTGACACACGATCGTGTGAAAATAGCCTGTGTAGCCTGCATGCAGTACTTTTTTCCCATCTAAAAAACGGTTCTCAGACAGATATGGCTCAAACGGATGCCAAATGTGCATAACTAATGTGCAGGATCTGTTGTTTTTTTTTTTTTTTTAACAAGATCCATTTTTTTCTTTATTTTTTTTGTTCTTCTGATCCATCAGAAAAATAACAGCTATGTGAGCTCTCCATAACCTGTCCAGCAAACCACATACTCATTGCCAGACATTGCTAGCTGCCCAGTTCAACAAGAGCTACAAAACCTCGATCGCTACAGAGCCCTGCCTACAGTGGAATATCCTTTCTGATAAGAGGAATCCCACTGTCCGGAACATAGTAACATAGTTTATAAGGCCGAAAAAAGACATCTGTCCATCCAGTTCGGCCTGTTTTCCTACAAGTTGATCCGGAGGAAGGCAAAAAAAAAACCCTGTGAGGTAGAAGCCAATTTTCCCCACTTTAGGGAAAAAAATTCCTTCCCGACTCCAATCAGGCAATCAGAATTACTCCCTGGATCAACGACCCCTCTCTAGTAACTATAACCTGTAATACCCTCCAGAAATACATCCAGGCCCCTCTTGAACTCTTTTAGTGAACTTACCATCACCACCTCCTCAGGCAGAGAGTTCCATAGTCTCACTGCTCTTACCGTAAAGAATCCTCTTCTATGTTTGTGTACAAACCTTCTTTCCTCCAGGCGCAGAGGATGTCCCCTCGTCACAGTAACAGTCCTTGGGATAAATAGATCATGGGAGAGATCTCTGTACTGACCCCTGATATATTTATACATTGTTATTAGATCACCCCGCAGTCATCTTTTTTCTAAAGTGAATAACCCTAATTTTGATAATCTTTCTGGGTACTGTAGTCCACCCATTCCAGTTACGACTTTAGTTGCCCTCCTCTGAACCCTCTCCAGCTCTGCTATGTCTGCCTTGTTCACAGGAGCCCAGAACTGTATACAGTACTCCATGTGTGGTCCGACTAGTGATTTGTAAAGTGGCAGGACTATGTTCTCATCACGGGCATCTATGCCTCTTTTGATAAAACCCATTATCTTATTGGCCTTGGCAGCAGCTGTCTGACACTGGTTTCTACAGCTTAGTTTGCTGTTCACTAAAATTCCTAAGTCCTTTTCCATGTAAGAGTTACCCAATATTTTACCATTTAGTATGTACTGGTGACTTGCCTTATTCCTTCCTATGTGCATAACCTTACATTTGTCAGTGTTAAACCTCATCTGCCACTTCTCTGCCCAAGCCTCCAGTCTATCCAGATCCATCTGTAGCAGTGTACTGTCCTCTTCTGTGTTAATTACTTTACACAGTTTAGGGTCATCTGCAAAAATTGATATTTTACTGTACAAACCTTCTACAAGATCATTAATAAATATATTGAAGAGAATAGGGCCCAATACTGACCCCTGTGGTAACCCACTAGTTACAGTGACCCAATCTGAGTATGTACTGTTAATAACCACCCTCTGTTTTCTATCACTGAGCCAGTTACTTACCCACATACAGACATTTTCTCCCAGTCCAAGCATTCTCATTTTATATACTAACCTTTTATGTGGTACCGTGTCAAATGCTTTGGAGAAGTCCGACATCCATTGATTCGCCGCGGTCAAGTCTAGAACTTACCTCCTCGTAGAAACTGATTAAATTAGTTTGACATGACCGATCCCTCATGAAGCCATGCTGATATGGCGTTATTTGCTTATTTTCATTGAGGAACTCCAAGATTGCATCTCTTAGAAAACCTTCAAACAGTTTACCCACGACAGATGTTAAACTTACCGGCCTATAGTTCCCGGGCTCTGTTTTTGGACCCTTTTTGAATATTGGCACCACATTTGCTATGCGCCAATCCTCTGGAACACTCCCTGTCAGTATAGAGTCCTTAAATATCAAAAATAAGGGTCTGGCTATGACATTACTTAATTCTCTTAGGATACAGGGATGTATGCCATCCGGTCCTGGCGATTTGTCTATTTTAATCTTTTTAAGACATCTCTGTGCTTCTTCCTGGGTCAGACAGGGCACTTTTAATGGGGAATTTACTTTTATATTCTGCATTTTCCTCAGTGAATACAGTGGAGAAAAAAAATATTTAATAGTTTTGCTTTCTGCTCATCGCTCTCTGCAACTCCCCCCTCATTACTCTGTAAGGGGCCAACGCCTTCAGATTTATACTTTTTTGTATTTATATAATTGAAGAACATTTTAGGGTTAGTTTTACTCTCTTTAGCAATTAATCTCTCGGTCTCTCGTTTGGCTGTTTTTATTTGTCTTTTACATATTCTATTTTTTTCCTTATAGTTTTTCAATGCTTCCTCGCTCCCCTCCTGTTTTCGTGATTTAACCCTTTCGCGCCCGGAGGTTTTTTCGGTTATGCATTTTCGTTTTGCGCTCCCTGCCTTCAAACAGCCATAACTCTTTTATTTTTCTGTTCACATAGCTGTATGAGGCTTGTCTTTTGCGGGACAAGTTGTACTTTCCAATGCCACCATTTAATATTGCATATGGTGTAGTGGGAAGCGGAAAAAAATTCCAAACCGGGTGAAATTGCAAAGAAAACGCTATTCCGCTACAGTTGTACGGGTTTCTTATTTACAGCGTTCGATGTGCATTAAAACTGATCTGTTACTTTCATTCTACTGGTCAGTACGAATCCGGCAATACCTAATATGTATAGTTTTTCCTGCGTTTTCATAGTGATAAAATAATTAGAAAGTTGCCCTTTTTTTTTTTCCTTGTCAAATCTTGACCCCTATAACTTTTTGGTATTTATGTGTACAGAGCTGTATGGGGGCTCATTTTTTGCGGGACGATCTGAAGTTTTTATTGATACCATTCTGGGGTGTGTATGACTTTTTGATCACTTTTTATTTAATTTTTTTAGAAAGAAAAAGCGACAAAAAACGGCAAATCGCCATTTGGACGCTTTTTTCCGCCACACAATTCGCCGTATTGGAATTTTTTTTTTTATATTTTAAAAGTACGGGCGTTTTCGGTCACGGTGATACCCATGATGTCTATATTTATTGTTATTTAGGTATTTATTTTTTAATTATACGGAAAGGGGGGTGATTTGAACTTTTATATCTTTTTTATTTTTTATATATTTTTTAACATTTTTTTAATTTTTTTTTTACTATTTGAAAGCTCAAATATGGGCTTATATATTGTGGCTTTTTTTTTTTTCTTTATGAGCAATCAGGGATTTTATAGACTCAGAAATCCAAGAATTGCTCATTTCTTATCCTGGCCTGCCATCTAGTGGCCAGAATAAGAATTGCACTTTGAAAACTGTAATCCTCACCAGCGAGGATTACAGTTTTCATATGGTGTACAGACACCCCGATTGGCCACACGGGGTGTCTGTACACCACCTGGAAGCGAATGCTTCATGGTTGAGACGCAACTAGATGCCGTGATCACGTGTGATCACGGCATCTAAACTCCCAGGAAGACACCGCCGATGGCGGTAAGTAGCGGCAAGTCTCTGCTGTTAGAAACAGCAGAGACTTGCCGGCCATGACGCCCACCGCACTTGCGAGCGGGCGCCATGTGCCCGCATCGCCGTACATGTACGGCGCTGGGCGCGAAGGGGTTAAATGCTTTCTTTTTGTCATTTATTGCTTTCTTTACAGCTCTATTTATCCACATTGTTTTTTTCTTGTTTCTTATCCTTTTATTCCCATAAGGTATGTACCTCTCACAATTAGATATTAGGATGCTTTTAAAAATATCCCATTTTGTGGCTGTATTTTTATTTTTGAGGATTTTGTCCCAGTTAATTGGGCCTATGGCCTCTCTTAGTTGGCTAAATTTTGCTTTTTTGAAGTTTGGTATTTTTGTTCCTCCCTGAAGAAACACTTTTTTGAATGACAGTTGGAAGGTTATTATATTATGGTCACTATTTCCCAGGTGTCCCCCAACCTGCACATCTGTTGTTCTGTCGGGTCTATTGGTTAATACTAAGTCCAGTATGGCCGTCCCTCTAGTCGGGTCCTGAACCAGTTGGGAAAGGTAATTGTCTTTGGTTATTTCCAAGAATCTGTTTCCTTTATGAGATATACAGGTTTCAGTTTCCCAGTCTATATCTGGGTAGTTGAAATCCCCCATAATAATGACCTCATTATGATTTGCCACCTCGTCTATTTCATTTAGAAGTAGATTTTCTGTGGTCTCTGATATATTAGGTGGTTTATAATAAACTCCTATTAGTATTTTATTATTGTTCTTGGCTCCATTTATTTCTACCCACAGAGACTCTACATCTTCACTTATATCTTCCCGGAGTGTGGGCTTTAGACAGAACTTTACATAAAGGCAGACCCCTCCCCCTCTCCGGTTTTGGCGATCCTTCCTAAACAGACTGTAACCCTGTACATTAACTGCCCAGTCATAGGTATCATCCAGCCATGTCTCAGTTATTCCCACTATGTCATAGTCCTCCTCACACATCACTAATTCCAGTTCACCAATTTTATTAGTCAGGCTTCTGGCATTAGTGTACATACACTTAAGAGGTCTATGTATATTTTTTACCCCACTTTTTAAATTACTATTACCTGTGAAGTGAATATCCGGGGTTTTTGGGTTACTTTGGTTGATGTTTTGCCCAGTCTTCTCCCTACATTCCTCACTAACCCCAGCCCCCACTGACCCCCCACTGTCCCCTCTATGACCCACTCTCTATCTACACTATCTACCCCCTTATTAGTATGACCCCCCCACCCACCCCCCAGATCCTAGTTTAAAAGCTCCTCCAGCCGTCTAACCATTTTTTCCCCCAGGGCAGTTGCACCCTCCCCATTAAGGTGCAGCCCGTCCCTACTGTAGAGTCTGTAGCCGACAGAGAAGTCGGCCCAGTTCTCCATGAACCCAAACCTTTCCTTCCTGCACCAGCCTCTGAGCCACTTATTTAACTCCCTAATCTCCCGTTGTCTCTCTAGTGACGCTTGTGGCACTGGTAGTATTTCTGAAAACACTACCTTGGAGGTCCTGGACTTGAGCTTCTCTCCTAGTTCCCTAAAATCATTTTTAAGGACCTTCCATCTCTCCCTGACTTTGTCATTGGTGCCAATGTGTACCATGACCGCCGGGTCTTCCCCAGCCCCACCCAGCAATCTGTCAATCCGATCCACGATATGCCGAACCCGAGCACCCGGGAGACAACACACTGTTCGGCATTCACGGTCTCGGCGACAGATTACCCTGTCTGTCCACCTAATAATAGAGTCCCCTACCACCAGCATCTGTCTGGCCTTTGCTGCTCTCCTTTTCCCATCCTTCCTGCAGCGGTCATCCTCCTGGTTACTAGGACAAACTGATGGGCTGCAGTGTCGCTGGTCCTGGGCTTTCATCCCCAATATTAGCCAAACAGGCATATTTACTAGGGCGTTCCAGCTCAGGACTAGCCTCCCTGGCACTTTTCCCTCTACCCCTCCTTACTACATTAACCCAACTGCTGACCTTATAGTCCTGCTCTTGCCCATCTCCTCCCTCCTCCTCTTCACTGACCCCAGCCAGTGCCTGCACTGTGAGGTCTAAGCCTCTCTCCAGTCTTTTAATGCCTCTAAGTATGTCAAGCTGGTTATTTAGATCCAAGATCTGGGCTTCCAAATATGCAACGTGATTGCATCTAGTGCAAATGGATTCACCCTCGAATGGCTCTTCAAGGCATGCATACATTGCACAGGACACACACTTAGTAGCATTGTCCATGGAGCACCTGCTAGATGGGGATATACAGTACTGAAAAAACAGTAAATATGCAAAAAGTTGTGGTTTGCTGCAGTTGGAGCACTAGATCAAATCAAGTTAACAACACACAAGGAAAATCTCTCCAACCTTACTTTTTTTGCTCCTTGTCTTAAACTCCGGTTCTTTTAACTCCACTTATAAAGCAAGCCCAAAGTCAGAGCAAGCTCTAGAAGAGTTTAGCTATGCAATTTATAGAACCTGGGATCACAAACCACTCCCAAAGCAAGCCCAAAGTCACAGCATAACTATATAACCCTGAGCGGTTGGTGTAGGTGGAATAGAATCTCTCGTGTTCACCAAGTAGCTGCTGGCAGGTAAAGTAGACAAGTCTCGTAATAGTGTTAGACGGGTGCAGAAACACAAACAGCAAAGCCAAAACAGTATCCAATAGCAATGTCAGAAAGAACCCAGGTCGAAACCAAGAGAGACAAAAGGTACAAAGACACAAAGGCAGAAGAAGAATAGTCACTAGACAGTCTGAGGTCAAACACGGTAGTAGACAAAGAGAAAGCAAAGAGAACCAGGTAAACAAACTGGGTCAAAACCCCAATAAAAATCACTATAAGCAGAAAACTAACAAATACACAGGAACCAGGTAGCATGTGCAATAACTGGCAAAAAGCAGTTCCATGGCAGGATTTAAATAAAGCACCAATCTCACTGACTAAGGGCTCATGCACACGGCTGTGTGCATGCTGCCATTTTCTTTTTCACTTCAATAGAAATGTCCTATCCTCGTCTGCAAAAAGGACAAGAATAGGACATGTTCTATCATGTTCTGTTTCTATCTGTTCTATTTTGTGGTGCCACCAAACGTACACATGGATGTGGACAGTACACCCTGTGAAATGAATAGGTGCACATCCGATCCGGAAAAAAAAAATATATAGATCGAATTTGGACCAAACATATGGTTGTGTGCATAAGCCCTGACTGTCAAGCCAAGCCTTTCTACGTTCTGCTCCAAAACAGGTGAAATTCTCAGGCTACACCCTTTCTTACACTGCTCAATTGAGCAGACGACTGTCGGGAAGAAAGCGTTCCTTCTTGTCAATTGCCTGCTCGTCGGTGTAGAAGACTGCTGCATTTACATTGCTGCAGTGACCTCCTCCACAGTATGGGGAGGAGCGATCTTTAATGCTATCACTCGTCCCCATACAGAATCATTGTTTGCCGGCAGCAGGGTGCTCTTTAGACGGCACGATCTGCTGCCGTCAAACGACGATTTAGATGTCTACTAGAACGATCCTAAGGTGGGTTCACATCACGTTTTTGCCATTTGTTTAACGAATAAGCTTGAAATAAAGGATACAAAAGCGTAGCACACCACACTTTTGCATTCTGCCGAGTACAGAGTCCAGCAGATAGGACTATTACAGCAGCATGATATAGAGCAGGGCGGACTGAGCAGATTGATGCATAGTATTATGGGATAATATTCTGTATAACTAGTAATTTATTTATTTAAACTTTTGCCCTTTATTATGCTTCAGAGTCATGTGGACGGTCCTATCAGTGATTGACAGCTAACTCCACATGAATAATCAGTAGAACCGCACATATGATGCCTAAGCAGAAAAAGAGCAGGGGTTTAAAGAGCACCTATAAACAGTATCAGTTCTACTAAACCAGGCATACTGATTGTTAGGGTTGATTATGATGATTAAAACGATGGGGGAGATTTATCAAAACTGGCTTAATTGCCCACAGCAACCAATCAGATTCCACCTTTCATTTTCCAAAGAGGCGATGAAAAATGAAAGGTGGAATCTAATTGGTTGGTATGACTAACTAAGGGTGCCTTCACACATTGCAGATTTTGTTGCCGGACTTTTCCCCACTGAAAATCAGTTCCATCAACCTAAATGGTGCTTGCAGAAAACCATGTGCTTGCTTCCCCATTTAAATCATCCCCACACAAGTTAATTGGCAGATAAATACAAAATACTGCATTTTTCGCCCCATAAGACGCATTTTTCCCCCAAAAGTGGGAGGAAAATGCCACAATTATGGAAGAGCTCATTAGTACCGGAGAACCAGGAAGCAGTGAAGGCTCTGCACTCACCGCTTCCTGGTCCTCCACTCGGCACAGCATGAGGGCGCTCTGTAAGCTCACGCTGTGCACGCCAGTTCACAGCACAACCGGAGGCAGGATGAAGACGAGCACTGGCGGTGAGGAGCAGCAGCGTCCGGGAGCAGGAGAGGTAAGTGGTTTATTTTATCTGGCATGAGGCTGGGGGCAGATCTGAGGCAATGGGGGGTTATGAGAGGCATAAGGGCTAATAATGGGGGCTGAGGAGAGGCATAAGGGCTGATATGGGGGCTGATGAGAGGCATAAGGGCTGATATGGGGGTTGATGAGAGGCATAGGGGCTGATGAGAGGCATAGGGCTCTTATCTGAGGTCTTATTGGGGTCTTATTAACATTGGGGTTCTGATTGGGGCTGTCAGCTGAGGTCTGATTGGTGGTCTGACCTGAGGTGTAATGAAAAATATTTTTTTCTTATTGTCCATGGCTTTCAAAATGTGACACAAAACCATGATTTTTTTTTTCAAAAATGCTTTTATTGTGCAAAACTGAAACAAATAAAAAAAATAGACACATTAGGTATCACTGTGTCCGTAACTAACTTCTCTATAAAAATATTACATGATATATCATGTCAGGTGAACACCGTAAAAAAATAAAATAAAAACTAACAGCCAAAACAGCCATGTATTGGTCACCTTGCCCCAAAAAAGTGTAGTATTGAACGATCAAAAATGGTACCAATAAAACATCAACTCCTCCTGCAAAAAAAACAAGCCAATACACAAGACTATCAGCAGAAAAATAAAAAAAATATGGCTTTCATATGATTTTGTTTTTTTCAGCTTGCTAATACTTCATATGGAATATTAAAAGGTGCCGTTAGAAAGTACAACTTGTCAAACAAAAAAAAAAGCCCTAATGTGGTTATGTGAATGGAGAAGAAAAAGTAATGGCTCTTAGAAGGCAGGGAATAAAAAAACAAAAAAGCCAAAAATGGCTGCGGTGGGAATAATTTAAAAAAACAATTTGTTAAAAAAAAAAAAAACTCTCATATGGCTACATGAACAGAAAAATAAAAATGTTATCAGCAGGGAAGATAAGAAAAATTGGCTTGGTCCTAAAGGGATAATCTGAGTTATTGATTTCTATAGGGAAACTGTGGGTAGACTGATAAAATATTACACTCAAAGTAGTTCTCCAGGAATAAAGTATTTTTCTTTAAAGGGAAGCTACCAGTTTTCTGCTGCCCTTACTTTTTAATCCTAACAGCTCCAGCAGTCCCCGTATTCATGACCACCTGGCTCTCTCTGCCCACCTGCCTCTGATTGACAGGTTTTTTTCATATGAATCAGCAGCAGGTGGGTGGGGAAAGAGTTTATGAATATGGAGACTCATTGGCATGTGCAGGAGCTGTTCACTACAAGATTTTGGCAAAATGGCTGGGAAAGTGACCCAGTATTTTGCTAAGGGGATCTGACATTAGTTTATGTTGCCCTTAGTTAGGACACCATAAAACTGGTGACAGATTCACTTTAATACCGGCAGTCTACCACCATAAATACTGTAGAAGATTCATACTCACTCCCCGCTGTTTCGGTCCTCTGGGCTGGCTACCGAATGTTCTGGTCCTTGGACTGTTTACATTTGTTGGTGCATGGGCACATGCTCTGCTGCAGCCAATAACTGGCTTCAGCAGTGATGTGCCATTTGTGGCCATGTCACTGCTGAAGCCAATTATCATAACTCTACATACCGATAACTCCAATCCCAGAAGTTTAACCCCTTAGATCAATTCTGACCATGGCATGTTTCGTCCCATCTTCTCCCCATCCCAATATATTACAGAAGTACAGTATTAGGGCTCATGCACACAAGCGTGTGCAGTCAGTGCCCGTGCTGTGGACCGTAATTTGCAGTCCACAATGCACAGGCACTGACATTGTGGCCACCGCATGCGGATCGCGGACCCATTCACTTGAATGGGGTCCGTGATCCGCATCGCAAAAAAGTAGTGCTTGCGCTGTTCCCGACACATGCCCTCGATCAGTTGCCGGGCCCCTTCTGTATCCGCTAGCATCAGTGAAAACACTGATGCAGGCGGTAGAAAACCCCAGTATGTTGTGAACAACGCTGATCGCAGCATATAGGAGATTTGAGGTTGAGGGGGCTCCCTCTCTCACCCCATCACATCCCCACGCTGCAATGGTGGGGTCCCAATGGCTCCCATGGCAGCCCCAAGCCTTGCAAAGGCCTTGGGGCCCAGCAGCTATACAGGCCAACAACGCCCATAGTTGAGCTATGTACAGTCATGGCCAAAAGTTTTGAGAATGACACAAATATTCTATTTTCACATGATCTGCTGCCCTCTGGTTTTTATGTGTGTTTGTCAGATGTTTTTATCACATACAGAAATATAATTGCAATCATATTATGAGTAACAAAAGCTTATATTGACAGTTAGAATGAGTTAATGCAGCAAGTCAATATTTGCAGTGTTGACCCTTCTTCTTCAGGACCTCTGCAATTCTCCCTGGCATGCTCTCAATCAACTTCTGGACCAAATCCTGACTGATAGCAGTCCATTCTTGCACAATCAATGCTTGCATTTTGTCAGAATTTGTAGGTTTTTGTTTGTCCACCCGTCTCTTGATGATTGACCACAAGTTCTCAATGGGATTAAGATCTGGGGAGTTTCCAGGCCATGGACCCAAAATCTCTATGTTTTGTTCCCTGAGCCATTTAGTTATCACCTTTGCTTTATGGCAAGGTGCTCCATCATGCTGGAAAAGGCATTGTTGATCACCAAACTGCTCTTGGACGGTTGGGAGAAGTTGCTCTTGGAGGACATTCTGGTACCATTCTGTAGAAGGAAGTGTTGGCCCTGTAATATATATATATATGTATATGCATGCATGCCCCTTTAATCAGGCATGTATATATATATATATATATATATATAGGTATATGACCCCACATTGGGGTCTCTGGCCCCATATACGTGTTTGGGCCTCAGAGGGCCCCACAGTCCCCTTCAGGTGCCCCCATTCATGCCCAATGTGTCACATAATGCCCCTTTTACACACATATATATCCCCCAAATGTATATAGATACATGTGCATGATTCCCAGTCATGAACATGTATCTAAGATACATGCATTTGGCCAGGTGCCCCCCCCCCATAGCCCCCAGCAGATGGACAATCGCCCCTCTGCTGGGGACAGATGGAGACCTGATGACTGGTCCAGTCTCAGGTACTTCAAAGGGACAGAAGATCGATCGATCTTCTGTCCCTTCTGTTAATTACCTTCAGCGCTGCTGGGGGTAATTAACAAGACAGGGAAACAAAAGGTTTCCCTGTCTCTGTCCTCCTCCCTCCTCCGGCGCTGTAATTACAGCACCGGAGATACGAGGGTGAGTCACAGACAGGAGGATCAAAGAGATCCTCCGTCTGTGAATTCCTGTACGCTCGGGCCCGGCGCGCTGACGTCATATCGGCGCGCCGGACCACGTGCGCACAGGGCTGCCGGCGTGCGCTCGCAAGCGCGCACACCGGCAGCGCGGGAGCACGGGAGCGAGCGCGACCGGGTTTAAATAACCCGATCGCGCTGCGCTCTTGGGAGAGTTGAGCCGTGCCTCCCCACCTACCAGCATCCCCTGGACAACGAGCATCAAAGGAGGACCCCACCTGGACACCTAAGTATCACTGCCTGCCCTGCAACCCTGTTAACCCCTGCCTTGTATCCAGTGCCCCTGTACCACCACCATTATAACCCCTGCAACCCCTTGTGTTAACCCCTGATTGCCCATAACCCTGCCCTGCTTTCCACTCTCCCAGAGTAACCCCTGCCTTGCACCCCTGCATTACCCCTGACCCTGATTAACCCCTACAGCCCTGCCCTGCAACCCCTGGATCCTCTGCTGTCCTACAACCCCTGCTCCAGACCCTTGAACCCCTGTTTGCCCTACCCCCTGCAACCCCTGGACACCATTAACCCCTTCCCTGCCATTACCCCTTGCTATTCCCTGATTGCTTATTGTATTTAACCCTTTATTCCCAGGGACAGTATAAGTGTAGGTGAGGGTGGGCTGCTATATAACATTGTGAGTGTATGTGTATTTAGTATTGTGGGTGGAATTAATTGTGGAAAGTGTGCAGTGTAGCCAGTGTATAATATTGTATTGTATGCGGATATATATGTATATATATTTATATACGTTGATATAAATATATATAGATATAGTCTTAAATAATTAGACGATAGACATTGTTTTGAAATAAATCCTTTTTATTGTTTAAAATACAGTGTACGTGGTTTTCATAGTCGCCGCTATAGCTTAAGTGTGTAGGGAACAGAACAGTGTGGGAAATAAATAGGCGGAGCTAGCGTCAGCCGGTTACGCCTATTTATGCATATTAATTAATAATATTCCACAAAATATTATTAATTAATTAACCCTTTAACATTGGCGAGCCAGCCCAAACTGCTTGTGGACTGTGGTTCCGTGAAAACGCACCACAGTTGTGTTATTGCGTCAACTAAGATAGGCGGATAGGGAGCGGACAAATAGCGGAGGGACACGGTGCAGTGTCGTGCTATATTGTGCTCCTCGACCTTGAAGTTGGACGAATAGCACAAGTGTGGGTGTCAGTTTCCACAGGGAACGTCCGCAAACAGCGAATCTAAAACTAACGTGTTTTTATTCCCTTGCACGACTGACCGGCGAGAGTCAATTCACGTTCCGGGTGGATCCAGAAGAGTCGGCGGCAGGCGTTCCGGAGGAAGAGGATCTTTTTCCAAGCAGCGTAGACGGGTGAAGGTCTCCGGCTGGACGGGAAAAAGAAGTTCCGAAACTAGAAGGACGCAGACGACTCCACGCAGAATGGCCACCGAAAAAGTGAGTATGACCTTTGCCACACTGCAGCACTTAAGCAAAAATAGTACATTTAACCCCATCATCCCCAACACATACACGTCCACGGAGATGCTTTGGTCTGCTTTGTTGGACCAAGCCTATGCACACGACAGAGTGCGCATAGGCAAAAGCATCTTTCACAAAAACACGAAACGCCTCCAAATGCTGGCCAAATTAGTTCACACTTTTGAGGACAGCATTTGGAGGCCAGAGCACGTTGCGCTGGTCTCTCGGTCGGAGGAGACCTTTATCAGTCATTGCCAGTGCTGTGCCAGTAATGTGCAGCAGGTTTCTGCATTGCGGGCGCAGCTGGCGGTGAATGTGGAGTCTTCTGCTGACCGAGAAACACAGGTGGATGAAATGGAGTCACGGTTGGTAGAGTTGCAGAGGCAAAAGGAGAAACTTGAGGCTCAGTTGACTCAGTCTTATGCTGAGATCAAGGCCTTCAAGGAGCGGGCTGCCTCTACTGACGTGACTCTAGCCAAACTAAATGATGAGGTTGCTGCAAGGTCTCGTTTGGTGACCGGCTTGCAACAAGCCATTAGAAATTTTTCAAAGTTGGTACCGGCCCTTTCTTTTTCTGTAAAGTCAGGGCCAGACTCTCCAAAAATTTTGCCCTGTCCAGGGCAAAAAGGGGGGAGAGATATCTGTAACAGGCCAAATATACCAAAATTTGAGCCTGTTCAGATAGGAAAAAAGAGTCCAACAATTTTTTGTAATAGAAATACGGTGAGAAGTGCGTCCCTGAGAATGGAACAGTTCAGGAGAAGGGAGCACGACTGCAGTGTGGACGGACCTAAGCCATGCAGGGCAGACATCAGGTGTTTTGCATGTACTGGCTTAGGTCACATAGCGAAACACTGCAGGACAGGTAAGTATAGGACACAAAGGACAAGAGGCCAAATTAGGTGTTTTAGGTGTGGGAACGAAGGACACATTGCAAGGAATTGCCCTTGCGCAAATAACTGCAATGTGTCCAGTAGTAAAATCCCTGTAACAAATTGTACAGTGGGGCCTAGCCAGATTGGCCATAAAAGAGTCACCACTCAGCGGATGCCTGATCAGGTGCTGAGGGGTCAAATCGGCCAGTCTAGGCTAGAGAATGTTTGACACCCCTGTGCCATTTGTTACCCCGTTGGTCCCCTGTGTATGTCTGTGTCCTGTGTTTGTGTTACCTGTTTGTATGTTTTTATGTTGATGGCGGCAGTCCTTGTCTTACGAGTGTGTCCCGCTTTGCTGATTGTTGCAGTTTGCATTCCCCGCTGTGAGTCGCGGTTGTCAGGCGCGGCTGTTTTTGGTTCACTCCGGTGTCTACTTTGTGTAGAGCAGTGCTATACTGTGGACTGAGGAAGAGGTTGGTTTGCGAGCAGGTAACATCGGTACACGGTGTAGTGTGATGATTACTCTGGGCAGCCAGGGCCTCAGATCGAGACAGGTAGCACTGTTCTGTTCAGGGTTTTCGGTGGGGCTGTGCTATACTGTGGACCAGGGCAGAAAGTGGGTTGCGGACAGGCAACATTGAGGTTGTACTGTGCACACACTTGCTGGTCCGGACAGGTAACACAGCTCTGACTGAGGTGGGACACGGAGTGGTTGACAGCAGGATGCGGCCTGTGGTTTTGTGTTGTGGAGTCCTGTAGAGCCAAGGCAAGGTTTTGGCCATGGATTCTGCTGACCTCCACAACACAGGTTAACAGGGGGAAGTCAGACTGGAAACACATGAGTAGGACAGGGATGCCGTGCCATCATTGAAAAGATGCTTCGTCCACAGCTCCCCTCGGATATCCTAACCTATTAGGTTGGCCATCCTTATCTGTTGGTTCAGAGGGATGTGCGGCAGAGGATGGGATCCTCTGAGGGTTGGGTGTTCTTACACCAGTGTTGGGATGACGAGGGGTCCTGTTGGATGAAGGTCAGCCCAATACCTTTCTCCACACCTGGGTCAAAGGTATTGGTGCTGGTAGCGCAGCAACTAATTGCACCATGAGGGGAGAAATCCCTCAGGAGCGTTGGATATTTTCTTCTATCCTAGGAAGAATATCTTAGGACAAGAAAATACCCTGATCCCGACAAGGAAGGAACCGGATCTTGGCCCCGACACTATCATCTGGCTTCAGCAGTTTGAACCAAGCCGCGATCCAGCTGGAGCCTTGCTAGACTGATCCAGCTGGAGCCTTGCTGGACTGATCCAGTTGGAGCCTTGCTAGACTAAGAAGACGGATGTGTCTTGGAGGGAATGACTGTTCAGCAAAGGTCACATCATTTATCCAGTGATGGTTCGTCTGGTTCTGGTTCTGAATGGAACTGTGCAAGAGACTTGTGGACTATCACCCCAGAACCAGATAGAACATCACGAAGATGATCGGAGAGGACGGCTCAGGATGCGATTCCAGTAACATCCTGAAGCCAGGGACTGCATTTGATCCTATGAGGGTTCAGGATGTAGGTCCAACACCACCCTGAAACCCCATAGTAGTTTATCTTTGCTGATTTTTCCTTCTATTGTTGGGTGGGTCAATGTGGGGCAGTGTGTTTGAGTGAGTGGGGACAAGAGTAGGGCACGCTAGGGACAGGACCACGTTATTTGTCACTCCAACCCTAAGAACGGTGCAGTTCGTAAGGGATGGACTGAATGACAGTTAGTGCGGTGTTCTTTCCCGCAGTTAGAATTTAGGTGCTATGACATCACCTCACCCTCCAGAAATTCTGACCTGCCTGGTAAAGACCTACGAATCTGTCCATGGGAGAACCTCCTCTACGCTTCAATCAAGGTGAAAGAAGAATTGTCGGAAGAAAAGTCGCGTTCTGTTACTCCATTCCCCGGTCGACCATACCCCAGAAAGAAAAAAAAATCCAAAGGGGCTACATGGGTCGACCTAGGCAATCAAAGGAGAAGCCGTCCCTGAATACCGTGGGAGCAGCTGAACACCGACGCCACAAGAAAATGAGTGAAGCCATCCCAGAAGTCAAAAGTTGAAAATGGGAGAAGCTGATACTCAAAGACCAAAGATAAAGACAAGGATGGTATATCCCGTGGACGGAGACGTTGGGTTACGGTGAAGGGCAGGAAAGAGGTCACGACCCCGAGGGGTGATGTCTAGGTATCTAAGGATGGGTTTATTCTTCAGTCCATCCTGAACTGTTATCCAAGGAAGTAGGGTTGAGGAGGCAAATACATCCCAACACTACCCCCAAAAATTTGTCGTGTTCTCGACAACAGGGGGATTGTAGAAGGAAGTGTTGGCCCTGTAATATATATATATATGTATATGCATGCATGCCCCTTTAATCAGGCATGTATATATATATATATATATAGGTATATGACCCCACATTGGGGTCTCTGGCCCCATATACGTGTTTGGGCCTCAGAGGGCCCCACAGTCCCCTTCAGGTGCCCCCATTCATGCCCAATGTGTCACATAATGCCCCTTTTACACACATATATATCCCCCAAATGTATATAGATACATGTGCATGATTCCCAGTCATGAACATGTATCTAAGATACATGCATTTGGCCAGGTGCCCCCCCCCCATAGCCCCCAGCAGATGGACAATCGCCCCTCTGCTGGGGACAGATGGAGACCTGATGACTGGTCCAGTCTCAGGTACTTCAAAGGGACAGAAGATCGATCGATCTTCTGTCCCTTCTGTTAATTACCTTCAGCGCTGCTGGGGGTAATTAACAAGACAGGGAAACAAAAGGTTTCCCTGTCTCTGTCCTCCTCCCTCCTCCGGCGCTGTAATTACAGCACCGGAGATACGAGGGTGAGTCACAGACAGGAGGATCAAAGAGATCCTCCGTCTGTGAATTCCTGTACGCTCGGGCCCGGCGCGCTGACGTCATATCGGCGCGCCGGACCACGTGCGCACAGGGCTGCCGGCGTGCGCTCGCAAGCGCGCACACCGGCAGCGCGGGAGCACGGGAGCGAGCGCGACCGGGTTTAAATAACCCGATCGCGCTGCGCTCTTGGGAGAGTTGAGCCGTGCCTCCCCACCTACCAGCATCCCCTGGACAACGAGCATCAAAGGAGGACCCCACCTGGACACCTAAGTATCACTGCCTGCCCTGCAACCCTGTTAACCCCTGCCTTGTATCCAGTGCCCCTGTACCACCACCATTATAACCCCTGCAACCCCTTGTGTTAACCCCTGATTGCCCATAACCCTGCCCTGCTTTCCACTCTCCCAGAGTAACCCCTGCCTTGCACCCCTGCATTACCCCTGACCCTGATTAACCCCTACAGCCCTGCCCTGCAACCCCTGGATCCTCTGCTGTCCTACAACCCCTGCTCCAGACCCTTGAACCCCTGTTTGCCCTACCCCCTGCAACCCCTGGACACCATTAACCCCTTCCCTGCCATTACCCCTTGCTATTCCCTGATTGCTTATTGTATTTAACCCTTTATTCCCAGGGACAGTATAAGTGTAGGTGAGGGTGGGCTGCTATATAACATTGTGAGTGTATGTGTATTTAGTATTGTGGGTGGAATTAATTGTGGAAAGTGTGCAGTGTAGCCAGTGTATAATATTGTATTGTATGCGGATATATATGTATATATATTTATATACGTTGATATAAATATATATAGATATAGTCTTAAATAATTAGACGATAGACATTGTTTTGAAATAAATCCTTTTTATTGTTTAAAATACAGTGTACGTGGTTTTCATAGTCGCCGCTATAGCTTAAGTGTGTAGGGAACAGAACAGTGTGGGAAATAAATAGGCGGAGCTAGCGTCAGACGGTTACGCCTATTTATGCATATTAATTAATAATATTCCACAAAATATTATTAATTAATTAACCCTTTAACACATTCTTTATTCATGGCTGTGTTTTTAGGCAAGACTGTGAGAGAGCCGATTCCCTTGGCTGAGAAGCAACCCCACACATGAATGGTTTCAGGATGCTTTACAGTTGGCATGAGACAAGACTGGTGGTCTCACCTCGTCTTCTCCGAATAAGCTGTTTTCCAGATGTCCCAAACAATCGAAAAGGGGATTCATCAGAGAAAATGACTTTACCCCAGTCCTCAGCAGTCCACTCCCTGTACCTTTTGCAGAATACCAGTCTGTCCCTGATGTTTTTTTCTGGAGAGAAGTGGCTTCTTTGCTGCCCTCCTTGAGACCAGGCCTTGCTCCAAGAGTCTCTGCCTCACAGTGCGTGCAGATGCACTCACACCGGCCTGCTGCCATTCCTGAGCAAGCTCTGCACTGCTGGTAGCCTGATCCCGCAGCTGAAACACTTTTAAGAGACGGTCCTGGCGCTTGCTGGTCTTTCTTGGGCGCCCTGGAGCCTTTTTGGCAACAATGGAACCTCTCTCCTTGAAGTTCTTGATGATGCGATAGATTGTTGACTGAGGTGCAATCTTTCTAGCTGCGATACTCTTCCCTGTTAGGCCATTTTTGTGCAGTGCAATGATGACTGCACGTGTTTCTTTAGAGATAACCATGGTTAACAGAAGAGAAACAATGATGCCAAGCACCAGCCTCCTTTTAAAGTATCCAGTGGTGTCATTCTTACTTAATCATGACAGATTGATCTCCAGCCCTGTCCTCATCAACACCCACACCTGTGTTAATGGAGCAATCACTGAAACAATGTTAGCTGGTCCTTTTAAGGCAGGGCTGCAATGATGTTGAAATGTGTTTTGGGGGAAAAAGTTCATTTTCTAGGCAAATATTGACTTTGCAAGTAATTGCTGTTAAGCTGATCACTCTTTATAACATTCTGGAGTATATGCAAATTGCCATTATAAAAACTGAAGCAGTAGACTGTAAAAATTAATATTTGTATCATTCTCAAAACTTTTGGCCATGACTGTACAATAAAAAATAAATAAAAATAGACATATTAGGTATCTAAAATGGGGTCATTTTTGGGTGGTTTCTACTAAATAAGCCCCACAAAGTGACTTCATAACAGAAGTGGGTTTTGAAATTGCTTCTAAAATTCTAAATCTTCTAATGTCCAAAAAAATAAAATGGCATTTATAAAATGATGCCAACATAAAGTAGACATATAATGAATGTTAACTATTTTATGAGGTATCACTATCAGTCTTAAAAGCAGAGAAATTCAAATTTAGAAAATAGCGATTTTTTCCAAATTTTCCGTATATTTTGAGTTTTTTAATAAATAAAGGTTTAACATATCAGCCCAAATTTACCACCACCATCATGAAGTACAATGTGCCCCCCAAAGAATAACAAATGTTAATCAATAACTACCATGTAACCCCAAAATAAAGATTCCAGTGAATACTATGAAAACTACATCTCGCCCTGCAAAAAACAAGCCCATATATACTTCACAGTTACAGCTCTTGGAATGTAGTTATATAAAAACGATTTCCGGTACTATAGCACAAGACTGACTATTGTGCAAAAGTAGTAAAAACTATACATATCTGGTATAGCAGTAATCATACTGTCCCATAGAATAACAGTAATATGCTAGTTATGCCACTCAGTGAATGTCGTCATTTAAAGGGGTTGCCTGAATTCAGAGCTGAACCCAGACATATTCCCTTTTTCACCCAGGCAAAATGCAGCCAGATCTCCATCGGTCCAGTAAAATGGCTAGGGCAGCGCTAAAGCTGGCAAATCAGAGCTGGTGACGTCACCAAACACACTGTGTGTGTTTGTAATTAACAGAGCCCTTGCCCTGCGCTACATCACATAAAATGCTCCAATGCTGTTTTCAGGCAAGCTGCCTGGGTGAAATCCGGGGTATGTCCGGGTTCAGCTCTGAACCCGGACAACCCCTTTAATGGGGCGGACGGACATTGGCAAATCATTGGACCTCCGCCAGCTACACGCCATACAGTGTCAAGGCCTAACTTCTCTGCTTCATTCTAAAGCACAAGTGACAATCCGCTGTAATCAGTAGAATAAGGGAGGCAGGTTCCCTCTAACTCCCTAAAGGGTGCTTTCACACAGGGGCGTAGCTATAGGGGGTGCAGAGGTAGCAGTCGCTACTGGGCCCAGGAGCCTGAGGGGGCCCAAAGACCCTTGTGCCGCATAAGAAGACACACAGAGCACTAAGGGAAGGGGGGCCCAAGCTGAACTCTTGCACCAGGGCCCATGAGCCTTTAGCTACGCCACTGCTTTCACACATAGCTGTTTGATGGCGTTCTTGTGCACTTTTGTGTTTTTAGTGTCGGTTTTTGTACCTTGTTTTCTAATGTAAAATCACCAGCTTCAGATATTAGCTGATACTCTATGAGAAATATGAAATGTTGGACACACAAACTTTTTTTTTTGTTAAAAACGGATCTGCAAAAGATACGGATGATGTCCATGTGCATTCCTTATTTCGAGGAACGGAACAGCTGGCCCCTAATAGAACAGTACTATCCTTTTCCAGAAAGCACAGAATAATAGGACATGTTCTATTTTTTTGCGGAACGGACATACGGAAACGGAATGCACACGGAGTAACTTCCGTGTTTTTTTGCAGACCCATTGAAATGAATCGTCTGCAAAAAAAAAAAAAAGGAACAGACACAGAAAGAAAATACGAAAAAAAGTGCATGAGCCCTTACACTGACTGCAGTATGTAAAGCATCATGCACGTGACCATATTTTTGGTCTGTGTCTGATCCGTATTTTTTGTGGATTACACGCTGTCCCATTCATTTCTATGGGGCAACAAGAAAAAACCGATGCACATGGATGTCAGAATCACACAGTACTATAATGATTTATAATGCTGTGTGACCCTGCAAGACCTGGAATCTATTGTATTACGCCTCCTGCACATGACCATATTTGTTTTATGGTCCACAAGTCATGGATCCGCGAAATACAGATGTGGTCTGTGTCCATCCTGTAATCTTAGAGGGCTCACTGTAAAAAAAAAAAAAAAAAAAGCCTATTCTCCACAAAACGGAGAATAGGTCAGGTTCTATAACTTGTGGCCCAACAGCACGGACGCAGACAGCACACGGATTACATCCGCGTGTCCGTTTTTTTCTTGTTGCCCCATAGAAATGAACAGGACTGTGTGATCCACAAAAAATATGGATCAGACACAGACCAAAAACACAGTCACGTGCATGATGCTTTACACTGACATAATGCAGTCAGTTTAATTCAGTAGATACAGGTCTCACAGAGACACAGTATTATAAATCATTATAATACCGTGTGATCCTGTCAGAGGAGCAGAGTTCAAAATGGGAACTATCACTGCCACACGCAAGTTTCTTAAAGAGGTTATGCACGTTTGATGCCAGTTTTCATGCCCAGAACCTGTTCGGCCAGGTTGAGCTCCACTGTATCCGATGCAGGGAATCATCCTCTGTTTGCTCTGCGAGATCAGTGGCCCGAGTTCATTTAACCCCGCAAAAACATCAGTTACTTATTCAAATTAGTGAAAAGTGTCTGTTTGCCCACTTTGATGCCAGTTTTCATGCCCAGCATCTGTTCGGGCCAGGCTGAACCCCACTGTATCCGATGCAGGGCATCACCCTCTGTTTGTTGGCAGTGCAAGATCACTGGCCTGAATTCATTTAATTCCTTAAAGGGTTATTCTCATTTTAGACAATGGGGGCATATCGCTAGGACCCGCACCTATTTCCAGAACGGAGCCCCCGAACTGAATGAGGGCGCACTGAGCATGCGCAGCCGCCCTCCATTCATTCATTTCTATGGGGCCGCTGAAAATAGCCGAGCGCTGGCTCGGCTACTTTCGTCGGCTCCATAGAAATGAATGGGAGCTGCGCCTGGTGGTGGCCGGACCTCCGGAAACCTGGGGTCCTCCAGGCGCAGCGCTCCCCGCTCCGTTCTGGAGATAGGTGCGGGTCCCAGAGGTGGGACCCGCACCTATAAGACAATGGGGGCATATCCTAGCGATATGCCCCCATTGTCTAACATGAGAATACCCCTTTAAATCACACTTTCTTTGTGCCCACCTTTTTTATTTTCTTGTGCTTTCAACTGATGTACTTTAACCCCTTCCCGACCAGCGTCGTACTAGTACGGCGCTGGCCGGGACTTTAAAGATGGCGTCCACTCCTGCATGGAGCAGGCGCGATGGCTGCGGGTGACCTGCTTTTACCACTAGCAGACACCCGCGGCTAATGTCCGCGACCAGCAGTAATGTCCAACTTTATTATCAAAAGGCAAGAAAAACTATACATATTAGATATCGCCTGATTCGTACTGACTAGTAGAATGAAAGTAACCGGTCAGTTTTAATGCACATCGAACGCCGTAAATAAAAAAAACCTATAAAACTGTGGCGGAATTGCGTTTTTTTTTACAATTTCACCCGATTTGGAATTTTTTTCCCGCTTCCCACTACACCATATGCAATATTAAATGGTGGCGTTGGAAAGCACAGGTTGTCCCGCAAAAAACAAGCCATCATACAGCTATGTGAACAGAAAAATTAAAACGTTATGGCTGTTTGAAGGCAGGGAGAGCAAAACAAAAACCAGAAAAACCTCCGGGGTAGAAAGGGTTAAGCACAGCTCACTGCAACTTTTCCTTTAGCTGTTGGTAAGGTGTTCTCAAAATTCTTAAAAACAAAAAATACAAATGATGTGAATAAGAAACCAACTTCAGCCTCGTGTTCACCAAGTCCTGCCACAACAAAGTTCCGATCAGGAAGGGTGTAAGGACCAAAAGCAAAGACAAACAACAAAACAGCACCCTGCAAACACAAATAGTAAATACTGCCATACTCACTATAGAAAATGTACTCATGCTCCGTTATAAATGTGAGATTCTTGGCAAATACATTTTTTACAAAATTATCTGTGCCTGTCTGCCAACGACAAGGCGATCTCTCTTTAGGACAGGAACCTACACTAAATACTGCCTCCTCTGGTGCCATACTGGCCTCCATTATATTCAGTTCCACTCCTTGGCTCAAACACCCTGATGGAAATCACTAACCGAACACCGACTGTGTGAATAAAATTGCCATTTTTTTTCATTTCTTCTCCTCCTCAAAAAGTGATTAAAAAAAAATATATTACACACTCCAAAATGGTATCTATAACAACTACAGATTGCCTTACAATGAGCCCCCACACAACTCCATAATAAAAGGGTTAGAATATGGTGATACAAATTTACAATTTGTTTTTGTTTTTCATTTTTTTCAATGTAT
Organism: Rhinella marina; assembly: GCA_900303285.1. Lineage (NCBI taxonomy): Eukaryota > Metazoa > Chordata > Amphibia > Anura > Bufonidae > Rhinella > Rhinella marina. Next base: position 249,493 of record ONZH01013516.1, read on the forward strand.
TAAACACAAAAAAAACTATATAAATGTGGTGTTGCTGGAATCGTACTGACCCACAGAATGAAAATAACAGGTAAGATACTGCATAATAAACATTGCAAAGACAAAATCAATAAGATTGGGGTGGAATTGTTGTTGGTTTTTTTATGCCACCCTATTCAGAATATTTTTCCAGCTTCCCACAAAGTTGTATATACAATATTAAATGGTGCCATTATAAAGTACAACTTGTCCCACAAAAAACAAGACCTCATATGGCTAGGTGAACAGAAAAATAAAAAAGTTATGGCTTGAGGAAAGTGGGGAGGAAAATATAATGATACAAAAAAAGGAAAATCTTAAATATCAGCTGTTTTTTTTTTAAGCTCTTCTGGGGTAACAGAACCTGTGCTACCCACAGCCATACTTGGTTTTCCAGAGCTTAGTGATGATGCATATTTAAGTGTACGTGTATATACAATGACGTAGTGGTGATACACACATGCACACCAACAGCTCTGAAGAGCCGCTCATAGGCGACCTGTAGTAATGGCGCGCTCAGCTACTTGCAGCCAAACACCCGTCCTAAACATATGGCTACGAGGATTCTGACAGACGCCAGGAGGCGGGCCGAGGCCCTAGGATGACAGCGTCCACTCGTGCCCCACTCAATATGGCGCTCTTTACCAGTCCTCTAGTCAGCTTGCGTCACGGGTTTTATCCAAACAGCGCGTACGTTCTATCTAAAGGACGCGCACGACAGCCAATGGGAATGCTCGCTGAATAGAGAGCAACCTGACATTGGCTGTTCAGTGAGCGAAGGGTGGAGTAAAGGACGGAGGCCGGAAGCGGGTAATGGGGGCTAGAATGTAGCGGAGGGAGCCTCCGTTTCCATGGTAGTGTGGCCCGGTGAGCTGTGAGGGCCTGGTACCGGAGCCATTCCCGTTGTCGGGATGACGGGCCTGAGCTCACCATGACCGGAGAAAAGAAAAAGAAGAAGAGGCTGAATCGCAGCATACTGCTGGCTAAGAAAATCGTTATCAAAGATGGAGGGACGGTGAGTGGTGACAGCTCTCACATATGTCACCTGTAAAGCAGGTAGTGAGCTGAGCTGCAGCGTGCAGGGCACAACCCTGGATGGAGGGGTGCATGGCATATGGCAGCAACTGGTGACTGCTGATGTCATAGCCAAACTTGTGACGTCATCGTGATGGGGAGAAGTTTAAACGCCATCATGTACCACTCTTCTCCCACATGGATAACTTTTATAGGGAGGACTGGATTGCCAGCACCAGCTGTTACCCAGGGATGTAGAAATGTTGCTATGGCATTTTAAGTACCAGGTGACAGTTTAGTTTTCTGCTATTTTTTGGTTTTGGAGTAGATGCCCTATGGCGCTGTTCATAGTCTCTGGTGCCCGCCATCCTGCACGTTTCAGCATCCTGGACACCAGTCTAAATAAACTGCAGACTTTCCTTATGTTTCCACCTTCATTACTGTTTGCCATGCTCTGGGGGCACCAGTGCAGTCACCCTGGAGGCATGTATTGATGCCATGCACTGCTGGGTACATGGCTTGACACCCATCAGAAGTGTGGTTCTTTGGTGTAATCATCTTCCCAGATTGGGGCAGGACAGTTCCTAATAACGCAGCCCCCAAACTTGCACACCATGGTTGCTGCCGTGGTGAATTTTTTTTTTTTTTACGCAGTTTTGCCAGGATTGTAAAAAACCGCATTGCACCATGACGTGTAAACCCTGGCAAAGGGTATATGTCTGCAGGAGAGCAATGCGCTGCGTATCAGTATTTATTTTCAGGTGTAAAATCCTCGAGGTATTACAGCACCTTCATAACGGATGAGATTTCAGCAGATCTCATACACGTGCTCCACACATGCAATGGAGAGGGTGAGGCTTTTCCACTGTATTTTACTCCACAGTGGAATATTAGTACATGTGGGCATTAAAAGTGGCATGAAATTTACGCTAGCTAGAGCTAAGCACATGTCCACCTATCTGCCACTACCTCATGAGGTGGAAGTAAGCGGACCCCATTTCTACATAGATGCAGGTCCTACGCAGACCCCATCTCTAGATTGATGCTGGTCTTACCCATGAGATCGGCTCTTATCCAGCATTTATGGCATACCCTGTGGGTGCTGAGATGGGACTATCCCTCTGATTGAGGACAATATACTGTATGAATGTACTGCACTGGTTTTATCCTTTCCTCTGTTACCTCTTTGTAGCCAAATTCTTTGGAGTGTCCTAGTTTGCTTTGCTGTGGTGCGTGGAAACCAGTCCAGTGGGTATTACAGGGCATAAAATGGTACGGTACACGAGGGAATCATGAGGTGTCTGTCAGGGAGGGGTTTATGGGTTTAGTGTAAATCTGGGCTGTCTGACAAACTGCCAATATGAGAGCTCCGAGCAGAGCAAATATTAACTCAGAAGCAGGTTATGGTGCATGCCCTTCACCCCCTCCTGTGCCATCTTAGTGTCTGCAGCTCAATAACTGTAAAGTAGTGCTAGAAACATCTCCCCAGCCACAGAATATCAGAATATGGCCACATTGCTTGGCACTTAAAGAGGACCTTTCACCTCTCCTGACAGGCCTGTTTTAGCTTCATGCATTCCCCATCTATTCTTATGTCTGTAAGTTGTGTCATTCCTGTATTATTCCTGCTAGAAGTTATGAATGAATTGCTATTAGCCTTCAGTAAGGGAACAGAGGGGAGGTAACCAGTTGGGGGGGTGTACCTGCACAGTCTGAACATGACAGCACTGATTGGACAGAGTCAGACACACCCACTTCTGGTAACACCCAGCAGTATCTTTACTGCAGACTGCTAGCAATTCATTCATAACTTCTAGTAGAAATAATAATGGAATGGCACAACATAGAGACATAAGTATAGATGCTCCAGAATTGTTATTACATGGTGAACTCAAGTAGTTACTTAAACTGACATGTCAGGAGAGGGGGCAGGTCCTCTTAAACATTTGCAGTCTAGATCTCCAATGTTTTTTCATCTTGCAGCTGTAACTGTGCAGTGACCTGGTGGTTCACTGCTAAAGGGTTACTGCTATAATTTACTATGTTTCACCTCTAAAGGGTTAACGCTATAATGCACTATTGTTCACTGCTAAAGGGTTAATGTACACTGTATATGCGCGTCCATTAATAACAATGACTAATGTGACTTTAGTCACTCTGCACTATAGGCTATTTATGGGTAGGAAGTAGTTAACTGGCAAGTAAGTCAAGAGATAGGACTTGTATGCGAACGGAGGGCAATTACCATTTACAACCCCACCCATACCCAGCCTTTGGGGAAAGCCTACCCAGATATCCGAGAACTGTGCCAATGATCTGCATTTAAACTGGGCCAACCATTATCCACCCAGTCAAAGAGGGACTATATTTTGCTTTAACCATGCTGGCCTAGTTATTTGTCTCCATGTCCGACCCAGGGGGTCGGCTCACTGCATTTGTATTATGTAAGGATCTATATAGAAGTTCATTGCAGCCAGTAGATTGAGATTGATGGGCAGATGGCTACTGATACTATAGGGCTCATACACACAGCTGTACGATGGATCCATGCTTTCATGTGTGGCATAGGCACAATACGACGGCATACTAGGTGCGTATGGAACTGCCATTTTTTACCATACTGACTAACACTTCCTTCTCACCGCTGCTCCACTGAGTTGTGTTTTCTTTGATGAGATGGAATACCTGCCAATCAGAACACAGCTTTCATTTGTTAAACTGCTGTGGAGAATGAAAGCTGCACTGTGATTGGTTGCCAAGGCCAGTTCTTCTAGACACTTTTTATGAATGAACATAGTGATGGATACTAAATATCTGGGAGTTACTTTACGGTTCTTTCCTTGTTAAATATCAATAGTTTCTCCACATGCCTTAAAGGAACACTAACATGGAATATACACAAAGGTTTAAAATATAACTTATGGTCCGTGGTAGCAGAATCCATAACGTAATTCTTAGATAACCCAAACCTTGTACGCCGAACTTGAAACCACAAGTTCGCTCAACACTAGTTATGAGAAGTGGTAGAGGCCGTGGTAGATGAATATCGTGTGTGGAGCACTGGAGCAAGTATTTACGCAATGGTTTGTCTCTTTAACAGCGACAAGGCGTCGGAGAGCCCAGTGTCTACCATGCAGTGGTGGTTATATTTTTGGAGTTTTTCGCCTGGGGATTGCTGACAACGCCCATGTTAACGGTAAGTATGATGACACTGACTGATAGTATTCCACTGATGTCACGGCCTACTGACGATAGATGTTCACTTGACAGGTTCTTCACCAGACGTTCCCTCAGCACACCTTCTTAATGAATGGCCTAATCCATGGAGTGAAGGTGAGAAACATGAACAATGGGTTGTAAGCGAATTCCTACTCGTTGGGGCACTTTTTATTGATGAAATTCTCCCACACATACCACATTTACGAAGAGTCTTTACACTCTAGCTCAGGTTTACTGACATATCTGCGCCAAACATTTTGGGGGTCATTGATCAAAATGGTGTAACGTAGAAGTTGCCCATAGCAATCAGATTCCACCATTTATTTCCGACAGCTTCTTTGGAAAATGAAAGGTGGAATCTGGTTGCTATGGGCAACTAAGCCAGTTCTACTTTACACCAGTTTGATAAATCTCCCCCTTTGTCTATCAAAGTGGCGCAAATTGTGCACCCAGGGTTTCTACATTTTTTTTCTGATATGCTTCACAAGGGGCAGGCTTCACAGGAAAGGGGCAGGTCTAAAATGTGCCATTTTGTGCCAAAATTTTGGCGCAACTCTGGCTTAAAAATCTGTCTCAAACTAAGGCAACCAATAGTTGGTATAGGGCTGTCTAGACCTGCACCAGATTTATCATCCAACCTGTGCCCCTGTGATAAATCTGGTGCTGGTCTAGATAACCTGTCTAAGCTCACCGTCTATTACTATTAGTAAATCTGGGCCTATTTCTTGCTCAGCAACTGGACACTAATACGTGGTGTAAGGTTAGACTAAAGAGGAGCCAAACTTATCATCCAACCTGACCCACTGTAATTAATATGTCACATCTTTAGACTGTGTAATCTAAAGAGCACATTTATTAAGACCAGCGTTTTAGATGCCAGTCTTAATAAAGCCCTGCGCTGGCAGAGGATCCTCTGAGTTATGACTGGCGGCCCTTCCCCGCCCATGCCACGCCCACAATTTTAGAACTGGCGTGAGCCATCTGCGCCTGAAATACACCTAATTTAGGCATATTTTAGCATAGTAAATGTCCCCCTAAGTGTGCCCATGCGCCTATATTCCAGTATTCTATTCCAGGCTAGGAACAGAATCTGCAGCGGAGACACCTGCCTGAGATTCATGTACAATGCATTTGAAAAGTCTTCAGACCCTTTGGGGGTAATTCATATCCTTTAGGTTTTTCGCCATCATTCTGAACTCAATACCCCATGATGACAAGTAAATACAGAATGGTAGAAATCTTTGCTAATTTATTGAGAAAGTAAAATCTTGCATTGAGATGAATATGCAGACCCTTTATTCAGGACTTAGTTGAAACACCTTTGGCAGTGGTTACAGCCTCCGGTCTTCTGGGGTACGATGCCACAAGGTTTGCACACTTGGATTTAGGGATATTCTGCCATTGTTCTCTTCAGATCCTCTCAAGCCCTGACAGGTTGGATGGGGACCATCAGTGGACAGCTATTTTTAGGTTTCTCCAGAGATGTTTGATTGGGTTCAAATCGGGGCTCTGGTTTGGCCAATCAAGGAAATTCAGAGTTGTCCCTATGCCACTCCTGTGTTGTCTTGGCTGTGTGCTTAGGTTTATTGTCTTGTTGGAAGCTAAACCTTCAGCCCAGTTTGAAGTCCAGAGCACGTTGCTGTATTCATCTTTCCCTCATCCCTGACCAGTCGACCTGTCCCAGTCGCTGAAAGACACCCCCACAGTATGATGCTGCCACCACCATGCTTCACTGTAGGGATAGTATTGGGTAAGTGATGAGCAGTTTTCTCCAGACATGATGCTTTAGAATTTAGATAAATTTTGGTTTCGTCATACCAGAGAATCTTGTTTCTCATAGTCTGAGGGGAGGCTTCTTTCTGGTCACTGTTCCATGAAGCCCAGATTGGTGGAGTGCTGCAGTGATGGTTGACCTTCTGGAAGTTTCTCTAATCTGCACACAGGATCTTTGGAGTTCAGCCAGAGTGACCTTTGGGTTCTTGGTCACCTGTCTTACCAAGGCCCTTCTCCACTGTTTACTTAGTTTGGTCAGATGGCCAGCTTTAGGAAGAGTCCTGGTTGTTCTAAACGTCTTCTAGCATCTGTCAGCATGATCAACTCTATTAAACCAGTCATTGCCTGGTAGGGTTGATCATGCTGATTATCAGCGTGCCTGAAATATCACCCATTCCTGAGATATTTTGCAAATTAGCTGGTTACTGGTTAGCTATCACATCACTAATAATGCCTCATTTGTCTTACAGGGACTTCTTTCCTTCTTGAGTGCCCCCCTGATTGGAGCATTGTCTGATGTTTGGGGCAGAAAGTCTTTCCTTCTACTCACTGTTTTCTTCACGTGTGCCCCTATACCTTTGCTGAAGATAAGTCCATGGTATGTACATTGATGCTAAATACACAATTCAGTTTTGTTTTTTTTTAATTTATATAATTTTTTATTAAATACTGTAATAAAACATAAAAGGCACGGAAAAACCCTCCCAACATCCACACCCCTGGAGAGTTCTCTGAATGATACAGCGGGTACATTAACCCCTTACCCTACAAAAATAGGATTCCCCTAAAGATATAATATTTCACATCAGAATATAGCTAAATAAGCTTATCAAGTACTTTCATAACATAATGATATGGCATATCCAAGCACTGATGTGCCGTTATGTTCAGATTACGTACACTATATGTAAAGACCAAGCTGAACACATAAGTTAGAGTTGTAGTGTGCATGTTATGAGTTAAGGGCTCTTTATGCGGGCCAAGCGTCTTCCAAAGAAGTGTTATTTGTCACTCCACGGAATGCTTTTCCACTGCTCCAGAGTCCATTGGTGGCATGCTTTGCACCACTCCATCTGATGCTTGACATTGTGATGTGTGGCCTGCATGCTTTCTGATGTGGGATGGTAAACCTTATGTGACTTTTCCTTGGTCTCCTGCAGGTGGTATTTTGCAGTGATTTCTATGTCGGGTGTCTTTGCTGTGACTTTTTCTGTGATTTTCGCATACGTGGCAGATATTACCCAGGAGCATGAGCGAAGTACAGCATATGGTTTGGTGAGTTCTTCATGTCCCACTTTATTGGATTTTTATTTATTTTTTTGCAACTTTAAAGTGGTTTTAACCCCTTAAGGACCCTGCCATTTTTCACCTTAAGGACCAGGCCATTTTTAGCAAATCTGACATGTCTCACTTTATGTGGTGATAACTTTAGAACGCTTTTAGTTATCCAGGCCATTCTGAGATTGTTTTCTCGTCACATATTGTACTTCATGACAGTGGTAAATTTGAGTCAAAATATTTCATTCTTATTTATAAAAAAAAAATACCAAATTTACTAAAAATTTGCAAATTTCCAAATGTCAATTTCTCGACTTTTAAAATACATAGTAATGCCTCCAAAAATAGTTATTACTTTACATTCCCTATGTGTCTACTTCAGGTTTGGATCACTTTGAAAATTACATTTTATTTTTTTGGGACGTTAGAAGGCTTAGAAATTTAGAAGCAAATCTTGAAATTTTTCACAAAATTTCCAAAACCCACTTTTTAAGGACCAGTTCAGGTCTGAAGTCACTTTGTGAGGCTTCCATCATAGAAACCACCCAAAAATGACCCCATTTTAGAAACTACACCCCTCAAGGTATTCAAAACTGATTTTACAAACGTTATTAACCCTTTAGGTGTTCCACAAGAATTAAAGGAAAATGTAGCCAAAATTTCCGAATTTCACTTTTTTGACAGATTTTCCATAGGAATCATTTTATTCTGAGAATAAAGCAAGGGTTAACTGCCAAACAAAACTCAGTAATTATTACCCTGATTCTGTAGTTTACAGAAATGCCCCATTTGTCATCGTAAACTGCTGTACAGGCACACGGCAGGGCGCAGAAGGAAAGGAACACCAGGGCAGATTTCACTGGAAAAAGTTTAAGTTGCCATGTCACATTTGATGCACCCCTAGAGTAGGAAACTCCAAAAAACTGACCCCATTTTGGAAACTACGGGATAAGTTGGCAGTTTTGTTAGTGCTATTTTAGGGTACATATATGATTTTTGGTAGCTTTATATTACACTTTTTGTGAGGCAAGGTAACAAAAACTAGCAGTTTTGGCATTGTTTTTATTTTTTGTTATTTACAACATTCATCTGACAGATTGGATCGTGTGATATTTTTATAGAGCAGGTCGTTACGGACGCGGCAATATCTAATATGTATACTTTTTTTTTATGTATTTAAGTTTTACACAATATTTTTGAAGCACAAAAAAAAATCACATTTTAGTGTCTCCATAGTCAGAGAGCTGTAATTTTTTTTTTATTTTTTGGGCGATTGTCTCAGGGGCTCATTTTTTTGCGGGATGAGATGACGATTAGATTGGCACTATTTTTGGGGGCATACGCTTTTTTGATCGCTTGGTATTACAATTTTTGTGATGAAATGTGACAAAAAATGGCTTTTTTTAGACAGTTTTTATTTTTTATTTTTTACAGTGTTCACCTGAGGGGAGAGATCATGCTATATTTTTGTAGAGAAGGTTTTTACGGACGTGGCGATACCTAACATGTATACTTATTTTTATTTATTTAAGTTTTACACAAGAATATCCTTTTTGAAACAAAAAAAATCATGTTTCAGTGTCTCCATAGTCAGAGAGCTGTAGTTTTTTTTTTATTTTTTGGGCGATTGTCTCAGGTAGGGGCTCATTTTTTTGCGGGATGAGATGACGATTAGATTGGCACTATTTTTGGGGGCATACGCTTTTTTGATCGCATGGTATTACATTTTTTGTAATGAAATGTGACCAAAAATGACTTTTTTTAGACAGTTTTTATTTTTTATTTTTTACGGTGTTGACCGGGCGGGCTGGATCATGTGATATTTTAATAAAGCAGTTTTTTACGGACGTGGCGATACCTAATATGTATATTTTTTTTATTTTTTTTTCTATTTTTATGTGTTTCTTTATGGGGAAGGGGCTTTTTTTTTTTTTTTTTGTTAAAACGCTGTGGCTGGGTCTCCTGGGCTTCCGTAGATGGGAGTCCCGATGCCTCTGGGCAAGGCATCGGGGCTTCCATCTCAGCCATCGTGACCGCGGCATACAAGGGGTTAATCCGCCGGCATAGGTGTAATCACCGGTGCTGGCGGATACAGCAGAGGCCCGGCTGTTAGTATCAGCCGGGCCCCTGCTGCAGATTGCGGCAGCGGGCAGCAGCAACACCTTAACCCTAGGACGAGAATGCTCGTCCTAGGGCGTTAAGTAACGCCATATTAGGACGAGCATTCTCGTCCTAGGTCGTTAAGGTGTTAAAGAGGCTTTTGTTGTATTTGATCAACGCTCCCATGAGCTGCAACTGTGTTATGTTGCTGTCAATTTGGGACATGTGTCCACAGTTCTCCTCTTCTGGTCTTGGGGGGTAAAATCTTCTGCCATTCCATTTAGCATGTGATTTTTATTTTTTTCCCCTTGACTGTAGCCTCGCTCTCACCTAATGTACAAGTTGTCATAGTAGACGTCATGTACATAGGCACAGACTAGCAACATCACTTACAGAGCCTGCCCAGGTTCCAGGTACTAATCCAACAAATGAAATCTACTGGGTGGGCAGTGAAGAGCTCAAGGGCTTGATGTGACCAGAGCTGGCTGATTTATCTCATGCAGTGGATCTGTACTTTGGGGTGAATGATACGTCCCTAAAAAGGAGACATCATAAACACCCATTTAAGCTAAATTGTTATCAAACTGATAAGAATATGACTTAAATGAGTGTTTAGAAGCTGTCAGGTGTTAAGAGGTAAGAGCTACAGATGATGCCATCAGAGCAGCTCCCTGAAGGATGCTATATGATGTAGAACACAATATTCTATAAATGTAGTGAAAGTTAAAGTTGTAGAGAGAAAACTATTAAACATTTTTAAAGAGGTTTTCTGAAATTTTTATATTGATAACCTATCCTTGGGATAGGCCATCATATCTGTTCAGTGGGGGTGCAATACTTGGCACCCCCGCTGAACAGCTGTTTATGGAGGACACAGCGCTCTGGTGATTGCCACGCCCTCCTCGCCGCTTACCGAACACAGCATCCATTCAATAGCAGCTATGTTTGGTATTGCATCTCAGCCCTATTCACTTGATCATGTTACTTATCCCGCATGGTGAACGGCATAAAAAACAATGACCAAATTGCTGTTTTTGTCACCTCTCCTCCCCAAAAAATGGTATAAAAAAACAATCAAAAAATCGTATGTACCACAAAATGGTATCAATAAAAACTACAGCTTACCCTTCAAAAAACGCCCTCACGCAACTACTTTTACAGAAAAATAAAGAAGTTATGAGTCTTAGATGTGGTAATGCAAAGCAAAAAAAAAATATTTTTAATAAAAAAGAGATTTTATGGTGAAAACATGAAATAAACCTACATATATAGTATTGACCCACAGAATAAAGGTATACCATATATACTGCATAGTGAACGCCATAAAACATACAAGTAATAAATAATGACAGAGTTACTATTTTTGCTTACCTCCAAAGAAAAATGAATTAAATAACAGGTATGTGTACCCCATTATGGTACCAATAGAAACTGCAGCCTGGCCCACAAAAAACAAGCCCTTACACAACGTGAAAATAAAAATGTTATAGATGTTAGTATATGGCAATGCTAAATACAACTGATTTTTAATGAAAAAAGTTATTTTTATGAAGTAAAAGTAGTAAAACATGAAAAAAAAAACTTGGTATTACCATAATTGTATCGACCCACAAAATAAATGTATCATATTCATCACATTATGAACCCCATAAGAAATAAAAAACTGTGGCAAACAAAATGAAATAAAAATTGATCAAAAAGCCAAATGTTATGACCACATATGGGATATTTCATGAGGTTTCCACTGTACTAGTACCTCAGGGGTGCTGAAAGTTAACAGACTTCCTAAATGCCATTTTGAATACTTTGAGGGGTGGAGTTATTAAAATGGAGTGACTTATGTGGGATTCTAATATATAGGCCTCAGAACTTTTGTCCCCAAAAAATAGGGTTTGGTAATTTTTGTAAAATTGCTGCTAAACTTATAAGTCTTCTAACGTCTTCCGCAAAAAATCAAAGTACTTTTCAAAAATGATGCCAAGTAGACACATGGAAAATGTTAAAAATACACTTTTTTGTGTGGTATGACTATGCAGATGGTAAGTGGATCACAACAGAGAATGCTTAGCACACCACAAAGTAAAGCAGACGTAATGGCACCAAGGGGCCACTATTACCATGTGCATAAGACCAGCTTAATAGGGGGTCATACAACAGGACATGGTATAACTTGTAAAATCACATAACCTATAGGGGTTATTTAAGAAAAGATGATTGACCTCAGGGAGATCAACCATCATCACCACAGAGCCACCATCACGTGTCTCAACGTTGGTGAAACTAAAACAAGGCTCCCTGGGCAAAGCAATATGCTAATAAAAGAAGACCCCAGAGCCACCATCACGTGTCTCAACGACAGTCAAACTAGCCAGGCCTTTCACCGGGAAGGAACAACCAAGGGAAGGGCAGTCCCCAAAAGGAGACCACCTATGCCAAGACATGGTATCCATCCACAGACAGCTGTTTCGGGGTATTTGCCCCTCATCAGGGGCAACCTATAGGGGCACATTTATTAAGACCGGCGTTTTAGATGCCGGTCTTAATAAAGCTCTGTAGCTGGCAGACGATCCACCAAAGTTATGAAGAGTTGCAGGCCTCTTCCCTGCCCATGCCACGCCCACAATTTTAGACCTGGCGTGAGCAGGGCGAAGGCGCAGATAGCAGCATAACTAACCATTGTGCCATATGCGCCTTAAATATGCCTGATTTAGGTGTATTTCAGATTAGTAAATGACCCCCATAATGTATGATATAAGATCGCTGTCCACTTATCAGTATATATATTAATTATAATTATTGTATGTTAAATTAAGATATTTGGATCCATGAATGTCTATATTCAAAAAATTTTTTATAATTAATATATTATATCTTCTGATATTTGTTCAGAATTTGTTTGTGTACCAATTTAATAGCAGTCCTCTTTTTGACTCCTGATTTAGGTGTCGGCCACCTTTGCTGCCAGCCTTGTAACCAGTCCTGCAATTGGTGCCTATTTGTCTCGAGCATACAGTGACACACTAGTAGTGGTACTAGCCTCCGGTGTGGCATTGCTGGACATTGGATTTATCCTTCTTGCTGTTCCCGAGTCACTGCCTGAAGAAATGAGACCAGTGTCTTGGGGGGCCCCTATATCTTGGGAGCAAGCTGATCCATTTGCGGTAAGAAAGAGATAATTGTTAGATAACATACACATTATGTGCAGACTGCTGTTTGTATTCATAAGTATATTCATAATTTACTCAAATAATCACGAGTTGGAAATCTGTGTGCACCAATGGAGCCAGAACAGGGTATTGTATTACATTACTGCCTGAACATGAACAAACATACATCTATTAACCCTTAACAACCTGCACCGTACATGTACAGCTCAGCAAGCACATTGCGCCATACATGCACAATGATCAGGCGGGAACAGAAGCTGTGCTTGCCCAATCAGGAGGGAAGCTTGGCTGTTAGTGGCAGCCAGACCCCTGGTGTTACTGCTGGCATAGGAGGTAATCCGATGCCAGTGATTTAACCCCTCAGATGCAATAGTCAATGCTGACCGCTGCATCTAAGCGATTTACAAAGGGAGGGGGCTTCCCCACTGATGGTTTTAGCTACAGGAGCCTATGAGGCTCTGCCACACACAGTCAGTGTGTCATAGGCAAACTGACAATGCCTTACATTACACTATGTATTGTACTGCATTGTACCAGTGATCAGACCCTTAAAAGTGGAAGCCCCCTAGTGGGACAAAAGTAAAAAAAAAAAGTTTCAAATAAAAAAAAGCCACTTTCCCATAATCATCCTGTAAAAAATAAGCCCTCACACAGCTCCATCGAGAGAAAAATTAAAAAAAAACTACGGTTGTCAGAGAATGGCAGTACTGGTACCCCAGAGGCTGTTCGATAGCAACATGGAGCCTGTAAACTGATCCATCAAAATCTGCTCCGCAAAAGGTGGTCTTTCCCTCCAGATCCCTGCAGAGAACCCAAAAGCAGTTTACCAAATTTATTGCATTCCTTACCCAGTAGAACCCGCCTAACAATTTAAAGGGTGTTGTGTAGCACAGAATATTGGGCACTAAAATGTGTGGACAAATTTTAAATTTTTGTTTTACACTGTCCTCTGTGCATTGATTTTCTGCTAAATACCAGTGGTGTCAAAATGCTCACTACACCCCTTGGTCAATTATGGTAGGGGTGTAGTTTCTAAAATTTGGTCAATTCTTGAGAGTTTCTTTTTTATTTGTTCTCAGAGCCTCTGCAATTGTCGGCAAGTGCTGTGTAAATCACTAAATCAGGCCTCAAATGCACATAGTGCTCGTTCTCTTTTGAACCCTGCTGTGTGCCCATACTGCAGTTTATGACCACATAGGGGGTATTGGCATACTCAGGAAAGTTATGTAACAAAAATTTGGGTTGCTTTTCTCCTATTACCACTTGTGAAAAATGAAACCGTTGAAGCTAAAACTACATATATGGGGTGTTTCTGTAAACTGCAGAATCATGGTGATTATTATGGAGGTTTCTTTTGCTGTAAACCCTTGCTGTGTTACAGGAACAAATGGATTAAAATAATCCACTTCATTACCAGACGATTTTACGTTATTGCCTTTTCATTTTTCATTCCATGCATTTCCGGGATCCATAACTTATTTCATTTTCCATTCAAATAGCCGTATGAGGGATTTATTTATTTATTTTTTTTTGCAGAACAAGTAGTACTTTCTGATGGTACCATTTATTATTACATACGATGTAGTGGGAAACTGGAAAAAAAGTCCAAATGGGGTGAAACTTGCAAAAAAAAAATGCAATTCCACCACAATTTTGTATTTAAAGTGTTCCCAATGCAGTAAAACTGACCTGTTACCTTCATTCTCTGGGTCAGTACGATTACAGGAATATCACATTTGTATAGTTTTTCTTGTGTTTTGATAATTTAAAAAATTAATCTTTTTATTGCCATGTTCTTACAATCTGGGACCTCCATTTATCAAAGAATGGATTCCACTAACCGCTGCTTGCCACTCCTGAAAATAGCAGAGGTCATGGAAGTGAAATGCTAGGTAGAATTTGGCATGGTCGCCTCCTCTCTGGACTGCTGAATGGAGAGAAAGGGTCCCCTGTGCTCCCCATAGGTGGAAGTCCTGGAAGAGAAACCTGCATCTGTCACACACTTTTGCCTTATATATCTTTATTGCAGCTCTTGGAAATGATTCAGTATGACAGTGCGGCCCTCAGACCAGAAAAGGTTGTGCACCCCTGCTGTATAACATCCACACCAGTGGTGGCCACAAAGAAGCTTGGCATGCCACATACCTTCATCTTGTACAAAACAGCTAAGACTGTTCCAGCATGCTATACAATAGTAAAAGATACATACCCACACACCATCACCCAAAAGTGTTGATGAAGTAGAATGCGCCACAAGACCTATTAAAGAAGAACTCCCCCACAAAAAAATGTATTCTCTGACCTGTTAGAAAGGTGCATGATATAATCTGTAGTGAATGTAATTTTCTTATCAGTGACTGTTTCTGTGAGTAAAAACCTCTCTTATTGTAGCTGGGTCATGTGACCAACTCCCTGACCTCCAACTGACCCAGGACAGAAAGCCAGTCACTGCTCTATTCATTCCTATGGGAGCCTCACTTTCAGTCTTATAGGAATATAGAGAATTAGACTTCCTGTCCACACATAAGTCTATGTGTGAGTTGGTGGGTCTAATTGCTGGTCACATGACACAGATAAGAAACTTCAGGATGATAGAAGTCAAAAATTCAGACACTGGTAAGAAAATGACATTCACTACAGATTACATCATGTACATTTCTAGCAGGACAAGGAATACATTTTTTGCGGGAGTTCTTCTTTAAGTATGACACAATAGAATATTTTCTATATCATTTTTTGCGAGGGGACGGTTAAAGGGCTTGTCCAACCTCAAAACAAACTGCATAAAACTCAGGAAGGTCATACGGAGAGCTTTGCACGATATGTCATGAGGTCAGGCGTCAGCGATGTTTTATGACAGGTAATGAAGACCAACAGGCGTCTGTATGTCACAGTAGAAAGTGGAAGTGAATGTACATCTCAGATGATGCATATTGGGGAAATTTCAGATCAACTTCGATGAAAAGGTACACAGGAGAGGATGTGATTGTTAGGGCTCTGCTTCCTGCCATTCTGTTTGCTGATAATGCTGTGAACTGCAGATTTGCTTTGTGTCTGACATTTGCCGTTACAAGGGAAAACCTTATTAGGATGCTGAATGCTGGGAATAGAAAAGGATGAACATACTTATCAGAAATTGCTACATCTTCCTCTAGTCGCATGTAATGGAGGATATGTGCTGCAGCATTGGCAGCAGTATCGCCATGTGCGGGAATTCTGGTTCATACTGTGTATGATGGCCAGTGTTCACATGTAGCCCAGGAATGAACTGGTAGCTTCTTATAAACTAGTTGGGTTAAATATATGGCATTACTGGCATCGGAAGTTTGCAGGTGGAACCGAATTTTGAGCCTTTTATAGGGAAGGATATTTTTTTTGCATGCCGTTTAAAATCCTGATAGGTTCTTTGAGAGCATTGTAACTGAGAAATCACGTGGCATGTTTATGGCAGCAGTTTAAGACCTACCACTTCAGTTTTCTGTCCATGCTGAACAATGATGGAAAACTAGAATAAGTACATTCGTAGATTTGACCCATTGGGGAGATTTATGAAGATAAATAAGCCAGAAATTGCACCAAAAAACTGGCGGACATATTTTGCACAGCATTTATGTGTTTTAGACAATTTTTGCGCATATCTCAATTAGGAGTGTGGCGTAGCTGTAGAGGGCATGTCTTAAAAGGGTCTACTTGCACTCCCCATGTAACTACAATTCTGGAACATCTATTCTCATGACTCTCTTGTGCCATTCCTTTATTATTCATACTAGAAGTTTAGGAATGAATTGCTAACAGTCTGCAGTAAAGGCCCATGTGGGTGTTACCAGTTGAGGGTCTGTCTGTGAGCTGTGCAGAGGCACAACACCAACTGGTAACATCCTTCTGGATCTTCTTTGCATATTGCTGGCAAATCACAGTTCAGCCCCATACCAATACAAATATAATATTTCATTTCCCTTTTTGATTATTTTCAAGCTCAATTATTTGCCTAAACTCAATCTTCTGTTCCATCACCATCCTTACCTTGTTTCTATGGTCTGTTCGCATTCTGCTCCAGGGATGCTGAATTATGAGGGTCACGACTGCAGAGAGTACCTGCTCCTGATGCCCTCTCTTGTCCCTTCACAGAGTGCACAGTGCCTATTCCCCTATTTCACAGACACTGTGCACTCGTCATGTTAATCCGCTGCGAGCGCACACTCGCTGCAGACACTTGTGCACACACAATCTTAAACCCAGTTTCAACACCACTGGATCTGAAGACAAACTGCCCATAGAGACAAGGAGTGGACGGTGATTTTAGAAGGGGAAAGCTAGATCAAAAATACGTGAGGTTAGGCAAATAATTGAGTTTAAAAATAATCCAAAAGGGAAATGTAATATGTTTGTGTTGGTATGGTGCTGAACTGTGTAACTGTGGAGAAAAGCAGTTAGTCTTTAATACTTTCACAAGAAGATTTTCCAACTTGCGATATTGCAGTCCATCATTTGTTTTTTTCCGAAAATTGAAGGATTGGGGCTCGCACAATTATTTAGTAAAATTCTGTGCGTTATCTACATGATTTCTTTTTTTTTTTTTTTTAACCTATTACAGTCCTTACGGAAAGTTGGCCAGGATTCCACTGTTCTCCTCATCTGTATAACGGTGTTTCTGTCGTACCTCCCTGAAGCCGGACAGTACTCAAGCTTTTTTCTTTACCTACGACAGGTAAGAGGTCATGGAAATAAGAAAATAGTTCCAGTAATAGGTTGGTTTGTGTTGCAGACCAATGTCACTATTCTGTGTTTATGGCATAAGATGTCATTGTCTGTGACGGAACTTTTAGTTCCAGTAATAATTTAATTTCAGGCTTGGCTTGTGTTGCGGACTAATGTCACAGTTTCAGTCTTTATGGCATAAGATTTCATTGTCAGTAACTGAACTCGTAAATGTTCTTATGGCTTTACTGAGCATTATACTAATCCTTCTCAACCGTTCAGGTGATTGGCTTCACATCAGAAACCGTGGCTACATTTATTGGCGTTGTCGGAATATTGTCAATCTTGGCTCAGGTGAGTGGCATGGATTTTCAGCAGATGCAAATGGCTGCATGTCTGAACAGGATTAGCCAGCTATAAGGTACACTTGTTTTTCACGTGACCATTTATATTGCAATTGCCTTTTTTTCTTTTTTATTTAGACTGTGGTGCTGGGAGTTCTTATGAGATCAATTGGCAATAAGAACACTATATTACTTGGTCTTGGCTTCCAGATATTGCAGCTTGCTTGGTATGGCTTTGGGTCTCAGCAATGGTAAGTGGTATTAACCAGCAGATAATTGCAATTTAATCTAGACATATTCACACACAATGAAAAGTACACTTTAAACTGTGTTTACTAGATACCTAACCTCCTGGTGCTCTCTGAACCCCATGGCCTTACCTCTCTCCACTGCTATATTTCTTTGACATTTTCCACTACTTTCCTTCTGACTGGGCACCTGATTAGGTTATGCTTTCATGTGGCACACTGCATACACAATTCTTAGTGTACTGTGTGTAATGTGATATGCTGCCCAGAAGGAAAGCAGCAGAAAGTTTAAAGAACTCCATGAACAAGGAGAAAGCACCAGGTCATGCATCCAGGCAGTGGGTGTACATACAGGGCATTTGTAAAGTCTTCAGACTTTCACTTTTTGTGGCTTTGTGCTAAAATTTGTAAAAAAAAGTTCAAACTTTTCCTCATTGTTGTGCACTCAATACCCCAGAATGACAAAGTGAAAACAGAATGTTTGAAATTGTTGCCAATCTATTGAAAAACAAAAAAATATTGCACTGACATCAGTATTCGGACCCTTTACTCAGTACTTGGTTGAAGCCTCCAGTCTTCTTGGGTATGATGCCACAAGGTTTGTACACCTGGATTTGGGGATTTTCTGCAGATCCTCTCAAGCTTTGTCAGGATCGATGGGGACCATCCGTGGACATTTTTAGGTCTCTAGAGATTGGGTTCAAGTCAGGGCTTTGTCTGCCCACTCAAGGACATTCACTGAGTTGACCCTAAGCTACTCCTGTGTTGTCTTGGCTGTGTGCTTAAAGTCATTGTCTTGTTGGAAGGTGAACCTTCGGTCCAGTCTGAGCACTGTGGATCCGGTTTTCATTAAGAATCTCTGTACTATGCTCCATTCATCTTGCCCTAAACTCTGACCAGTCTCCCTGTCCCAGCTGCTGAAAACACCCTCACAACATAATGCTGCCACTGCAATGCTTCACCGTAGGGTTGGTATTGAGTAGAGCCTGGTTTCCTAAAAACAATTAGAGTTTAGGCCAAAAAGTTCAATCTCGGTTTCATCAGACCAGAGAATATAGTTTCTCAAAGTCTTAGAGTCCTTTAGGTGTTTTTTTTTTTTTTGTTGCAAACTTTCATGTCTTTTCTTAAGGATAGGCTTTTTTCTGACCTCTCTGCCATATAGCCCAGATTGTTGGAGTGCTGCAGTGATGGTTCAGGGAATGACCATTGGGTTCTTGATCACCTCACTTACCAAGGCCCTTTTCCCCCTGTTTGCTTAGTTGGTTGGGATGGCAAGCTCTAGGAAGAGTTCTGGTTGTTCCAAACTTCTTCCATTTAAGAATTATGGAGGCTACTCTGCTGCTTGGGGACTTCTCCAGATCTGTACCTCCACACAATCCCATCTCTGAGCTCTACAGGCAATTCTTTCCTCCTCATGGCTTGGTTTGTGCTCTGATATGCATTGTGTCCAGTGAGACCTTGTATAGACAGGGGCATATCTTTCCTAATCATGTCCAGTCAAATGAATTTATCACAGGTGGACTTCAATCAAGATACAGAAACATCTCAAAGATGATTAAAGGGAGTCTGTCACCTCATTTTCACCTATATAACTAACAGCACTGCCCCACAGAAGATTGCATACACATCCCAGACATACCTGTGTGCACTGTGTGTGTGTGTATTCCTCGTTCAGAAAAAGCACTTTTATTCTGCAGGAAAACAGCTCCCAAGTACCTGGCTCTGCTGCTGCTGCAAACCAGACTTGAAGGGGGAGGGCAGCTTTAGCTGCTCATATCTTGGGATTAGTAGCAGATAGAACAATGGTTCTGACCTTCTTCTTTGCTGACATTCCAAGCTTTAAAATGATACCAAAATCACAGCATTTATATCTAGTATATCAGAAGATATAGCTGTTAGAAATCGAGTCAGGAGAGAAAGCTGTTTTTAGTTTCACTTTCAGCCGGGCACTTGGGAGCTGTTTTCCTGCAGAATAAAAGTGCTTTTTCTGGACATGTAATACAGACACACAGTGCACACAGGTATGTCTGGGATGTGTATGCAATCTTCTGTGGGGCACTGCTGTTAGTTATATAGGTGAAAATGAGGTGGCAGACTCCCTTTAAGGGAAATAGCAGGCCCCCAGAGCTCAATCGCAAGTGTCCTAGAAAAGGGTCTGAGTACATAGGTCCATGCAAAATTTTAGTTTTTCCTTTTTTAATAATTTTGCAAACATTTCTAAAATTCTGTTTTCACTTTCTCATTATTGAGTATTGCGTGCACAATGATGGGGGGAGAAGGTTGAATTTTATTTATTTTTTTATTTTAGCACAAGGCCGCAACATGTGAAAAAAGTGAGAGGGTCTGAAGACTTTCCGAATACACTGTAATTTCATGTGGTAGTGTGCACTGTAAAGCATTTTTTTCTTCCTATTTATCATGGTCAAAGAATACCTATGAGCACACCAGAATATAAGTAAAAGTTAAAGAGATTCTGCAATTGTTTAAAACTGATGATCTATCCTCTGGATAGATCATCAGCATCTGATCGTCAGGGGTCCGACACCCGGGGCCCCCACCGATCAGCAGTTTGAGAAGGCAGCGGCGGCTTCAGGAGCGCCGCAGCCTTCTCTGTGTTTACCGTAGGCCCAGTGACGTCACGACTAGTATCGCTGGCCTGGGCGGGGCTAAGCTCCATTCATGTGAACAGAGCTTAGCCCCGCCCAGGCCAGCGATACTAGTCATGACGTCACTGGGCCTGCGGTAAACACAGAGAAGGCCGCGGCGCTCCTGGAGCGCGGGTGCCTTCTCAAACAGCTGATCGGCAGGGGTCCCGGGTGTCGGACCCCCACCGATCACATACTGATGATCTATCTAGAGGATAGATCATCAGTTTTAAAAAACCGCAGAACCCCTTTAATGACAACTGGCTATTTTGTCCGTTGAAATACTGGATCCATGACGGAAACCCATTAGACCCTGTTATAGTAAGTTAGGTCTATTGATCACCGTTCATTTCTGTTCAGTGCTGCGTTTTGTTTTTTAGCAGAAAACAGGGCAGATTTGAACATAGCCTTAGTGTGCAGATGTCCCATATTACTATATATTATATAAGATGAGGCTTCAGAACAGTTCAGAAACCTGCTACAATTAACTCCTTTCTGTCTAGTGACAGAATTTTATCCCTTTATATCACATCAATAGACAAACCTGTGCTATAACCTCACATACATGTATTCCTTTTTTTACATCATATGTGGACTTTAAAGGGCTTGTCTGCTTTAGACAGCCACTACTTGTTAAGAGTCCATTGACAGTATGATGATTACAAAGTGTTGCCTTTCTGGGACCCCAGTGATCACCTGTTATCTATTGGGAAACTTGATATACATTTCCCTACAGTACCATCTTACAGTGCCTATTCACATCAATGGGTTGCCTGCCTAATTCATGACAGGTTCTCCATTGTAACCACCCTTCACTCTGACCAAGAATCCTCCAATAATAATTCAGGGTTGAATAGAGATGTATATGAATAAGGAGTTTTGGAACTGTACAACCCCTTTAATTACTGACATGTTGCTGTCTCTGGTAGGATGATGTGGGCTGCTGGTGCAGTAGCTGCAATGTCAAGTATTACCTTCCCTGCCATCAGTGCTGTGGTGTCTCGCAATGCAGATCCAGACCAGCAAGGTCAGTTACACCCTATGACTTTTTTTTTATTAAAAGGGGTTTTCTGAGAGGACCTCTTTAATTATATGCAAAGAGGTATCTCCTGGAGTAAAAACCATCTCACTAGTACCACTTTCTAAAGTGACTCTCTTACAAGCCCTGGAACACAACAAGAGAGAACAAAGCCAAAGATCCATCCGCAGACAGCTGTTTCAAAGTGTTTGTCCCTCATCAATACGGAGTAGGATTGTGACTGGCTTATTGAAATTCCTTGGACGCAGCTTAGGCCCCTTTCACATGAGTGAGTTCCACGCATTGGACTGGCAGTGTGTGAGCTAGAGCACCTGTCCTGACCTCCCAGCACTGACTGGTCACATAGCATTATCTTGATTTATTGTGCTATGTGACCCTTACAGTTCTGGAATGTACTGTATAACACCGACAGCATTATGTCAGTGTTATACAATATATTCCAGACCTCTAAGGGTTACATAGCATCATAAATCAATATAATGCTATGTGACCCCGGCAGTGCTAGGAAGGTCAGGACAGGTGCTTTCACTTACACACTGCGTGTCCAATGCGTGGAACTCCCTAGTGTGAAAGGGGCCTTAAGAACACTGACTGTGTATGGAGACTTACAGACGAGGCTTCATGGGAAAATAATATTCAAACAAGTATGTTTCAGAGAAAATGAACCCTCTCGCTAGTGCCACCTTTTGAAAGTTATATGAAATTTCTAGAAGTAATGCACCAGGCACACTTTGAAGGGTTTTGGCAAATTAAGGTGTTTATGTACATGCAAACACTTGAGCTTAATAAATATTGGGTCTCTGTTGTAGGTGTCGTACAAGGAATGGTAACTGGAATTCGTGGCTTATGTAATGGATTGGGGCCTGCTTTATATGGGTTCGTCTTTTATTTGTTCCATGTTGAGTTGAATGAAATGAATGAGGAGGAGCCTTCTGACAAAGTCCTGAAACCCAATATGGCTAACCCTTCTGATGAGGTAAGCTCCTTATTAGTATTAGTAAAGCTAAGATCATGGCCTGTTATAGAGAAATAGATTGACCAGTATTGCTGCATCCTTAAAATGAAGCAGAACATTAGGACCAATAGAACAATAAGGTTATACCATGATTGGTTAAAGGAACATAACCTGGACTCAATGGTAGCTTGGAATTTACTTATATCTTTCTTGTATATGTCGGCAATTTAATGAGTCCGGTTATTTTAGTCCCTGTTTCCTAAAGGGGTTCTCCGGGAATTAAGAAAATACTTAAATATTACTTTATTATAAATATATTACCAAATACCTTTCATTAGTTATAATGGCTTGTTTTGTCCGGGGAGCAATCATTAGTAGAAACAAAATGGCTGCCGTCCTACTAGTCGACATAAAACCTGTCTTAATCACACAGGAAGACAAGTTAAAGAGCTGCCTCATCCTCCTCTCTTACTTGTCAGGGATTATGGTCCTGAATACAGTTCAATATGATCTTCAGCTGAATCTGTAGGGATGGAGTCCATGAGGAGACATAAAGTACAGAGAGGAGGTGGGGATGTGGCTAATGAGCAGCAGCACTTGTATGCAGTCTTCATTACCACAGTCTGTCCTGTCCGTCCTCTCGGTACTTTGTCTCCTCATGAACTCCATTCCTACAGAGATTCAGCTGAAGATCTTATCAGCTGTATTCAGAATCATAATCCCTGATCAGTAGAGCAGAGAGGAGGATGAGGCAGCTCTTTACCTCAGTCTTGTGAAGTAACTTGTCCTCATGTGTGATTAGGACAGGTTTTGTGTGTACTAATAGGACGGCAGCCATTTTGTTTCCCCTAATCATTGCTCTCTAGACAAAACGAGCCATTTTGCCATTTTCCCAAATACCTTAAGAAAGGTATTTGGGAATATATTTATCATAAAGGAATATTTAAGTATTTTCATTTTCTTAATTCCCGGAGAACCCCTTTAAGGGGATTTATAACCTGATTTTTTGCAAAACATAGAGCCAGTCTTGACCTTGATGTGGACCTGATATTGCAGTTTAGTGCCAGTCAACCAGCCTTCTTTATTTAGTGACATTCAGTTTTAGTCACACAAATCTAATAATATATTTGATAGTGTAGTTATATATTGTCTGATATATTTTCTGTTTTTTACTTCTTATATTTTCAATATGGTTAGAGACGAGGAAGTTTTGTAAGCAGTTTAACCCCATAACGCAGTGTTCCTCAACTCCAGTCCTCAGGGCCTACCTTCTGGTCATGATTTGAGAATATCCCACAGAATTAATACCTGTGGTAAGTCCTGATGCACTGACACTAGTTATATCACCTGCTCAATACTAAGGAAATCCTGAAAACATGATCGGCAGGTGGGCCCTGAGGACTGGAGTTGAGGAACACTGCCATAACGTATATGGGTATTTTAGGACTTCAGAAGAAGATTGCGCTGCTTAGCTTATTGCAGTCCCAATGTCAGGTTGATAAGGGGAACGGTTCTAAAGTTTAAAAAAAATAAATAAATAAAGTTGTTTTTTTTGTTTTTTAATTAGGGTACCCCCAGAGAGACAAATAAAATTTTATTTACTAGTCTTTCTTAGGCTATTAGTATTAGATTGGCTGGGGTATGACACTTCCACTGTTTAGCTGTGGCAACGACACTGGAACTGCACAACCCTGTCTATTGTGTAGTGGACAGAGCTGGTAACCGAAGTAGGGCTGCAGCAAAAGATTATTTTAGTAATCAAGTAATCTATCGATTAATCCAACGATTAATCAAGTACTCTAATAAGAAATAACTAATTAAAAGAACGTTTACCTTTATAAAAAGTCATCCTCATACGTGCACTATGTCCTGACGATGTGTCAGGGCTGAAAGTGCAGCACGCGGGGCGGCGGGTGAACACGGAGTGGTGAGTAATAGCAAGTGTTTCACTTCCGCTCCGTGGTCAAGTGACACAAACGATTCCTCAATTCCAAAAACTTGCATTGAGGATTTTTTTGTGTCGATGTAATCAAGTAATCGTTTCAGCCCTAGGCTACTTTCACACTAGCGTTTTTGCTGGATCCGGCAGGGTTCAGCAAAAGCGCTTCCGTTACTGATAATACAACCGTCTGCATCTGTTATGAACGTATCCGGTTTTATTATCTTCGACATACCCAAGATGGATCCGTCATGAACTCTATTGAAAGTCAATGGAGGACGGATCCGTCTTCTGTTGTGTCAGACAGAACAGATCTGTCCCCATTGACTTGCATTGTGGGTCATGACGGATCCGTTTTGCTCAGCATCTCAGGACTGAAGGCAAATTGCAGCATGCTGCGGTTTGCTCTCTGATATGAGAACGCAATGCATTTTGGAGCACTCTGTTCTGTTCAGTTACATTTGGTCCCCATTGACAATGAATGAGGACAAAACGGAAGTGTTTTTTTCCAGTATTGAGCCCCTATGACGGATCTCAATACCAGAAAATGTTAACGCTAGTGTGAAAGTAGCCTCACTGTGGTGCCAGAGCTGCAAGTTAACAGCTGATCAGTGGAAGTGTCGGACCTCAATAGGCCATCAATATCAAAATCCTGGAAAACCTCTTTAAAGGGGTTGTCTCACTTCAGCAAGTGGCATTTATTATGTAGAGAAAGTCAATACAAGGCACTTAGTAATGTATTGTGATTGTCCATATTGCTTCTTTTGCCGGCTTGATCCATTTTTCCATCACATTATACACTGCTTATTTCCATGGTTATGACCACCCTGCAATCCATTAGTGGTGGTCGTGCTTGCACATTATAGAAAAAAGAGCCGGCCTATTTGGTGGCCGGGACCGTGGGAGCACACACAAGCTGGTGCGTTTTCCTATAGTGTACATGCAAGACCACCACTCATAGATTGTAGGGTGGACGTAACCATGGAAATGAGCAGTGTATAATGTGATGGAAAAATGAATCCATTCAGAAAAGGAGACAATATGGACAATCACAATACATTAGTAAGTGCCTTGTATTACCTTTCTCTACATAATAAAAGGTTAAAAGGGTTGGCCATTTTTTGACTGCTTGTGACCAATGTGTATGTAAGATGACTATACAGCAATTGCTAAAATATAGCCTTTGTTGATATTCTGTGCCATTTGCTATATTTCATAAGCCATACCCCCTTGTTAGGCAAATGTTCTATGCAGTCCACATAGACTTCCTTTCCATACGATGTCCTCTAATGGAGGGTCATGTGACCAGTGAAATCACCTCCATGCAATGTGTCCTGCAACAATGCAGCTGTCAGGTGCAGGGTGTTTCAATAGAGGAGACATCACATGGAATTGATTAGCCTTGTCACATGACCCTCCGTCAGCAGCCATTTTAAGGACAAGACCTCTGTGTGGCAGCAGAAAAGACTTGGCAAACAAGAGAGCATACCTGATGAGATATAGAAAATGGAACAGAATTTCAACAAAGGCTATATTAGTAAGTGCCATGTATTCATCATACAAACACGTCAACAGTAACCAGAAAGTGGCCAACCCCTTTAAAGGTTTAAATATGTGCTGTATTAAGGGATTAACTTGTATTTTTCTTCTTCTTTTTCTCTCCATCACAGAGAAGTATAATCCCTGGTCCACCCTTCCTGTTTGGGGCTTGTTCTGTATTGTTGTCCTTGCTTGTAGCACTCTTCATCCCAGAGCACACCAGCCTTACACTGCGCTCTGGTGCTCATAAGAAGCACAGCAATGGTGCTCAGAGCCATGCACTTCTACCTCCTGCCCACCTCCCTGAGGGCAAGGAACCACTCCTTGATGACAGCAGAGTATGACCCAAGGACTTTTACATGGGTGTCCAAGTAAGAAGACTGTCAACATCATGGATTGCTCCAAGATAGTTGAGGGAGCTTACCTAGAACAGCAGAAGAAGCAAGGACCAAATGACAGAGGAAACTTTGACTTTTACTAGACAAAGCAAATGCTGTTATAAAAGTTCCACGGCAGAAATTGAGGTGGTGGGTCTGTCTGTAAGAATGTGACCAGGAAAGGTATAAATGAATAGTTCATCAGTTATATGCTGCAGGAAATTGGATATGCCATGTAAAATGTTGTAATAGGAAGACTGGCTGAGTGACATGTTATGAAATCAGAAAATCACTTGCCAAATCCAAGAAGAGGACTTCAGTAGGAGCCGCCCGAAGTTCTGCCTTTACACCGAATTACAGAAGAAGAGCCAATTGCATTTGTGGCAAAAATTATACTTTTTGTTATTGTTTTTAATTCTCACTGAATTGAGTCGACTGAAATAATGGGTACACAATGTCCATTTTTGTATATTATGTTTTCAATTTTTAAGCCCTGCTTTCGTTATTTCCCAATGCCACAGTGCAATCCCTGAGGGGGCTGAGTCGGAGGAAGAGCTCTTACGCTGGACTGATGGATCAGCTTATCTATATTCAGAATTAAAAATCTTTTTTTTTTTCTTTCCCAAACAAAACTCTTCTTGTTCTTAAAACACTAAGGGAGGGAGAAGAAATGTAATGAATGTCCACAAATAGTAGTTGGCAAGGCAAATACGGAGTTCCTTATTTATTTAGTAAAGCCATGTGATAACTAAGTTGCAGCTCGTGTCTTCAGCTTGTAATCTAGTGCTGCTTAGGCAATTTAGGAAAAAATTTAAAAATTGGCACCATATTAGTTACCTTTGTCTGGTTTGGACACCCTCTTTTGTTAAGAACCACCTGTTTTGGACAGTGAAAGAAACCAGCACGTCCTCATGTGCACTCATTGTGGCAGCTGTCTAGTCGCAGTTGAGGGCCACTACTGAGACTCCTGGTGAACATGGCTAGGATAGGGCTATTTAAATGACTGTCCTTTCCTACAATATGTGGATAGTCCAGGTTTGCTAGAGTTGAGAGCTGCTGCTGCTTGTTAGTAGCATCTACTTTGGATCATAGAGGGGGTTCAAGTGCTATAGTAGGACATTTGATAGGTCTTATTTAAAGGGCATCTGTCAGCAGATTTGTACCTATGAAACTGTCTGACCTGTTACATGTGCACTTGGCAGCTGAAGGCATCAATGTTGGTCCCATGTTCATATGTGCCCACATTGCTGAGAAAAATGAAGTTTTAATATATGAAAATGAGCCTCTAGGTGCAACAGGGGCGTTGTTGTTACACCTAGAGGATCAGCTCTCTCTGCAACTGTATGGCCCTCTGAACTTTGACAGGGTCAGGCAGTGAAAACGTTATCACCCTTGGCCCAGTCAATCAAAGTGGAGAGGTTGCGGCAGTTGCAAAGTGATCAGAGCCTCTAGGTGTAACAACAACGCCCCCATTGCTCCTAGAGGCTCATTTGCATATAGTAAAACCTCCTTTTTTCTCAGCAGTGCAGGCATATATGAAAAGGGGACCAACACAGATGTCTTCAGCTGCCAAGCGCACATGTAACAGGTCAGCCAGTGTCATAGGTACAAAGCTGCTGACAGATGCCCTTTAATCACATAGCCCCATTACAACTATTTTGGACAGTTGGTGAAGAGTGTTGAGAAACATTGTTCAGCTCCAGTAGTGAAGTTATCTTGTTTGGAAATTTTTTTTAAACTTCTGGGGCTTTTTCAGCTACTTTTACAATCTTTATTAAATTTCTGGATTTTCCTATAAATTTGAAGGAGGGCCTAAACCCTTAGAAAGTTTTGTATTTCCTTGAGGAAATTATTATCTTCCGTAGACAAGAAGCTCCCAGGACAAGCTTTTTGATAAAAACAAAAGTGTACTGTGCATGAATTGCTTCAAGAAATAGCTGCTGTAAAAGGGATGATAACTAAGGAGACGTCCAGATAGTTGTCATACCATATAATAACATGTAAGCACAAAATCTTACGCCAGTGCATACCGACTCGGAATAGCTTAGTAGCCATCCACTCCAGAAGAAGTCTTCATAAGAGATCCCAATTCACTGTTTTATTAAAGGGGCTTTCTGAAAATAAAGCGCAATTCCTGTAAAATCAGAAGTTCTGAAACTTTTTTTATATACTTTGTATTTAAAGGGAACCTGTCATCTCCGAAACACCTCCTGAACTACAGTAAGCGTTGTATAGTGTAAGTGATGCTGAATCCGAATATGTAATTTTCATCTTCATACTCACTTCCATTCCGACGCTGTGCTCCCACAAACCAGCAGTAAAATGCACTCAGTGGACTCTTCTTTGAGTCCTCTCCATTATGTGAGTGAGCACTGGAGTCCACTAAGTGCATTTTACTGCAGGTTTGTGGGAGCACAACATCAGAATGGAAGTGAGTATGAAGATAAAACTTACATATTCGGATTCAGCATCACTTACACTATACAACGCTTACTGTAGTTCAGGGGGTGTTTTGGAGATGACAGGTTCCCTTTAAGTTCTTTGCCACATCCCTGTTTGCTGTGAATGAATGGGAACATTAGGCCTAATACTTTTCTTACATTTGCTTTTACCATAATTTTTTCCAAACATAGCAGCAGAAATTTCTCTCCTGGAATGCTACATTTTACCTACCTACTGGTATATTGTTTTTTTTTAAATCATTACAGCCTTTATCTCTAGGGTAGATGCAGAACAGTCACTCATTTTCAATGTGTTCATATAAGTGGGCGCCCATATAATCGATGGTCGCACCAGATCTTCGATAGTAGGAGCCACTGTTTTCAGTAGCTCTCTGATTTGGCTAATATAGGGAGTTTGAGGTCCTTAGGTCCTTAGGTCCTAATAGGGTTCATGAAAAAGTATTTTTGAGGTAAATTAAAGCGTACCTAAACATAATACAATAGTATAAGTGATTTTAGTGAAGTTTGTAATATATTTTATTAAAGAAAAAGTGTGTATTTCTACACATACTACCCTCGGCTGTCTTTGCTTTGATTACAGTCTCTGAATTGACTGATCAAACCTGTACACAGGAGGGAGCTTACAATAGATGTATACTAAACATGGCTAGTGATTTATTTCAACCGGGGGCTGGATCATTTTTCACCTAATAATTCAGCTCTGGGGTGAGATTAATTACTCAGTAGTAGCTGCAGGCATGTCTGGTCGCTATCTGCTTATGCAGCTTGTCCCCTCCCCATAAACTTCAATGGACTCTGTATATACTTCTGTGTAACAATTTGCACAGTCAATGTCACTAAAGTTCACCTATACTATTAAATTATGAAACATAAAGTAAAAGTTTGGGTGCGTTTTAAGCTTAGTTTCATGAAACCAGAAAATCCTTTTAAGGACATGCCTATTTTGACAAAGATGTGATTCACACAGACTAGCAATCATTTAGTCCATCGCCTCTGGTAGAAATAAGAGGCATTTTTTAGCATAGCTCCTGAGGTTATGCTATCTAGTAGATGTACTACGCTCTAGTATTGTGGTAAGAACACCACAACAAATGTGAAGGCGTTAATTAACAGACTGCATCTCCCCTTCTCATAGGAGCTTGCTTTGAGGGTGCCAAACAGTTCAACCTGTCGATGTTATTGAACTTCAACTAACAACTGTAAAGTGGACATGGCAACCAGCAGCAGTCTTGCCGTCATATTTCCAATGCAGCTACCTACATAAAAAGTGAACTCAGACACACTAAAATGTATATATTATTTGATGTTCTATTACGTAGACACTAAACCTAGAACTGATTGTTGGGGAGAAGCAGTAAACAGCTCATCACCTCTATTAAAAGGGTTCTCCGGGAATTCGCAAAATAAAAATACTTAAATATTACTTCATTAGAAATATATTCCCAAATACCTTACATTAGTTATAATGGCTCGTTTTGTCTGGGGAGCAATCATTAGGAGAAACAAAATGGCTGCGGTCCTATTACCTAATCACACAGGAGGACAAGTTACTTCACATCACTGAGGTAAAGAGCTGTCTCATCCTCCTCTCTGCTCTGCTTGTCAGGGATTATGATCTTGACTACGGCTGGTAAGATCTTTAGCTGAATCTCTGTAGGATTTGGAGTTCATGAGGAGATGTGGCTAATAAGCAGCAGCACTTGTATGCAGTCTCCATTACCACAGTCTGCCCTGATGAACTCCATCCCCACAAAGATTCAGCTAAATATCATATTAAACTGTAGTCAGGATCATAATCCCTGAAAAGCAGAGCAGAGAGGAGGATGAGGCAGCTCTTTCTCTCAGTGTTGTGAAGTAACTTGTTCTGCTGTGTGATTAGGACAGGTTTTGTGTGTACTAATAGGACGGCGGCCATTTTATTTCTCCTAATGATTGCTCCCCAGACAAAACGAGCCATTATAACTAATGAAATGTATTTGGGAATATATTTATAATAAAGTAATATTTGCGTATTTTCATTTTCTTAATTCCCGGAGAACCCCTTTAAATAGTGATCATTCGGTTTTACCATAATGCGTATGATGAAAAAATATGAGGAGTCAAAGCCCAGAATTATCATGCGGGTAACACTTGAAGTCAATTTTGCCTGTGTTGGGGTACTTTGCAACAAATTTATCAAATGTCACACATTTGTTAGCCCCTTAAAGGGATTGTGCGTCCTGATGCCAGCTCCTGTGCTCTCCGCTCTGATCCCTGGATGCAAATTTCTGTTGTGATGCATGTTGTATCACTGGCTGCAGAAGTGACCCGTTCCCCTTTCGTTAAGTGACCACCAGTGCAACAGCATCAAAACAGAAGTAGAAGGTCCTGAGCAGAGGCTCAGGAATAAGGTAAGTATACTTCCCTTCGCAGGTCTGCCCAGAAGGGTTGCCAAACAACCACCCACCCCAAACATGCCAAACTCCTTTAATGAGCAGCAAAATGTTTTATCTTTGCATTTCAGCAGCCATACTTTGTTATGAGGCCTTGTTTTATGCACGGGAAATGCATTAGAGGGTACTTATACAGTGCCTTGCGAAAGTATTCTGCCCCCTGGAACTTTTCAACCTTTTGCCACATTTCAGGCTTCAAACAAAAAGATATAACATTTTAAATTTTTGGTGAAGAATCAACAACAAGTGGGTCACAATTGTGAAGTGGAACGAAATTTATTGGATCATTTAAACTTTTTTTGTAATAATAAAATTGAAAAGTGGGGCGTGCAAAATTATTCGTCCCCCTTGTATTAATACTTTGTTGCGCCACCTTTTGCTGCGATTACAGCTGCAAGTCGCTTGGGGTATGTCTCTATCAGTTTTGCACATCTAGAGACTGAAATTCTTGTCCATTCTTCCTTGCAAAACAGCTGGAGCTCTTTGAGGTTGGATGGAGAGCGTTTGTGAACAGCAGTTTTCAGCTCTTTCCACATATTCTCAATTGGATTCAGGTCTGGACTTTGACTTGGCCATTCTAAGACCTGGATATGTTTATTTTTGAACCATTCCATTGTAGATTTTGCTTTATGTTTGGGATCATTGTCTTGTTGGAAGATAAATCTCCGTCCTAGTCTCAGGTCTTTTGCAGACTCCAACAGGTTTTCATCCAGAATGGTCCTATATTTGGCTCCATCAATCTTCCCATCAATTTTAACCATCTTCCCTATCCCTGCTGATGAAAAGCAGGCCCAAACCATGATGCTGCCATCACCATATTTGACAGTGGGGATGGTGTATTCAGGGTGATGAGCTGTGTT
The DNA here is from genome assembly GCA_900303285.1 of Rhinella marina. NCBI lineage: Eukaryota > Metazoa > Chordata > Amphibia > Anura > Bufonidae > Rhinella > Rhinella marina. Next base: position 281,600 of record ONZH01013516.1, read on the forward strand.
GCATTTACGCCAAACATATCGTTTTGCATTGTTTCCAAAAAGTTCGATTTTGGTTTCATCTGACCCGAGCACCTTCTTCCACATGTTTGGTGTGTCTCCCAGGTGGCTTGTGGCAAACTGTAAACGAGACTTTTTATGGATATCTTTGAGAAATGGCTTTCTTCTTGCCACTCTTCCATAAAGGCCAGATTTGTGAAGTGTTGGACTGATTGTTGTCCTATGGACAGACTCCCACCTCAGCTGTAGATCTCTGCAGTTCATCCAGAGTGATCATGGGCCTCTTGGCTGCATCTCTGATCAGTCTTCTCCTTGTTTGAGATGAAAGTTTAGAGGGACGGCCGGGTCTTGGTAGATTTGCAGTGGTCTGATACTCCTCCCATTTCAATATGATCGCTTGCACAGTGCTCCTTGGGATGTTTAAAGCTTGGGAAATCTTTTGGTATCCAAATCCGGCTTTAAACTTCTCCACAACAGCATCACGGACCTGCCTGGTGTGTTCCTTGGTCTTCATGATGCAGAACCCTGAGACTATCACAGAGCAGGTGCATTTATACGGAGACTTGATTACACACAGGTGGATTCTATTTATCTTCATCAGTCATTTAGGACAACATTGGATCATTCAGAGATCCTCAATGAACTTCTGGAGTGAGTTTTCTGAACTGAAAGTAAATGGGCCGAATAATTTTGCACGCCCCACTTTTCAGTTTTATTATTACAAAAAAAGTTTAAATGATCCAATAAATTTCGTTCCACTTCACAATTGTGACCCACTTGTTGTTGATTCTTCACCAAAAATTTAAAATGTTATATCTTTTTGTTTGAAGCCTGAAATGTGGCAAAAGGTTGAAAAGTTACAGGGGCCAAATACTTTCACAAGGCACTGTAAATTATGGTGTTAATATAATTTTTTGCCACGGCAATAATATAGTAAGAAACAATTTTGCCTTTTCTTTTTTCTTTTACGCATTTCACATGAAAAAAACCTGATAATTAATTTCTTCAGTTTACTTAAGTTATATGGATGCTTGAATGTGGATTATTTATAATTGTGGATAATTTATAATTTGTATTTTATAACTTTGTTCCACATTTATAATGTATTTGCATACTCCTGTATGCTATCCTCTGTATATACCATGACACATGCTTCTGTTATGGCATCACTATTGTGCCCTAATAGCAAGCTTACCGAACAGACAGTCCAGGGGTCCTTCATAGGTTTTTAGGGCTGACTGCATTGATTCCCCCAGTCTCCAATCAGGTCCTTCCTATTACTAACAGACAGTTCTTAGCACAGGAGCAATCTGGCATCCCTTAACACCCCCTCCCCCCTTTTTCCCTTAACTGCAGCAGCAAAATATGTTGCTGCAGACTGTGGACCTGCACCTCCCACTGTCAAGACAGCGGGCCTTTGTTAATAGGTTAAATTTGGTGCATCTTTAAACCCAACAAAAGCCATATTTTGTGACTTTTTGCACACCGAATTCTAGAGTACAGGGCTTGATTAATTCCCCCCCCCCCCCTCCAATAGAATAAACATATTCTGATTCAGTTGTTCAAAATATTACAAGACATTTCTCCCATTTTCTATAATAGACATTATTACTTGTATACTTCGTAAAGTACAATATACCAAAGAAATGTGAAGCTTTAAGCAAATAAATGGCTCACCTCTAACTGCAAGAACTTATGGTGCCATTAAAAATATGTCTCTGAAAAAGTTATGGCCCTTTGAATGTGGCGTCATAAAACTAGTTATTTGGTATTGCTGGTATCGTACAGACCCATGGAATACAGTGAAAGGGGTTGTGCCAGTATTCAATATTATTTTAATATAATTCACTCTGAACAAAAATGTGTTACTTTTGTAATTTTCTTTGTTACAAAAATGTTTCAGTTGTGAGTTATTCAGTATACTTAATGATAATGGCACCCCTGGTATTTAATCTGTAGGGTAACGTGCATGTCCACCTACGAAGCTGGATAAGCATGGTTGCACGTACTCAGGTTCATCCTTCAGCTGCTACCAGTCAGTATCTGCGGTGAGAAACTGTGACAGTTGGGGCTTATGCATATGGCCGTAGTTTTGGTCCGCATCCAATCTGCACTTTTTGGGAATCGGATGCAGACCCATTCATCTCAACGGGGTCACAAAAGATGCGGACAGCACACCCGTAATTCCACTCCACGCCTCTGCAAAACAATAGATGTCCTATTCTTGTCCGGTTTACGGACAAGAATAGGACATTTCCGAAGGAGTGAAAAAAATGGCAGTAGGCTCTCAGCTGGTATTCTTGTTTTGCGGATCGTAAAAACGTATACAGTCATGTGCAGGAGGCCTTACAGGGAGAGAGCTGCAGCAGAAAGACACTTCCCCTGAGAAACAACACACCCCGTAATCTGCCAGTCTGAAAAGAAAATAGCAGAGCAACCGGAACTGTGAATGGGCAGATCTCTGGATACATGTGAGGTACAGGGCTGGTTCTAGGTTTGTTTGAAAGAGATGTGCCATATGATCTCTGATTTTTATCTTTTACATTAATCATGGCATAACCCCTTTAACACTTTATGCCAAATCATAAATGGCATAAGTTAGAAAAAGGTGGAATTGATTTTATTTTCTATTCAGCCACAAAACAGTTCATAAAAGTTTATCAACCTTAAAATGGTGCAATTTTTTCTATTCATGATGCAAAAAAAGTCCTCCTGCGTTGACAGAATAGGATGACTTCCTGATTGTGGTGATAAAAAAAAAAATGAAAAGCTCAACAAATTGAAGTTTGCCTGCAATACCATGAGAAGCACTTGATACCCACTCTCAATATGTTGGTAGATCTGTCTAGAGATTTTCACCCAAATTGAAAGCTGGTAGTGTGTATTGAAGATGGCCCACGAATATTAAGGTACTCTGCCTGGAGGAGTCATCCAAGCAGTTTACATATATCTGTGTAGAAACTTGAAGGCACAGCACAAAGTACAAAAGTGACAATTAAGTGAAGTCCACCTGGAACATCAATGAACATGCTGTGTTTATACAAGGGGTGTTCAATAAGTTGTCTACTTGAATATGAAAACAGGGGGTCATTTACTAAATTATATACGCCGGTTTTCTGGTATATATGTGTCGCAGATTGCGGCACAAAGGTGATTTGCTCTGCAATCTGTGACTTTTCCCGATTATGCCAAGTCTAAAAAATAGGGTGGCCTGCCAGGCTTGTCTCATTTATCATTTTCTATGCCTGTTTTATGCGTAGAAAATGTTCGAAATGTATGCCAGCAAGGAGGCTGGCGTAGATTTAGACTGGCTATGGATGCAACAAAGTTATGTCGAGGCCAGCGCCTCTACATAACTTTGGCAGATCCTAGTGCAGGGGTTAAGACGTGTCTAAAATGCCGATCTTAATAAATGAGCCCCAGAAATTTCTGAGAAAATTGAGCTTGCTACTTTTCAGTGTAATCCCCCTTGACTTCAACACACTTATTGCACTTCTCCTCCAGTGATCCTCAAAATAGATGGAGACTTCTTGCTGCTGCAGGAACACTGTTACCGCTTCTTTGCATTATCATCAGAAAATCGTTGCTCATGCAGAAATTTCTTCAGGTTCCCAAAGAGAAAGTAATCACTGGGAGCCAGGTCTGGACTTTAGGCTGGATGGTTAAGCTCAGTGAAGCTAAATTACTTGATGGCAGCAAGTGATTTGCAAGACTTGTGACAGCAACACACCTGACGACAACTTCCCACAGCATTTCTCTTTGCCTCAAGTAATGCCTTCATTGTTGAAGCATAGGTGTCTCCAGTAATTGTTGTCTTGTGTGGCATGAATTCTAGTAATAAAACGCCTTCTGTATCCCAAAAAACTGTCATGATCTTTCCAGCTGACACACAAAATTTCTTTGGAGTTGATGACCCTTGTGCTTCCATTTGGTCTCAGGATTGTGGTGCTGGAGCCATGTTTTATCACCTGTAATAATTTGAGAATAGAAGTCCTGTTTTTTCTCCAAGCATGTGTAAATTCTCTTGGCTAAATTGCTGGAGACAAGTTTTTTTTCTCAGGCATCACCATTCGTGGCACGCACCAGGAACTGACCTTTGACATCATCAAAACATCATGATGATACCAGAAACTGTGCCAACTAAAAAGCCTAATTCAGGATCTATAACACTGACTTTAACCCGACCATCTTCCAAAATCATGGCCTCCACTTTATGGCACATTTCCTCTGAAGATGCTTCAGCCAGTTGCCCTGAAGGGGGGTCATCTTCAGTTGATCCCCTACCCCATTTAAGCTGGTTGGCCCAAAACTTTACTTTATAGTAAGAAGGTGCATCAACACATACAGTAATCATCCTTTCATGGATTTCTTTAGGCTTCTTTTCTTCTTTTGTAAGGAATTTATTCATGGAACAAAGCCCCGAATCCCTCACTTTCTTTGTAGACCTGCTCTGTATTGCACGTGCCATCCTGTCACTTCCAGTGCTTTCATCAGACTGAACTACTACTGTGTATGTTGCATGTCTAGACATGTCTCAACCTGCACAGACCAGCTTAGCTCTCTAACACTCAGCTCTCTGACAGAACATGCTGGGGTAGATAACTTATTGAACAGCATTCGTAACATGTTTTTGATACAATATGGGTTTCTGAACAAGGACTCTTCATGGTTTTGTGCAGGAGCTGTATATTTATAACCAAGGAAGGAGATGAGGAAAGTCTTTTAAAAATGTTTTCTTAATTCTCCAGGACTTGATCAAATTCTGCTACAAGTAACCGAATAATAAGTAATAAATAAAGATGCAACTGTATCCAACTTAATGATGTAGTCTAGAAAATAATTCACGTCAAATTAACTTCTTTGAGTTACAGAGGTATCTAAAGGTCTGGCTTCTCTCACCCTGGCAATTAACTGTTATTACCAATGGAAGCCACAGCAGGGATAAGGTTACTTGTCATACGCATCGATGCGCCAGGTTTACATAGAGAAGTAAGGGACCCATAGCAAGGATCAAACCAGGCCCCCACACAGGACAGAAGGGTTTCTGCCTAAACCCCTTTCAATGACTCTTGGGCCATTTTTTCCACTGCCTCATTTGCTAAAAGTTGTTCCTTTAAGAGGATAGAGTCCTGACCAAGTTTTCACCCCCAGTAGATGAGGGGATGATCCCAACTGGGCCCCATTGCAGTTGCATGGTCTGCCAATATAGTAGTTACACCCCTGGTTGGTTAGTCTTTCTTTAACCCATCCTTTTCTGAAAATGTGTACCCCATAATTTTGCTATGATGAGAGATTTGTGTGGGGACAGCTAGCCAGCTCCTAGTCTTATGAACTACAGTAACAATTCCTTTCATGCTCAGATGCCTACTGTAGTTTACCCATAGAACCCTACCCATGCAGCTGTATCTGCTACTATATGCACAGTACCGGTAGAAGTAAATTCACTTATTTGCTGTATGTATTTATACAAAATCACTATGACAAGTTGTATAAAATTGCGCACGTTACGAACAATTATATTATCTCAACCACAGATGGTAAAGTCTTGACCTGTTGTATTCAGTCCTGTCTAGTTTTTCCTGTTATTTCCTTGCATTGTTTCTGGACCTGTAACTTTACCCCTTGACAACCTTGGCTTTTTCCTACCACTTCAAAGGATTTGTCATGTGGGTTACAGTGTCTGGATAAAGCCCCTTCATTATAAATCTAGTATTCTAGTGAGTCTAGGGATATAATCCTGTAACCCATAAAACATAAATCTATAAATCACAAAAAGGGTGTATGGACAGTTCAGTTAAAACAGCATCAAAACCGCATTGGAAAAAAGATGCGGTTTAAACTGCTAAGTATGAATATACCTTAAAATCAGTGATCTTGAGTAAAATACCTCATTTACATGCTCAGTTATCTCATTTTATTTCAATAATTGTGTTTTTTCCCACAAACCTCTGCAGCATCACATACACTAGATATCAGCTGCAGGGGATTTAGTGGTTGTCATTATAAACCTTAAAGGGGTATTCTCATCTTGCTAATTCAACCTAACCTGCAGCCAGCTTGGCTGTTAACTTCCTGGGTTCCTGCTTCTAAGGCTGGGCGGGCTTAGGCAGTTTGAGTGAAGGCCTGCCACGCCTCCTTATGACATCACAGTCCTTGTGTGCTCGTTCATGTGTTCAGCCTCCCTCCACTCCTTCTACATTCTTATTCTGAATCATATAACCCCCTTTGATCATTATAATAAATAAAATCTTTGGTGGATAAGTGGATGATGTACACCATTCACTTACATCTGGTGTCGGGTCCTCCTGCAGGGCATGTCCTCTGGATCTCCGCCGCTCGCTGGGATAGCCATGCTGCATACAGAGCATGCGCGGCTCTGTATCAGACGCGGCAGTGAAGATAGAAGATATGCGCATACGCGGCTGCGTGCGCGTCTGCGATTGAAGCAGCGGCCGTCTGGGTGAAAGAGGAGTGAGGTCTGCGCAGGCGCGGCCCATAGGATTGACCGTGCAGCAGTGGCCGTATCTATTGGAAACAAGAAGACAACAATGGGGTAGGAGGGGACTCAATATCTGAAAAGGGGGGTAAAATAAATAAAAAGTATTTACAAAAATAATCCATAGCACCATTGTACCAGTTTAAATTATGATCTTGAAGATGAGAATACCCCTTTAAGGCCCATTTCCATGGACTGATTGCCCTTTGTAAACAGGGATGTTCTTCCCACAAAAATGAATCTGTATGGTGACCCAGTGGAGATGATTAATGTAAATGCAGCTTTAATGCACTTGAATGATCAGCCGATGTGATGTGGGCCACAGTGAATGCCAATCTGCAGTATAACAAGATGATTGGCCCTAAAGGGCCTTTACATAAGCCAGTGCAAACTATATGGGGGATATACAATCATTCGGTTCTTATACAGTTAGCATACTGTTGGCAGTACATCCTCTGTTTACATGAGGGCATGTACTGCCAATAATTTTTTTTTTTGTAACGTAAAAGATCCAGTCAGCCAACAAACGATCGGCGGGGTAGTTAGATTGGCTAATGATTGGGAGCAAGGGACCGTGTGTTCTTATGAATGCACGATCTGCTGATTATCGGCCTGTGTAAAAGGACCTTAGCATGGCACCTCCTGTGATGACCTTGTGAGATGCCACATTAATCCTGCGGCCTGCACCTGTGGTATATGTAGGACACCCAAACCTCTTAGTCATCCCAAACACAAAAAGAACAAAAGTTTACTCTTTAGCGCTATCACCTCCTGTGTAACCCCCTTTTAGTGTGTACTATATGTATGTGACTAGTTTTTTCCCTGAACAGTTGACCTTACCTATGTTAGATCAAACAGTCCTGGGAAAAGGTGGCAGGAGAGAGAATTATTTTTGTACGCGCTGACTAGTTTTTGTATACTATTTGATTCATGAATCAGCATGACCCTGCTCCAAACTACCTACTTGCCTGGGTGAATTTCTGGGAAGTATATCAAGCCTAACAAATTCTTGGAGTTGAAAATGTAGAGCCATCATCTTCTTTATTCTTTATCTACCCCCCTGTTTGGGCATCCCTATGCACTTTAAGTTGGTGATAACAAGGAATAGTTCCAAAGTTAACATAGATGCTCCAACGAAAGCTGCATGTCTCCTGAAGGAATGAGACCTGTTGCTGTTTCCTCGCCTAACTCACCTAAAAGTCCTCAAAGTCACCAAGAGGTCCCTGTGGATGGAGATTGGAAGACTGCATCCTCCGATAAACATGTTAATGACTTCTACTGTAATTCTTGCTCAGCTGGGCCATTTTAATTTTCATTTTTTTTATATACAGTACCAGCCAAGTGTTTCAACACACTTTTTCATCCCATGCTTTTTTCTTCTGCATTGTATATTCATATTGAAGGCGATGAAGGAACAGATGGAATAATGTAAGTCGTAAACAAAAAAGTGTTAAAACAGAATGTGTTTTATATTTTAGATTCTTCAAATTCTCCCCTTTTTGCTTTAATGACGGCTTTACACACTTATGGCATTGTCTCAATCAGCTTCATGAGATAGTTGCATGGAAAGGTTTTTCAGCAGTCTTAAAGACATTCCTAGAGATTCTGAGCACTTGTTGACTACTCTTCCTTAATTTTGCTGTCTAATTTATCCCAAACCATCTCAGTTGGGTTAAAGTCCAGTGACTGTGGAGGCCATATCATCTGACGCAGCACTCCATTACTCTCCTTCATAGTCACGTAGCCCAGAGGTGTGTTTGTGGGCATTGTCCTGGTGAAAACAAATGATGGTCCCACAAAGAGCAACCAGATGGGATGGCATGTTGCTGCAGAGAGCTGTGGTAGCCATGCTGGTTAAGTGTGCCTGAATTTTGAATAAATCACCAGCAGTGTCAACTGCAAAGCAACATCATATCTCCTCTTCCATGCTTCACAGTGGAAAAGAAACCATCTGCTAACCTTTTCTGCTTCTCACAAAGACAGGGCAGTTGAAAACATAATCTCAAATTTTGAGTCAACAGACCAAAGTATTGATTTCTACTGTCCATTCCTTGTGATGACGTTATCGTCATCGTGGTGTCTGGGCCGAGCAGCACACATCTCAGGGCACAGGCCAGAAGATGCCTATGTCTTACACCGCATAGCTTACAGCCAAATGGAAGTAAGTATTTGTGTTTATTATTTTTATTTGGCAGAATTCCGTCGGGCCACTATGGAGACATTTGCTGTACTGGGGGCACTAATGTGTATTGGCACACATTAAAAGGGGTATTTTTTCTACTGGAACACATTATAAGGAGGTATTGTTTGTACTGGCACACATTATAAGTGGGTATTTTTATACTGGCACACATTATAAGGGGGCATTTTTGTACTGGCACACATTATAGGGGGTATTGTTTGTATTAGCACACATAAGGGACATTACAAGGGGGATTCTTTTGTACTGGCGCACATTATAAGATGGTATTGTTTGTACTGGTGCACATTATAAGGCACATTTTTTGAACTGGAACACATTATAAGGGGGAATACAACGTAGAAAATTAAAAGAAAGAACATGTACTGAAAAGGTGTACAAACTTTTGACTGGTACTCTATGCCTCTTATATTGTTTATTATAGACTTAGGCTCCATTCACACATCCTGTTTTTCTTTCCTGATTCGATCCTGATCTGGATCCATTCATTTCAATGGGTCCTGAAAAAATCAGGATCGAATCAGGAAAGAAAAACAGGACGTGTGAATGGAGCCTTACTGTGGGTCTACATGTGGAGGGGAAGAATTGCTTTTCCTTTTCAGTTATCACACATATGTCTTTCCTCACTACATGTTATGATCCTGGCATGCGATATGTTTCAATATTCCTGGGTTTGGTGTGCTTGTATTTCTTGGATGCTTATTATTACCCCCTGGTATCAATTCAGATATCTTAGTGTACTATTGCATTTGTATATGCACTGTTCTGTTAATAATTGCACTTGGAGGTTCCTTCTATTCCCTTGCTTCGCAGCGTGCTAATCTCTCTTCCTAAAAATAGACTCTAGCACTCAACCATAATGGGCTGTACACAACTTGTTTTTAATGAAGATTAACCCTTTCCGGACCTTATGATTTTCAACTTTTGTGTTTTCATTTTTTTTTCATTCCTGTATAGCAGAGTCATAACTTTTTTATTTTTCCGTTCACATAGGCATCTGAGGGCTGATATTTTTGTGGAACAAGTTATACTTTCTAGTGGCACCATTTTATAATGCATAAGATGTAGTTGGTAGCTGGAAGAAATTTCACAACACGATTCAACCACATTTTTATGGGTTTTGTTTTTACGGAGTACCCTATGTGGTAAAACTGACCTGTGACCTCCATTCTCTTGGTCAGTCAGATTACAGCGATATCATACTTATATAGTTTTTCTTGTGCAGGGGCGTAGCTAGAATTGACTGGGCCCCACAGCAAAATTTTGTACAGGGGGCACAGTGCAGGGCAGGGGGGCACAGATTCACCATTCTGGTCAACCTGGCAGTGAGTCCTAAGCAGGAGGTCGGCAGCAGGCTACAGCTGTGCTCAGAGGGCTGAGACAGCGCTGCTGCTCATGGTTGCTCCAGCTTCTTGGCTGTCTGTCACAGCCAGAGCAGGAGGTCAGCAGCGCTACATGAGGCAAGCAGGTAAGAGAGGTGGTCAGGTAGTCAGCTGGCCGGGCGGGCAGGCAGTCAGTCAGTCACATCCACATGGTGCTTCTTGTGCAGTGGGAGCGGGATCTGTCAGTTGAAATGATTGGTGCAGAAGCAGCTTCCGATCTCTACTGCTCCACCAATCAGATAACAGAGTGCAGCAGCGCAGAGGAGAGGTAGGAGAATCCTTCTCTGTCCCCTCCCATCTTGTATAAGCAGTGTTACAGACCTCAGCTCCCCTCAGACAGGGAGACAGGGGAAATATAAAATAAATGAAAAAATATTAAAATAGGGCCCTGCTGGCCACATCCCTGCTACTGCTCCCGGGCCCCTACTGAGCCCGGGCCCCGAAGCAGTTGCTTTCCTTGCTTCACCGATAGTCTATAGAGCTGCATTGGACTTTTTGCAGGATGATCTGTAGTTTTACATATATATATATATATATATATATATATATATATATATATATATACACAGTATATACACCATTTTGGAGTGTAAATAACTTTTATTCCATTCCATTTATTCCATTACAGCGTTATGTGATAAATACGTACAATAAAAAAAATATAGAAAATAGTACAGGCATTTTGGGACACGACAATGCCTGTAATTTTTTTTATTGTTTACTTTTATTATGGAGAAAGGGGGATGATTTGAATTTTTTTTAAACTTAATTTTCCTTTTTTTTACACTTTTATTAAGCTCCCTTAGTGGACATGCCATCCTTAGATCACTTATCTCTCACAGCGCAATAAATTTCTACTGCATTGTGAAGGATTTGTGCTATATTCCTATTGAGCATTGCCACCTGCAGGGCTGAATGGGAACTACAGCTCTATTAGGCTTGAACTCTCCAGCGAGATCCAGCCTAATAGGGACAACAAACGCCTTCCCCGATCTCCGCATAGGGAAGATGGTCTGACCCCAGGAGAGTACTACTCCCAGAAAAACCTCTCAGATGCAGTGGTCACTATCGAGAATGGCTTCTGAGGGGTTAAATGTATGCGATCAGCGTCATTGTCGATTGCAGACACTAGCCCTGGTTGTTTGCTGTTTAAAACAGCAGAAACATGGTGGCTATGGCACCTGATGCACTCAGGAGCAGGCGGCATTCTTAAAGTCATGCCGGCCTTAATAAATCAGTCTCTTCTCAATGAAGGAACTTCATATCTATTTCTAATCTGAAACCTCACAAAGCACCAGGCTCAGATAAGCTAATGAATGGCAATTATTAATTGCATCAAGATATTCTTTCCCATTTCTTCTTTCCATGTGTAATCCGTTATAAAATAAATTTCCTCCAAAAATGCTAAGGGCTGTACAATGTGTTCCAAATTATTATGCACGTGAGCTATTAACAGTGTGGTGATGTGTACAGTACAGTGCATGATAGAGGTATGGTGGGGGTGTGTATCTCACCTGGTTCTCCAGTTTAGCTGGGTTAGAACTGAAATCCAGAAATGGTGCTGCTTTAGCAAGGTATAGTTGCTGGAGATTGTTTTGTTTAAACTTGTATGGGCTGGATTTCTTTGGACTGGGAGACAGGTTGGTAGTGGGAGTCTTCCAGTCCACACCCCTAGTCCATTCCAGGTTCCCTGGCTCCAGGTGAGGCCAGCCAGGTTAATCAAGCTGGGATAAATCAACCAGCTGTATATGACTTAGAAAGGATTTGGACTTGGAAGGAAGTCTGCAGAGGCTCTGTGTGGTCTCAGCCAGGAGGACTGAGGGGCCCAAAGGCTGAGGAAGCCTGAAGTTTGGGGGGCCCAGCAACGCCTACGGAAAGAGGGTCGCACGGTCAGAGTCGGGAGGACTTCTGGACCATCTCCCCCCACGGGTGCTGGTGAGGTCGCAGCGAGGAGGCTGAGGGATCGTGTGGCTGAGGAAGCCGGATCCTGTTATGTGTGTGAACTGCTCTCTATAGAGCCAAAATAAAGCACCATTTGGACTTGAACCCCGTTGTCCGAGGAGAAGTCTGTGATTGCCACCCCTCAGGGAGAGCGATCCCTTACAATAGGATTGCAGTAAAATGAGCATGTAGCTTTTAGTTTTTTACATGAATGGGGTAATTTATCAAACTGGTGAAAAGTAGAACTGGCTTAGTTGCCCATAGCAACCAATCAGATTCCACCTTTCATTTTTGACAGCTCCTTTGGAAAATGAAAAGTGGAATCTGAATGGTTGCTATGGGAAACTAAGCCAGTTCTACTTTACACCAGTTTGATAAATGACCCCAAAAAGTGTTTGCTTTAATTCTCTTTTTAGATGATTAGTATCAGTCTCAGACAGGTTCATTAATTAGACTGTCAGGTGATCTTGATTAAAGAGAAAGTTATTTGAAGAGATATGTGAGTGATTAATAGCACAGGTAAATATGATCTGATAAACGTTTATTAAAGGGGTTGTCTCACCTTCTTATAGGCTCCCTCGCGGCTCTTGGGCCCTTGGTTCCCTGCTTGCTGGGGAGCGGAGCTGAAGGCACAGTGAGCAGGGCTGGGAGGATGCAACCCTGCTCCTGTCTTGTGCGTTTGCGCACCCTGTAAATCCTACGTATGAGCTTGTAGTAAAGCTCAGACGAGGTGGTCGGGCTGGGAGTGACTGCACTTGCTCCTGTGAAACCCGGCCACCAGATCAGCCGTCCGATAGGGCTTCTGTGCGCCTGAGTGGCCACCGCTGATAGCATTACAGTGGTGGCCGTAACCCCTAGAAACGAGCATGAAATTTAGGGCACTATCAGGAGGAATAAGAAGAGACAGAGGGAAATTGGAAAATGGATTTATATTGCAGAAACCATCCTAGGACTACAAAGAAGTGATTAAATGGTGATTACTGAGCTGAGACAACCCCTTTAAGGAAGGTTTCTGTCAGATAAATTAATCTTATTAAAAGAGCAGCTGTAAAAATGAGCTGCAAAAAGGTATTACCCCTTAGTGACCACCCATACGACCAGGGCTGCCATCAGGAATTTCGGGGCCCCCTACAGGCAAATTTCGCGGGCCCCCCCCCTTTCGGGTAAACTTTACAGATTGCAAAATTGCTAACTTTTTTTTCTTAACAAGTCGCATCATTGTGACATCACTGTGTTTGTTATCCCTGTACTGTGACATCGCTGTGTTTATTATCCCTGTACAGTGACATCGCTGTGTTTATTATCCCTGTACAGTGACATCGCTGTGTTTATTATCTCTGTACGGTGACATCGCTGTGTTTATTATCCCTGTACAGTGACATCGCTGTGTGTATTATCCCAGTGCAGGAAGAGGTAAGTGGTCTGTGTTTGTGTGTTTGTTTTCTATTTTTCAGGGTCGTGAATGCAGAGGACTACGTCGGATTCGGTGGACTATGTCGGACCAGCTTTTTTTTTTTTTTTTTTTAAATAAAATGGTCATACAGGGGTCTGGGGGAGTGTTTATTTCAATAAAATGTTTTATACTGGTGTGTGTATTTTTTTTTTTTTTACAATACTACAGTTTTAGTAATTACGGCTATCTACAGACGGCCCTGATTACTAATACTGGGCTTAGTGCTTGCCGGTATGGCAGGCCAGCACTAACCCCAACATCTATTACCTCGGCACCCACCGCCACCAGGGGTGCCGGGAAGAGCCGGGTACGCGCAGGACCGGACCTTCTAAATTGAGGGTCTGGCTCTGGGGCGGCTGCAGGCTGGTACCATTAGGCTGGGAAGGGCCAATAACCGTGTCCCTTCCCACCCTGGTAGTGCCAGGCTGCTGCTGCTGGTTGTATCTGGCTGGTGAAGGAAAAAAGGGGGGGACCCCACGCCATTTTTTTTACAAAAATAAATAATTTTAAAAAAATGGCGTGGGGTCCCCCCCTTTTTTCCTTCACCAGCCAGATACAACCAGCAGCTGCAGCCTGGCACTACCAGGGTGGGAAGGGACACGGTTATTGGCCCTTCCCAGCCTGCAGCCGCCCCAGAGCCAGACCCTCAATTTAGAAGGTCTGGTCCTGCGGGTACCCGGCTCTTCCCGGCACCCCTGGTAGCGGTGGGTGCCGAGGTAATAGATGTTGGGTTAGTGCTGGCCTGCCATACCGGCAAGCACTAAGCCCAGTATTAGTAATCAGGGCCGTCTGTAGATAGCCATAATTACTAAAACTGTAGTATTGTAAAAAAAATACACACACACAAGTATAAAACATTTTATTGAAATAAACACTCCCCCAGACCCCTGTTTGACCATTTTATTAAAAAAAAAAAAAAAAAAAGCTGGTTCGACGTAGTCCACCGAATCCGACGTAGTCCTCTGCATTCATGACCCTGAAAAATAGAAAACAAACACACAAACATGGACCACTTACCTCTTCCTGCACTGGGATAATACACACAGCGATGTCACTGTACAGGGATAATAAACACAGTGATGTCACTGTACAGACATAATAAACACAGCGATGTCACTGTACAGACATAATAAACACAGTGATGTCACAGTCCAGGGATAATAAACACAGTGATGTCACAGTACAGGGTTAATAAACACAGTGATGTCACAGTACAGGGATAATAAACACAGTGATGTCACAGTACAGAGATAATAAACACAGTGATGTCACAGTACAGGGATAATAAACACAGCGATGTCACTGTACAGGGATAATAAACACAGCGATGTCACTGTACAGGGATAATAAACACAGTGATGTCACACTACAGGGATAATACACACAGCGATGTCACTGTACAGGGATAATAAACACAGTGATGTCACCATACAGGGATAATAAACACAGTGATGTCACTGTACAGGGATAATAAACACAGTGATGTCAAAGTCCAGGGATAATACACACAGTGTTGTCACAGTACAGAGATAATAAACACAGTGATGTCACTGTACAGGGATAATAAACACAGTGATGTCACCGTACAGGGATAATAAACACAGTGATGTCACTGTACAGGGATAATAAACACAGTGATGTCACCGTACAGGGATAATAAACACAGTGATGTCACCGTACAGAGATAATAAACACAGTGATGTCACAGTACAGGGATCGGCGTCTCGTGCCCCCATCAGACCTCAGATCAGCGTCTTGTGCCCCCATCAGACCTCAGATCAGCGTCTTGTACCCCCATCAGACCTCAGGTCAGCTCTTGTGCCCCATCAGACCTCAGGTCAGCCATTTCTGCCCCCATCAGACCTCAGGTCAGCCATTTCTGCCCCCATCAGACCTCAGGTCAGCCATTTCTGCCCCCATCAGACCTCAGGTCAGCCATTTCTGCCCCCATCAGTCCTCAGGTCAGCCATTTCTGCCCCCATCAGACCTCAGGTCAGCCATTTCTGCCCCCATCAGACCTCAGGTCAGCCATTTGTGCCCCCATCAGACCTCAGGTCAGCCATTTCTGCCCCCATGACCTCACATCAGCCCCCCCCCCAGCCAGCCAGGTGCCCCCCCCCCAGCCACAAACAGACACAAAAAATACTTACAAACTGCTCCCTCCGGACACTGTCTTCTTCTCCTGCGCGCCTTCTTCTCCTGAAGCAGTGTGATCCCGCGAGACCTGTGACCCAGCGCTGGATCTCGCGGGATCACACAGCCAGCCCAGGAGGAAGCGCAGGAGTCGGAGACCGACGTCATGGGGACAGGACGGCCAGGCCACGGCAGGGTAAGTATTAAAGAACTGTGCGCACTGTGCACTTAGCCAGCGGGTGGCACTTTTTTATCGCCCCCGCCCCCACACATTATCGTGCGGCCCACATAATGGTGCGGGCCAGCGGCCCACCGGGCAAACGGCCGGGCCTCCCCCCCCCATGTGTCCTAGAGTCCGGGCCGGGCGGGCCCCATACGGCAGTACCAGTTGTACTGCCCAATCGGCGGGCCTGCATACGACTTTTTATAGTGGTCACTACGGGGCCTGAGACTAGCCTGCTCCATTTTCACGGCGGCTCCGTCTACGCTCTGCACAGGTCCCCTGTGCAGTAGAGAGCAGGGTCTCAGCTCCCACATGAGACCCACACTCCTGTTCTAACAGCCCAGACTGGCAGGAGCGCCAATCCGGGCTGTTTAACCCCTTACATGCCATGGGTAATGGCGCCCGCCGCATGTAAATGGTTACCTTGTCGGCGACCCGCAAGTGAGATCTAATGTTCCATGTTCTCCACTGGTTACTGTTAGGGTTTGTTGGGAGGCTTGGAGGATGTATGTGGTTTCCAAGCATCTTCTTCACTTATTTTTCTCTAAACTTCCTTTCTGCATGTTGTGTAAATCAAATGGTACAAACCCCACAAAAATCTATTTCAATTCAAGGATGTTGTGTAACAAAACAGGGGGAAAACACTAAGGGGGAGACTTTCAATGTACTGGACATAACATAGAAACAGCATGCAGATGTGGCCCTTGGTCAGAATCAAACCCAGGGCCACATCATAACACCAC
This sequence comes from Rhinella marina, assembly GCA_900303285.1. Taxonomy (NCBI): domain Eukaryota; kingdom Metazoa; phylum Chordata; class Amphibia; order Anura; family Bufonidae; genus Rhinella; species Rhinella marina. The sequence goes on from ONZH01013516.1 coordinate 298,168, forward strand.
TGAGCCACCATGTTGAATGTGTGGTTCCTTCCTAAAGTTGGGTCCCGTCCAATAGTCCAATACACATGCACACTCAACTGAGCCCTCATGGGCTCAGGGGAGTAAGCAGCCGCTACACTACCCTAATGGAAGAAAACTAATATATTGGTCAAATTCATCTGCTATTAGAGGACGTCAGGAAGCCCCCATAAACAATAAATGGGAGGCATAGGCCTTGAAATAAACACTCCCCCAGACCCCTGTTTGACCATTTTATTAAAAAAAAAAAAAAAAAAAAAAAAAAGCTGGTTCGACGTAGTCCACCGAATCCGACGTAGTCCTCTGCATTCACGACCCTGAAAAATAGAAAACAAACACACAAACATGGACCACTTACCTCTTCCTGCACTGGGATAATACACACAGCGATGTCACTGTACAGGGATAATAAACACAGTGATGTCACTGTACAGACATAATAAACACAGCGATGTCACTGTACAGACATAATAAACACAGCGATGTCACAGTACAGGGATAATAAACACAGCGATGTCACAGTACAGAGATAATAAACACAGTGATGTCACAGTCCAGGGATAATAAACACAGTGATGTCACAGTCCAGGGATAATAAACACAGTGATGTCACAGTACAGGGATAATAAACACAGTGATGTCACAGTACAGGGATAATAAACACAGTGATGTCACAGTACAGAGATAATAAACACAGTGATGTCACAGTACAGGGATAATAAACACAGTGATGTCACAGTACAGGGATAATAAACACAGCGATGTCACTGTACAGGGATAATAAACACAGCGATGTCACTGTACAGGGATAATAAACACAGTGATGTCACACTACAGGGATAATACACACAGCGATGTCACTGTACAGGGATAATAAACACAGTGATGTCACCATACAGGGATAATAAACACAGTGATGTCACAGTACAGAGATAATAAACACAGTGATGTCACCGTACAGGGATAATAAACACAGTGATGTCAAATTCCAGGGATAATACACACAGTGTTGTCACAGTACAGAGATAATAAACACAGTGATGTCACTGTACAGGGATAATAAACACAGTGATGTCACCGTACAGGGATAATAAACACAGTGATGTCACTGTACAGGGATAATAAACACAGTGATGTCACTGTACAGGGATAATAAACACAGTGATGTCACCGTACAGGGATAATAAACACAGTGATGTCACCGTACAGGGATAATAAACACAGTGATGTCACCGTACAGAGATAATAAACACAGTGATGTCACAGTACAGGGATAATAAACACAGCGATGTCACTGTACAGGGATAATAAACACAGCGATGTCACCGTACAGGGATAATAAACACAGTGATGTCACACTACAGGGATAATACACACAGCGATGTCACTGTACAGGGATAATAAACACAGTGATGTCACCATACAGGGATAATAAACACAGTGATGTCACAGTACAGAGATAATAAACACAGTGATGTCACCGTACAGGGATAATAAACACAGTGATGTCAAAGTCCAGGGATAATACACACAGTGTTGTCACAGTACAGAGATAATAAACACAGTGATGTCACTGTACAGGGATAATAAACACAGTGATGTCACCGTACAGGGATAATAAACACAGTGATGTCACTGTACAGGGATAATAAACACAGTGATGTCACTGTACAGGGATAATAAACACAGTGATGTCACTGTACAGGGATAATAAACACAGTGATGTCACCGTACAGGGATAATAAACACAGTGATGTCACCGTACAGAGATAATAAACACAGTGATGTCACAGTACAGGGATCGGCGTCTCGTGCCCCCATCAGACCTCAGATCAGCGTCTTGTACCCCCATCAGACCTCAGGTCAGCTCTTGTGCCCCATCAGACCTCAGGTCAGCCATTTCTGCCCCCATCAGACCTCAGGTCAGCCATTTCTGCCCCCATCAGACCTCAGGTCAGCCATTTCTGCCCCCATCAGACCTCAGGTCAGCCATTTCTGCCCCCATCAGACCTCAGGTCAGCCATTTCTGCCCCCATCAGACCTCAGGTCAGCCATTTCTGCCCCCATCAGACCTCAGGTCAGCCATTTCTGCCCCCATCAGACCTCAGGTCAGCCATTTCTGCCCCCATGACCTCACATCAGCCCCCCCCCCCCAGCCAGCCAGGTGCCCCCCCCCCAGCCACAAACAGACACAAAAAATACTTACAAACTGCTCCCTCCGGACACTGTCTTCTTCTCCTGCACGCCTTCTTCTCCTGAAGCAGTGTGATCCCGCGAGACCTGTGACCCAGCGCTGGATCTCACGGGATCACACAGCCAGCCCAGGAGGAAGCGCAGGAGTCGGAGACCGACGTCATGGGGACGGGACGGCCAGGCCACGGCAGGGTAAGTATTAAAGAACTGTGCACACTGTGCACTTAGCCAGCGGGTGGCACTTTTTTATCGCCCCCGCCCCCACACATTATCGTGCGGCCCACCGGCCCACATAATGGTGCGGGCCTGCGGCCCACCGGGCAAACGGCCGGGCCCCCCCCATGTGTCCTAGAGTCCGGGCCGGGCGGGCCCCATACGGCAGTACCAGTTGTACTGCCCAATCGGCGGGCCTGCATACGACTTTTTATAGTGGTCACTACGGGGCCTGAGACTAGCCTGCTCCATTTTCACGGCGGCTCCGTCTACGCTCTGCACAGGTCCCCTGTGCAGTAGAGAGCAGGGTCTCAGCTCCAACATGAGACCCACACTCCTGTTCTAACAGCCCAGACTGGCAGGAGCGCCAATCCGGGCTGTTTAACCCCTTACATGCCATGGGTAATGGCGCCCGCCGCATGTAAATGGTTACCTTGTCGGCGACCCGCAAGTGAGATCTAATGTTCCATGTTCTCCACTGGTTACTGTTAGGGTTTGTTGGGAGGCTTGGAGGATGTATGTGGTTTCCAAGCATCTTCTTCACTTATTTTTCTCTAAACTTCCTTTCTGCATGTTGTGTAAATCAAATGGTACAAACCCCACAAAAATCTATTTCAATTCAAGGATGTTGTGTAACAAAACAGGGGGAAAACACTAAGGGGGAGACTTTCAATGTACTGGACATAACATAGAAACAGCATGCAGATGTGGCCCTTGGTCAGAATCAAACCCAGGGCCACATCATAACACCACTGAGCCACCATGTTGAATGTGTGGTTCCTTCCTAAAGTTGTGTCCCTTCCAATAGTCCAATACACATGCACACTCAACTGAGCCCTCATGGGCTCAGGGGAGTAAGCAGCTGCTACACTACCCTAATGGAAGAAAACTAATATATTGGTCAAATTCATCTGCTATTCGAGGACGTCAGGAAGCCCCCATAAACAATAAATGGGAGGCATAGGCCTGCCGCAGGTTCAGCTTGAATTAACCTACTATATATGGCCAGCTCCTCTTGGCCACCAGTCCACTCTATTGTATACAGCACTAGTGCCCAACTTCCTTGGGGATTGCCAGTTATTTCGCATCTTAGATTTCCTGGTTCCAGGTTGTCCAGTGTTTCCCTTCTTTATTGCAGATACGTGACATGCCTCTGTTTTCCCGTTAATCCCTGAACTGTTTGTATCCAAGTTTCCATCCTGACCATGTTCCTGTGTCTTTCAAGTGAAGTGACTTTCATTTGTTATGCGTCTGTATCTTACAGTTTTCATGTCCAAGAAGAGACCATTTCTTCAAATATTGCCCCAGTACTCAAGTCTTCTGTCTAGTCTAAAGTTATCACCGCCTCACTTTGATTCTTGTGCCTAAATTTTGGCACGCTAACCCTTGACAGCTCTGCCGCTATATCCCACCCTCGTTTTCTGCCCTCTTGTCAGCCAAGGCAAAAAAAAAGTGTCTGCAACACATTGTCTATGCTTGATAGGACTTTATTCACTTCTCAGCAGATAACAGGACTAGCTACAGTATGTATGGGCGTTTGCAGCCTGTGATTGTAAACTAGAGACATCTCTTCATTCACTGACATCAAACAAGTGTCTTGAAAGTGAATTAACACACAATGGAGGCCTGAGTATGGCCACCACACAGTGTAATGTTTCAGCTGCATACATTATTTGCTTCTAAAACCTCTAAAGGAAGAACTGTTAGCAAATGAAGCAGTGGAAAAATGGCCCAATGGTCATTGAAAGGGATTTTTAGGCAGAAACCCTTCTGTCCTGTGTGTGGGGGGGGCTGGTTTGATCCTTACTATGGGACCCTTACTTTTCTATGTACGCCACTGTTGATGACCTATCTTATGGACAGGTCGCAAATATGTTAGTCCTGGAAATACCCTTTAAAATTTATTAGTAAAAGTCTTGAATATTATTACCCTCCTCCATATCCTCTCTATTCTTGGCATTCCTTGTCAAAATTCCTTCAATTTCTCCGCCCCTTCTTGTCCATTTCCCTACATCATAAAGAGTCCCCAGTATCAGTAAAGGTTATGTGGAGGGATATATATTGGCAGCATGAGGACTGTAAAGTAGAGAAAGGAAGGAACTACTTGTGAGAGAACTCTGAGGCACAGCCATGGCTCCTTGTTTACTCTGCTGCATTGTCCTGCTACTGTTCCTTCAAAGCAATGGTGAGACCCATAAATAATCTCTATTATGCCTTTTTTATTCTTCCTCAATCAGTTCTAAAAAAATGTATTTAATTTCCCATTTTAGAGTCATTGTTTCATTGACATGGCCTTCCTTGATTAAATGACCATGTTAGAAAAACTTGAAGGACATTTTGTATTAATTTACACTTAGGGTAGGGTTTCATGGAGGCTCCCTGTTCTTGCCTGTGGGACTACGGTACATGTTTGAGTAACAAGTATATTACTATACATGGTGTGGAGGTTGCATCTTACTGCAGGAAGGAGCAACATTAATAATGTCTATGGACACAGCTGCATAAGGGCTTCCTACATGGAGACCAATGTATGTGGCTCACCCACAAAGTCTGCACGTGCCCAGTAATATACATAGAACTTGCATCCAAGTCCTAAGCTGATCAGATCCACCACTCCGCTTAACCATAGCAAACATCACATAATTTGGACTCAAACAGCGCAGTATAATGCAAGTCAACTGACTACTCACTTTCAGTAGTTCAAGATAGGATAAATTCCATTTATTCAAAGTTGCAATAGTTCATTTTATTATTTTACTAACTTGCCCACTTATAGTCAATCAAACGTCATATGAGATTACTGGTTTCCCTCTTCAAGGAGCTTACCAAACAACGTTTGGGGCTCCACAACCCCTTCCTGATGGGCAATGGCCGAGTCCACCTCTAACTTTCCCCATGCACTTGGTGTACCCTTGTAAAATATACAATATCAAATACCTTCTTTACAATGTATACAAGATGTTTATATATCATGCATATCACTTGGGGACATCGATAGGTTATGCAGATCAGTTATTTAGAAAAACTTTAATTGCTCCTACTGTCAATGAAATACATTATGGAAGATATCATTACCTTTACAGACATCATAAGAATACACTAAAACTACAGCTTTCATGTAACCCTTTCATCTCCAAAGTCACAAGCCAGTAAACTTCTCTTTGTCATAAGTTTCTTTTAACCCTTCATTCTCAGCTATTTGCCATCGTAGTACATTCACGTTTAGTGCTGCTACGCTCAGAAGATGATATACCATACTACGCTTCGTTTTCTTTCTGTTCCTTGTAATGGTGCATTTAGACACGCTAAGCAAGCAGGCAATTAGGAACCGCTCCTTCCCAATAATTGCCTGCTCGTCAGTGGAGGTAAAGAGCTGCATTTACATATATTGCTTGAAAGATCATTTCACCCGAAGAGTAAGCGTTTTGCTTGTTCATCAGGTGCTCAGCAGCACATTTCAACAGGCAGATTATCTGGACCTGACATAATTGCTTATGCTCAATCTATGATCATTAACCTTTCACTGGTCTAGATGCCTGGCCGAATAGGTTTATAACTTTTTTACTACATTTTTACTTTTAACATATAGATTAGATTTTTTTATCGCAAGTAAGAAATAAAAAGTAACAGGTCACAGGAATTTTTTGTCACTACAGCAGGATGATGCATAATCTATCAATGTTTGTAAATGCTATGTTTGATTTGTGTTTGAAGATATTATATATGTATATAGGTCTGGACACTTTTAACCCTCTTCAGCACCCTGCGATTTTTCGTTTTTGCGTTTTCATTTTTCACATACCCGTATGAGGGCTTATTTTTTGCTAGACAAGTTGTACTTTCTAATAGCACCATTTATGTTTCATATGATGTAGTGGGAAGCTGGATAAAATTCCAAATGGGCTGGAATTGGAAAAAAACGCAATTCTGCCTCAGTTTTACAGGTTTTATTTTTATGATAAAACTGACATATACCCTTCATCCTCGGGGTCAGTAAGATTATAATGATGCCACTTTAATACAGTTTTTTTTGTGTTGTAAAACTGAAAAAAAAAAAAAAAAAAAATTTGGAAAAAAATATTTTTTTATTTTCATCTGCATATTCATAACCTTTTTATTGTTACTCTACAAAGCTGTGTGGGGGCTCATTTTTTGCAGGATGAGCTATAGTTGTTATTGATAAAATTTTGGAGTGTATATGACTTTTTGATCGCTTTTTATACAATTTTTGGGGGAGATGAAAAAATGGCAAAGTGCACATTTTGATTTTTTTTTTTTCCGTTAAGCTGTTATGCCATATTGGAAGAATATTTTTATACTTTAATAGTATGGGCATTTTTTGACAAGACAGTTTCCATGATTTTCATTTTCTAATTGTTTATATTTATTTGAAATATTGGGAAAAGAGGTGATGTCAATTTGTATTTTTTTTATATTTTTTAAATCTTTTCCTTTTTTTTTCCTTTTTTTAAGTCACCCTAGTTAACTATCATAAGCAACCATTAGATTGCTTCTACAATACATTGCATTTAATTGCTAATGCAATTCAATGCAGATTTCCTATGTTCTTAGTGGCAGGGGCAGGGCTCTATAGGAACTACAGCTCTAAAAGCCCAGGTTTCTTCAGAAAAACTATGGCTTTCAGAGCGAAACACGTCTCCCCTGAATGCCACACCCCTGGGAACTCCCAAGGAGAGCTGCTTCAGGTACCATGGTCACAATTGAACACAGCATCTGAAGGGTTAAATGTCTGCAATCAGTGTGTTTGCCAATCGCAGACATTAGCCCTGGGTGTCAGCTCTTTAAAACAGAAGAAACCCAGTGACTACGGTGCCCCTTGTTCTAGCGAACAGACAATATTTTTAAAGATCAGACTTCCTCTGTAAATGTATAGTGAAGGTCTGGAAAAGGTTAATATAATAAATTGTGACTAATTTTAAGGGTATGCTGGCTGCAGGGGAGGAGAGTAAGGTGATCTTGTAGCCATAGAAATGAATAGGGTCATGTTTGCCGTGACCGCAACTCCAGAATGGCAGAATATCCAGCAAGGTTGGATATTTTGCAATTTTAGGGCCGTGGTCGTGGCAAATGTGAGACTTGTGTTGGGGCCTTCTTTCATTTCAATGGCTGCAGTACTACACTGAGGACCCTGGTCATGCAACATCTGTAAAAATAGGAGTGAAAAAAGCTAATAAAACCTAACTTCTGTCTAACTTTATCTGTCTTATAAGTAAATACCTTTTTCCTTCTATGTATACAGCTGAGCACTATTTGACGGTACATCCTGTGAATACAGTGGTGTCTGTGGGATCCACAATACAACTGAACTGCTCAATCAATTGTCCTTCGGGTAACGTAGAGTGGAAAGGGCTTGACAATGCTGATAACGGACAATATATTGCTCCTGGATACAGTGTCCAGACCTTAAAAAATATAAATATCGCCATGGAAGGCACCAAGATCTGTGTGGGGTCTTGTCCAGGCAGCTCCAAACGTTACCAGAAATCAGTGCAACTCCTTGTATATGGTATGTACCATTATATAATATAACATGGATAATACATACATATGCTCAAGTGCTATTGTGATGTAACAGTTATCTAGTCAGGAATTACTAAAAGGAAATAGGTACCAACCTAATCAACCTGCTCACTATTTTGCAGCTTTACCAAAAATGTTGCTCCTAAGCAACACCATGAAAAATGGTGTCCGTTATCTGAATTGCCTAGTAGAGCGTGTGTATCCTCTGCCTGACATCATCTGCTACAGAGGATCCAAAATATTGGGAGAACCCATTGAACAAAATGAGATTCCTGATGTGGATGACCTATATAATGTAACATGGAGCTGGGAAATCCCTGAGGAGGACTGGTTACCAGGGACATCATACAGATGTGAGGCAAACGTGTCTCTAATAAATGACCAAGTGTTGACAACAGAAGGAACCTTCTATATATCAAGTAAAGGTATAAATGCTCTGAATGGAAAACCAATGTACACTTACAGTATACTTTTTTTCAGGGGTAGCTGGAATACCAATTCAATCCATACAGGCCCCTTAAAAATTTCACCTCACCACCATATTTAGTATATGCTCTTCACCTCTGCAATATATCTTTGCCAGCATATCTTTTCCACTTTATAATACATTCTTTGTACCTTTGTAGGATGTTATCCTATTATGCAGCACGTCATTCACACATCAGTTATGAAGCTAGCCATTTTCAGTCCTGTTTTTTTGTGTGCTGGCAATGGGAAAGCAGAGTTTAAATTTTTAGGGCAAACTTCAGGTCCCTATCTTGAGCCCTCCCCAATCGTGACTGCAGCAGTGACGTGTCAGTAAACCATGTTATATACCGCTGAGGGGACGGGATATGGGCAAGTCACTGGATCGGAGGTTGTTCGGAAAGTTGAGTTTAACCTGCTTTCATTATTTTAACAGTCTCCATGCCATTTCTTCTCCAAAAACTTGAACTTGGACAACAGTTTTAAAGGCTATGTACACCTTTGAGGGCAATTTTATATTATTATTGCATTATACTTATTTTGAGCTAAAATCATTTTTTAATTGGTCTTTATTAACAATATGGAATGCCTTTTGCATACAGAGCTGACAAGCTGTACTAGCTGCCTGTGCATTTTTTGTCTTTTCCGTCATCTGAGGAGCTGACAGACAGCTTATCTCTCTGACATTATAAACATTATAGCTGATCTTACTGATAAGAATGTGGCTTAAAGGGAACCTGTCATCGCCGAAACACCCCCTGAACTAGAGTAAGCGGTGTATAGTGTAAGTGATGCTGAATCTGAATATGTAAGTTTTATCTTCATATTCACTTCCATTCTGATGTTGTGCTCCCACAAACCGGCAGTAAAATGCACTCAGTGGACTCCAGTGCTCACTCACATAATGGAGAGGACTCAAAGAAGAGTCCGCTGAATGCATTTTACTGCCGGTTTGTGGGAGCACAGCGTCGGAATAGAAGTGAGTATGAAGATAAAACTTACATATTCGGATTCAGCATCACTTACACTATACAATGCTTACTCTAGTTCAGGGGGTGTTTCGGAGATGACAGGTTCCCTTTAAATATGTGTTTAGGACCTCTCAGTAGTTTAGAGATAGGAGTAATTAGATTGGCATAAAGTGAAAGTACCAGTCACACAATTTGAAAAACAGTTAACCCTTTGCGAATGAACACCTCAATATTTTTAATAAATGCCAATTGAAAATATCCAAAAAATAGCCAAAAATAAGTTAAATGCAATCATAAAATAGCTCCAGAGGTGTACATAGCCTTTAAGGTCCGTACACATGGGCAGATTATCAGAACAATTATTAGGAATGATCATTTATACAAGCATTTGTTCCCAATAAGTGGCCCATGTAAATATGTCTCTGGTCAACCAACAAATAAGAAAAATGCTAGTTTATAACCTGATCGTTCATGGGGCAAATAATTGTCAGCAGCACATTGTCCTGTATAAACAAGGATGTGCTTCTGATAAACAATGAAACTGTATGGTCATGAATGATCGTAGTAATGATCGTTCATCCCCATACAGAGGGGATGATTGTTGCATGTAAATGCAGCTAAATGAGCGGGTAATGATCTGGTGAGACCATTCATACAAATGCTTGTTTGTGCTCATTGCCCAGTGATATTGGCACCTGTAAATAGACTCTAAGTCCCTATGTACATAATACACGGGGCAATGGCACTTTCTGCCAAAATATCAAGCACACCTCATAATAGAGCTGGAGCGGATGCCCTAGCCTATTGACTATTGATTGATTTTTTATACATGTTAAAGCTATCATTAGTTTACAGAACCATTGTGTGCACTACTTCGAAGCTTAAAGACTATGGACACCTTTAGAGGCAATATTTTTTATAATTGCATTTTACTCATTTTGGTTTAAAATGATTTTTTTAATTGGTCTTTATTAAAAATTTCCAATAGTTTTTTCTGTTACAGCTTTCACTATAAGTGGATTTGCAAGCTAGCAGGCTTTCTTTTTTTAGGGTCTACATCCGTATTTCTGGGCCCAAATCAGTTCTGCAATTTAGCAGAATGGGTGCGGACCCATTCATTTCAATGGAGCCAAAAAGTAAACTCCTTTATCTGTTCATGGGCTATCATCTCATACTAAATTTTTTAATTTATAGTAGAGACCACCAGTGCCGTACCTGCTTCTTCCATCTCCCAAATCACAACTACCCCATCATGGAAGCCTGAAACACCTTATGTGACAACCCCTACTAGTACGTCTCAAAATCCTCATACCATGCAGGAGAGCACTACAACTGTAAGTCAGCAGTGGACCATTCCTGGAGAATATATAAGGAATGCTACAATCAATACAGTCACCATCCAGAGCACACAGCCTGCTCCATCAACGGGTCCTACCAAACCCACTGACATAGGTAGGTACATAGACAAAAGTTGTATAACACATTACACCTTAGTCTCCATACACTACCTTTATGTCAGAGACTAAGGCCCCATTCACACGTCCGTATTTTGCATCCGAATCCTCTCCGCATCCGTTTCCGCATTTGCGGACAATTATGCGGATAGTATGCGGATCCATTCATTTCAATGGGTCCCGAAAAAATGCGGACATTGCACCGTATGTTGTCCGCATCCGTTTCTCTGTTCCGTTCCGTTTTGCGGATCCGCAATCAGAAATCCTCCTGTCCTACTTTTCCTCCTGTTTTGCGGTCTGTAGCCCAATACAAGTCTATGGGACGTCCGTAAATGCGGAAGACATGCGGAAAGCCATCCGCATGTCATCCGTATTTGCGGATTCCGTTCCAGGAGGGGTGAAAAAAAAAAGATGTTATTCATCCTTCCGTTTTTTGCGGATCCGCAAAAAACGGATGACATATGGATACATCCTTTCCGTTTTTTACGGAAAGACGGAATGGATGTCCTGGAAAAACTGAGTTTTTTGCGGAACAACGGATCCGCAAAAAACTGACCGTTTTCCAGGATGTGCAAAAATACGGACGTGTGAATGGGGCCTAAGGGCGAGTTCACATCATCATTTATAGGGGAAAAACACCATCAAGAAAACACTAGTTGTAAGACACACTGGGTGTCATTTACTATATAGGCGTATATTAGGCTTTTTTCTGGCACAGATTGCGGCGCAAAGTTTATTTGCTCCACAATCTGCAACTTTTCCCTGCTCACACCAGGTCTAAAAAAGGGATGTTATGTGGGCGGGGGAGGAGACGGACCGGCATAATTTTCTACATCTGTTTTAGGCATAGAAAATGGTCTAAATTTAGATAGTGAGGAAGCTGTCTTACATTTAGGCCCCTTTCACACGAGCGTGTCCGGATTTGGTCCGGATGCGTTCAGGAAAATCCGCACGCATCCGCACCAAATCCGCACGCAATTGCAGTCAGTTTTGACTGCGATTGCGTATGTTCTTTCAGTTTTTTCCGCGCGGGTGCGAAGCGTTTTGATGCGTTTATCACGCGCGTGCGAAAAAACTGAATGTTTACAAACAACATCTCTTAGCAACCATGCGTTAAAACCGCATTGCACCCGCACTTGTGTGCGGATGCAATGCGATTTTCACGCAGACCCATTCACTTCAATGGGGCCAGTTCTGCGTGAAAAACGCAGAATATAGAACATGCTGCGTTTTTCACGCAACGCAGAAGTGATGCGTGAAAAAAAACGCTCATGTGAAAAGCCACATTAAAATGAATGGGTCAGGATTCAGTGCGGGTGCAATGCGTTCGCATCACGCATTGCACCCGCGCGGAAATCTCGCCCGTGTGAAAGGGGCCTTAGGCTCCATTCACACGTCCTGTTTTTCTTTCCTGATTCGATCCTGATCCTGATCTGGATCCATTCATTTCAATGGGTCCTGAAAAAATCAGGATCGAATCAGGATAGAAAAACAGGACGTGTGAATGGAGCAAGATACGCTGAAGTTATGTAGAGGCCGGTGCCACCACTAGCTTGCTTATTACGAACGGCGTCTAAAACGATCTTAATAAATTACCCCCATTTTTTGTGGCAAAAAATGCCACAAAACTGCAATAAAAACACAGGTGCCAAATTCATGTGAGTAGGGACCCTATGGATAATTTTCTTCAGTAGCAGGATTGTGCTACGAAAATCTCCAATGACTGGTGTGAAACATGTCATATTGTTAGACATTATCCATCATCTCATACTAAATATTTTCATTTATAGTAGAGACCACCAGTGCAGTCCCTGCTTCTTCCATCTCCCAAATCACATCTACCCCATCATGGAGGCCTGAGACACCTTATGTGACTACCACTATTAGCACGTCTCAAAATCCTCATACCATGCAGGAGAGCACTACAACTGTAAGTCAGCAGTGGACCATTCCTGGAGAAAATACAAGGAATGCTACAATCAATAAAGTCCCCATCCAGAGCACACGGCCTGCTCCATCAACGGGTCCTACCAAACCCACTGACATAGGTAAGTACACAGACTAAACTACAATACATTAAACCTTAATCTCCATACACTACCTTTTTATCAGACTGACTTAAGGGTCCCTACACACTTGATTTTGGCACTGGCATTTTTAACACTAAAAACCGTCAGAATAACTAAGTAAAATAAATAAATAAGTAAGCCATTTTTTGTGGCAGTTTTTCTGATTGGTTGCTGTGGGCAATAAGCCAGTTTTCCTTTACATCAGTTTTGATAAATCTCCCCCACTGTTTTCTGGTGGTGTTCTTCGTACACACTGATGTGACATCCCAAACTGTGCATCTAAAACAATTGTTTGTGGAGATTTAGGCGATTAGACATCTTCAGTAATGGAGGTGATTCCACTAAATGGTCTCTTAAATTGTAGAAAAATGGGCCCTTGCACACGACCGTATGCGCTCCGAGACATACTGTCCGTGAGCGGGCCATATGTCCCGGAGCGGCATTGATCGTGCGCACTGGAGCACACAGCATCATAGAAGACAATGATGCTGTGCATGTCGGGCAGCCCACGGGACTATTCTCCCGCACTCATGAGATCATATCCGTGCGGGACAATAGTTCTTTTTTTACGGCGTTCACAGTGCAGAATAAATTACACCATAAGAGCTTAAGACAAAGTACAGGAAACAGCATCCAATTCAAGTGGAGAGAAGTGTTACTTTATTCCATCACCATGGTACATGCTACGTTTCGGCTTATCCTCAGCCTTTATCAGGCATAACATACACCTTGACATTACAGCCTTAAATACCCTAATACCAGTGACATCATAAGGTGGAAAAAGAGGAGGGGCTGTCAACACCCCAAGAAAAATAAAATAGCTCTTAAGCACAGAACTGTAATCAAAATACTGGTATAGAGGTGAAGGACACATAATAACATTGGATCCATAGGTGAATCAACATAATCAAATGTTTCTTACCACAATTTCTTATCAGAACATCCAGGGGGCTAATCGGAGATATGCGCATGCGCAGTGGGCCCCAAACCACGTTGCACGCCAGCCCAGTGTAAATGTAAAAAGGCGCGCGTCCTGTCCGGGCCGCCTCCGCAGCGTCACGTGATCCGGTCCGGTCACGTGTACCCCAGTATCGCGTTGCCCGGCTACCAGACACTTCCCTCGGAGCTCCGGTCATGTGACAGTACGTCACACTGGCCTGCTCCGATATGATAACCCTGGGGTCTGGTGTATTATCCCCATATATCCATTACATGTCAATATGTCAGGGTCTGACTATTGTATGGCAATATATCCCACATGTAAATGGGGTTTGGTGTACCTTCATGGTATATTAATCATATAGCACTATATCAGCAGCTACATTAAAGGGATATAATGGGGTCCAAAAAGAATAATGTCCAGTAGTGCTGCATATGTACATGTATATCTCACACTGGTCATAGTGCATATACTTCTCATTTATATCTTGGTCCATAATCTTCTGGGCCATTCCTCATTAGTAGAGAGGTATTTAAACTGGCAAGATAATCATATGCACTATATAAACATATGTGCATCTCAATGGACAGTTGCAACAGAGATAAATTAATCACCAGTCATTATACAGCAGTTGTTAGAGTCCTCCACGAAGTGGGAGAATAAACCATCAGTTATTACGCAGAGGTAAATCAATAATCAATTATCATGCAGTAATCACTAATGTCCTCCACAGCAGAGATAAATCAATCATCGGTTATTATGTAGTAGTTACCAAAGTCATCAGCTCTATATGCTATTAACCATACTTAGACATACGGTTGGAAAAAACAGTCCTCTTACCACCCTTTATAAAATCAGACCATACCATAGATGCTGGTATCTGCAAAAAATAAGAGCAATCTGGTTAGAGATCTTCGAGCCATAAACCAATGGCTATCATGGGCCAGATGTTCCATAAAATGCAGACTGCAAGCGGCTTTTTTGTGTTTAATTTTTTTTGCATGGTATGGACTGGTATCGAGTATCGCAATACTTTTTTATGGTATCAAAATCGAATCAAAATTTTTGTATCGTGACAACTCTACTTCTGACTGCCTCCCATAAGTTTATACTAACTATTAAAAGTGTTAGTAAATGTTCCTCAGTAGGTCTACACAAACTGAACCCATAAAGTCTATATGTAAACCATGCAGGGATGGACTGGTCCACAGGATGTCCATAGTATAAAGAGGCCCAATAACAACATGGTCCATGACGATCGACAAAGATAACCAGAGGGGCATATCACTTTTTTAGGTACAGAATTAAGCTAAACCAACAAAACCTGTACAATTTACAATACAAAAAACAGTGAACATAAACTGCATCTGTATAGTACATGGATGGGCCATCAGAATTATCCAATCTAGTGGATATACAGTATACCAGTCTTGAGTATAAAGTACCGTTCTACAGAGATCACCTGGACGATTTGGTGAACGGGCCCAGATAATTTTGTACAAAATATATTTGCCAAGAATCTCTAATTTACCAAACAAGCATAGCATTAGCTCAAGAATACTTCATATCTCTATGGCATTTTGTGCTTTATCTGGTTAGCAGTGTGCGGTTGCATTGTATGTATTTTCCTTTTCATTGCAATCAGCCATAGCAACGTGCACCTGCGCATTGGGATGTGCTGACTGAAAACCCCTCTTTTTTTCTT
Source organism: Rhinella marina (assembly GCA_900303285.1). Taxonomy (NCBI): domain Eukaryota; kingdom Metazoa; phylum Chordata; class Amphibia; order Anura; family Bufonidae; genus Rhinella; species Rhinella marina. The sequence continues at coordinate 313,737 of ONZH01013516.1, forward strand.
TGTAAGTTTGTACTGGAGGTGTAGCTACTCCATTTGGTCATGCACTCCTGACTAGCCCCGCCTGCTCCATAGGCTGATTTTAACTAGTGTAACTATAAAGCCGAGTAGACTCGGCATGCATGCTTGGTACCTGCATCCCTGTATTAGTGGAGGCCTTTGAAGCACTACAAATGGCAAAAGGCAGAAGGGACCCAGCATGCATGTGGAACCAAACACCCCCTGATTATACGGAAGCCAAGGTTGGCACATAACAGGTAGGAAATAGTGTTAGGTTCCCGTTCTACAGAGATCACCTGGACGATTTGGTGAACGGGCTCAGATAATTCTGTACAAAATATATTTACCAAGAATCTCTAATTTACTAAACAAGCATAGCATTAGCTCCAGAATACTTCATATCTCTATGGCATTTTGTGCTTTATCTGGTCAGCAGTATGCCGTTGCATTGTATGTATTTTCCTTTTCATTGAGTATAAAGTAGGCCGTGCTACCTGTGAATAGTCATATGGGTGATCCCAGTCTCAGAAATAGTTACTTAGTCATGGCTTGCAAGTCTGTTCCAGGCACACCAACGAATGCCTCATCAGCCCAGGCTTCATGCGTAGGATTCTGCTGGAGCTGAATTGAAAGCCAGGACTGTATGTCTACTACGGAGATCTGGAAATGTGGCAACTTAAAGGGTTTCTGTCACCAGAAATAACCCTATTAAACCAAGTGTCATTTGCAATGAGCAAATGACACTTGATGCCAGTAATGTTACTATTATACTTCTCAGTAACGGCGTTTTGCTAAAAATAGCGATTTTATAATATGCTAATGACCTCCCCTAGGTGCAGTAGGCGTGAACCTGCACCTAGGAGAGGCCATAATAACGCCTCTTACCACGCCCCCGGTCGCGCTGATTGACAGGGCCGGGCAGCCAGCTCTTTCGGCTCCTGGCCCTGTACGAGCCCGAAATCCCGCGCCTGCGCAGTAATGAAGCCGGGACCCGGGCGGGCGCCGGCTCTCAATGCGCGCTGATCCCGCGCCTGCGCATTGCGATCAGCGCGCATTGAGAGCCGGCGCCCGCCCGGGTCCCGGCTTCATTACTGCGCAGGCGCGGGATTTCGGGTTCGTACAGGGCCGGGAGCCGAAAGAGCTGGCTGCCCGGCCCTGTCAATCAGCGCGACCGGGGGCGTGGTAAGAGGCGTTATTATGGCCTCTCCTAGGTGCAGGTTCACGCCTACTGCACCTAGGGGAGGTCATTAGCATATTATAAAATCGCTATTTTTAGCAAAACGGCGTTACTGAGAAGTATAATAGTAACATTACTGGAATCAAGTGTCATTTGCTCATTGCAAATGACACTTGGTTTAATAGGGTTATTTCTGGTGACAGAAACCCTTTAAGAGTGTGAAATCTTTACAAATCTACTAACATCCTATATAATGCTATAGTGGCAGTGTTGACAACAGGTTCGCTTTAAGTAATTAGATGCAATGGAAACGTCTCTAAAGATGCTATCATTTATTTTGCAGATGTCCTTTATCTTACATGGACAATTCTTCCAGCTATAGGTGTGGTTGGGAGCTTTGTACTTTCTCTGCAAATCTATAGACATCTGAACAAGAAAGGATTCTTTGAACCCAATCATATGGAATTTTCAAAACTCAAAGAAGACATCAAATCCCAAGGAAGCTTGCAGGCAGTACTTTTTTATGATAGATCAACCAACAAGGAGTCTTCCATGTGCTAATTGATATTTGCTGTCAGCAAACCTATAGAGTTCTACTGATCCAAACTGTGATTAACCTAAGGTACAGGCAGCTACTACTGAGACTAATAATTTTATTTGACGTGAATGTAAAATACTTGTAATATAAGGAATACATATTTATATATAAGAATGTCCATACATTAATAGACTCCTCATTTCATGTAAAATAGACACAGGAAAGTCCCTTCTTGACATCAGAACATGGGACATGGTATCTTTTATGGGCATTAGGACACGAGACGTGGTTGTCACGCTACGGTGTGGGAGGGGAAACTCCACACCGAGCATACACCGATACACTACAGTGAGATGAAAACTGATCAGCAGGCAAGAAGCCAGTGGCAAGGAAAACCACTGAACCAAGTGCACCGGAAACACCAGAAACCAAACCCAGAGGGCAGAAACCCAGTGAGCCCCGTTCTTCACAGAGCCCCAGATGGTAGGGATGCACTTATCCAGAACTCACTGGCTGCACCTCCAGGATGGTCCCGGTGCACCTGGCAACTTACCTGCTGATACTGCAGATAGAAGCACCAGCAGTCCATACTCCAAAGACTGGAGCCCAGGCACATGTACTGGAACCCGAACACCTAACAGGACTCAGTACACACAACACACCCAGGAACCAGCTCACCAGCAACAACTCACAGTATCTCTGTTCCCCCTCCGGGGAACCCTGGAGCCCTCTCACCGAAGGCACATACATACAGGGAATGTCTGGACTCCATGTCAGAAGACACATGGCAGTCACAGACCAAACACCCACCCGTACATAAACCACACAACAGGAATAACCAGGATAAGGGAAGGGGATGGGAAGACCTCGATGACATTAAGTGGCCACAAGGACTGGGCAGATGGAATCCCAGGAAAGGTGCATAGCTCCAGCACCAACGGAGGCTGGAGCACAACTAAACCCACAAGGCTAGCAACAACAGAATAAAAGCACCTAGTGACCACACCTAGGTCAATATGTTAACCCCATGAGAACCAGACAGGGAAGGAGGGAAGTATGCAATAAGGGAACATACCAGCAACCAAAACTACACGTTGCCCCTGGCAACCACGGCCTACTACCGCAGCCAGAATGCCAGGACACAAACATGAGCAACATGGAAGCCGTGTCACGGAGAACAACCGAGATACCACCAATTTACACGTTGCCCCTGGCAACCAGCATACAACCAAATCCGGAAACCAGGGCACAAACATGAGCAACATTGAACACGTGTCACGATAACCACATGGTACGTGACAGTGGTATCCTCTCTGGGCATTAGGACATGGTATCCGCTCTGGAAATTAGGACATGAGATGTGGTATCCTCTCTGGGAATTAGGACATGAGACGTGGTATCCTCTCTGGGAATTAGGACATGAGACGTGGTATCCTCTTTAGGCATTAGGACATGGGATGTGGTATCCTCTGTGGGCATTAGGACATGGGATGTAGTATCCCCTCTGGGCATTAGGACATCAGACGTGGTATCTCCTCTGGGCATTAGGACATGGGACGTGGTATTCTCTGTGGGCATTAGGACATGGGATGTGGTATCCCCTCTGGGCATTAGGACATGGGACGTGGTATCCTCTGTAGGCATTAAGACAGGGGATGTGGTATCCTCTGTGAGCATGGAATGTTGTATCCTGGAATTGGAGAAGAACAAGCAGCCCGGGAAGTTGTCAAGGTTGACCTGGATTGATATCTGACCAAATACATAGAGTTTGTATGTTCTCTCCATGTTTGTGTGTGTTTCACTGAATACACCAGATTTTTTAAGTGATCCAAAAACTTACTGATAGCTTAGGTTCTGTTCACATCTGCTTTGGAGACACCAATTTGAATCTTCATTGCAGATTCCATCATATTTGCAGAAAAAATAGTACAGCATGCAGAATTACTTTTTCCAGGCAAATGGAGGACACCATGACAGAACCTGACATACGCCATTATAAGTCAATGAGGCCTGTTAGTATCAGTCATGTAAAGGATCCATCACATCTTGAATACCATTTTTCTCCTCTAACGACAGACCAGAAAAACAGATGTGATGCATATGTGAATTTTGCACTAGTAGACTCATTCTGAGACTGCAGTTACATTGCGCGTGTGCATGTTAGATAGGAATTAAGTTGTAACTGACTAAATAATGTGAGCTGATCCGGTCTGTATACATTAGTGTGGAATATGTTGCTAAAGTGAAAAAAATCGAACTTATTTACTAGTGCTATTACTACTCATCTAATACTGTTTTTACCAGTACTCCATTCCTCATTAAAGGGGTTGTCCAGCCGTTAATATTGATGACCTATTGTCAATATAGGTCATCAATATCAGAGTGGAGGGACCGATACCCGGCACCCCCGCCAATCAGCTGTTTGACGAGGAGGCGGCACTCCATGCAAGCACCGCTTCCTGGTCTTTACACTACATCCCGTCTCCTGTGGAGTGGTGGCGTAGTATAATTCACTTGAATTGAGCGAGTACTTGTATTACACTGCACTTCCGAGACTAAGTGCAGTGTAATGAAGAGGACGCAGTGCTTGCATGGAGCTCCACCTCCTCTTCAAACAGCAGATTGGCAGGGGTGCAGGGAGGTGGACCCCCGCCGATCAGATATTCATGACCTAGCCTGACAAAATATTAATGGCTGGACAACCCCTTTAACGCCTTGAAAACACAGCCACTTTTGGAAAACTGCCAGAGCTCTAGCATGAAGATCCTGGTACCCATGTAACAGAGCAACCTCCTTTTCATGTGGCAGTGGAGTCTTGGTGCACATGAGCGCATTTCGCCATAACTTCAGTTAATTCTTAAAGGGGTTCTGCAGTTTTTAAAAACTGATGATCTATCCTCAGAGGATAGATCATCAGTTTTTAAAAACTGTAGAAACCCTTTAATTCTGCTATTCATTTTATAGCATTTAGTATTTGAAAAAAGTCATAATTCACTGCAATGTCACACACCACATTTTGATTGCCCGAAATTTACTGCGTATCAGTCCTATCTGGTATTCATGGAGGGAGCCTTGACAAGTATTTCCAGGACATTGTGTAACCAGTCCTACTGTAAGACAACAACCGTCCACATACTGCCCCTGCTACACAAGCTCTTCAGGATATCCTGCAGCTCCCCTGGCCAACTTAATTGCTGGATCTTTACTACTTCAAGAATGTCTGGGACTGGATGGAGACATGGATCTCCCATTTACAGCAGCCAGCAACCACCTTGGCTATACTATGGGTACAAGTTGAAAGAGCTTGGAATGAAATATCACAGGAGGATATCCAACATCTGTATGACTGTTACCATATCAGAGTGGCAGCCTATATCACAGCAATTGGAGATGTCAGTATTAATATGACCCTGCCTCAATATATACCCTGATGCAGAACCCAAAATAAAGGGTGCACCACCCACCTTGGCTGTGTGATCATTGACCAACCACCCCTAGCAGTTTATACTTTGTAAATCTCAGCTCAATCGCATTAAGCTTATTAGATATTTCTTTTTATTTTTCTGTAGTACGTACTTAAGAAGATTTATACAATTATACATGTGATCATTCAATTGTTTATATCATAGACTGCAATAGTATAGTATTGCACTCTGTTGAACTTCCTATTAAGCCCTGCTGCAGGCTTTTAAAGGTTTTTCTTAATTAGGCTACTTTCACACTGGCGGCAGGCCTGATCCGGCAGGTGAAGGGTGCTGCCGGATCAGACCTGCCGCAGTGACATGTGTGGAGCCGGAACCGCGCTCCGGCCCCACACACGTCACACAGTATATACATACACATAAACATACACACACATATAGACATACAAACACACATACATACTTACATGCACCCCGGCAGGTCTTCGGAGCGTCAGAGGGACAGGACGGCTCACACAGGTCACGATTCCCCACAGCGCCCTCTGCTGGGCGCCTGGTGGAATCGTCATCTGTGCGCGCCGTCCTGTCCCTCTGACGCTCCGAAGACCTGCCGGGGTGCATGTAAGTATGTATGTGTGTTTGTATGTCTATATGTGTGTGTATGTTTATGTGTATGTTTATGTCTGTATGTGTCTATGTGTAGCCGGATCCGTCATGAACTCCATTGAAAGTCAATGGAGGGCGGATCTGGTTACCATTGTATCACACCAAACGGACCCGCCCCCATTGACTTGCATTGGGGGTCATTCCGGATCCGTCTTGGTGCGGATGCCTGGACCGGAGAGCAAACCGCAGCATGCTGCTGTTTGTTCTCCGGTCTGAAGATGGAACGGAATGCTTTCAGGAGCATTCTGTTGTCTTCAGTTCAGTTTTGTCCCCATTGACAATGAATGGGGACAAAACTGAAGCGTTTTATTCCGGTATTGAGCCCCTATGACGGAACTCAATACCGGAATTTTAAAACGCTAGTGTGAAAGTAGCCTTACCCACACAGCCATGGAGACATGTTAAGGGAAGCATACTTAGTTGCTCCCAGATGCTTGGTTCTGACCATGGGTCCACCGCTGTCTTCACTGTGCTTCGGTCCCCGCATGTAAACTTCCTGCACGGATGCTTTACATGTGCCGCTGCACTAAACGACCGGCTGCTGCGGTGAGATATGCCCAAGTAGCATGTCACTGCATTCATGTTTACTTGTGTTTGAGGACACATCACCGCTGAGGCTAGTCATTGCCTGCAGTGACGCATGTGGCTCTCAGTTGTCTTGGGAGTTAACATGTGGTAATGGAAGTGCAGTGAAGACAGCTTTTGACCCACAGAGCCAGAACCATGCATATAGGAGCAAGTAAGTTTCCCTTGGCAGGTACCGCTGAGCTGGGGGGTTATTTAAAAAAACACACTGAAATTGGAAAACTGCATAGGTGCCGAGCAGAAACCAGAGGGTGCCTCCTCCTACTGACTAGCTTCTCGGATGCTGTGGTTGGTATTGGCTATTGCAAATGAAGGGTTAAATGACTGAGATTGGAGTGATATACAATCCCAGTCATTGTCGGTGGGTGTTAGTCGCAGTACACAGCCAGTACTAGCTTTGTATGAGCTGAGCCCGCTCTATACATCGGTCCTGTATATTTAAATGAAGTGGTCAGAAAGAGGTTAAAGGGACACTTCCATCAAAATGTTTGTATCATATATCATTTAACAACTTATATGAATACATGAATATGAAACCAGAAGTGACGGCGCGCGCTTCTTATCAGCTGAGAGGAGCCAGGAGCGAGCTCGGCAAAGTGACGGCGCTTGCGCAGTTGAATCCAAGCGCTTGCAGTGTTCGGAACTGCAAGTGCTACTGCGCATGCCTGGGACATCGTTCAGATGCGGCGAATGGTCTAAGCGCTGTCAATCATAAAAGATAGGGGAGTTTCTAAACACTGGAGGGCGTGCCTAGGACCCGGGAGGGCGGTGAAGATACGGTGCTCAGAAGGGAAACGCCCGCCCTCCGGTGCTCCGAAGGCTCATTTGCATACTTTTTAAACTTCAAATTACACATCAACCGCTGCATCTACAAGGGAATTACAGGTATGATTTGAATTCATTGTGAGGCCACTACCCACCTATGTATTTTAATACATAGGTTAGGAGGTAGTGACAGAGCCTCTTTAAAAAACATCTTGGCACCGAGTATGGTGAATTTCTCAATATTCTCAATTCTCAACATTAAATGTTTATGCTGCAGGAACATCACCCCTGGACAATCAGATTTTACTTCATTTATCACAGGGGAAAATTTTAAAATAAAAACACATTTGGACTGTGGCTCATCTTTTGTTATCTATCTTTTGGAGTGTCCCTGCAACCTGCAATATGTAGTACGAACAACTCAGTGTATGAGAACCAAATGAAAAAACCCTAGAAGCAATATTAGTAATGGAGTAATGGACACCACAGTGTCTCTAGACATTTTGACACACGGCATAATCGTGATATATCTGTTCTAAAACTCACCATCATTGACTGGGTTCCTCCAAACACTAAAAATAGATTCCAACAATTAGTAAGTAAAGAATCCTACTGGATATTTCACCTACAGACCCTAGTTCCTGAAGGTCTTAATGAAATTATAGAACTATGCAGTATTCAGGTTTCCTACCACAAGTACTTACTATAGATGAATAAATAATTATTTTAACAGAGCTTTCTATTATAAATAATGATTTTATGTCAGCCATTTTTTCTTAATTTATTATTTAATTAGAAATTGTTACCAAAACAATATATGCTGTACTTTTAAGCCTAATTTAATGAGTATATCTCTATATAGTCAATTATTTATTTGACTGTATATAATATATTTGCACAATATGCCATTCAGCTTTTAATCATTATGCTACTAAATGTATCTTTGGACTGAACCTGTCAATCGAATGATGTCATTTCCTGTTTGTGTAAATTCTGGTGTTTGCTACTCCTCTGGGTCAGCCTGAAGAAGCTGACAGAGCATCGGTGAAACACGTAGCTAAACCAAGACCCGATCACTTTGTTTATGTCTAGTTTTATACTAAAATAAAGTGTGGTTAAATCTTAGCGCCCCGGCAGTACTGCTATATTTTCCCTAAATTTACATCGGGACCTATTCTGGATGCCCGCGGCAGATGGGAGCTGCTTTGATACCGCACAAGTGACTCCACATACGCTTCACAGTGTTGTGCCTGGTGTGCACAACCTGATCTGGTGAGTTGCGATCCCCGACAATTAGGGGCACTCTTGAAAAACTGTTCACACATGGGGGCGTGGCCCTTCTCTATTCTCTTCTAACAAATAACCATGGGACCCCATAGGAAAACTTGGTATGGGCTCCCACTTTGCCATGACTATTTCCATCATGTTCAGAAAATTCATGGCTGGTCTACCTAAAGCACATGGATAATAAACATAGTAATGTCATAGTACTGAGATAATAAACATAGTGATGTCACAGTACTGAGATAATAAACACAGTGATGTCACCGTACAGAGATAATAAACACAGTGATGTCACAGTACAGGGATAATAAACACAGTGATGTCACAGTACACGGATAATAAACACAGTGATGTCACAGTACTGAGATAATAAACACAGTGATGTCACAGTACTGAGATAATAAACACAGTGATGTAACAGTACAGAGATAATAAACACAGTGATGTCACAGTACTGAGATAATAAACACAGTGATGTCACAGTACAGGGATAATAAACACAGTGATGTCACAGTACAGAGATAATAAACACAGTGATGTCACACTACAGAGATAAAAAAACACAGTGATGTCACAGTATAAGGATAATAAACACAGTGATGTCACAGTACAGGGATAATAAACACAGTGATGTCACAGTACAGGGATAATAAACACAGTGATGTCACAGTACAGAGATAATAAACACAGTGATGTCACACTACAGAGATAAAAAAACACAGTGATGTCACAGTACAAGGATAATAAACACAGTGATGTCACAGTACAAGGATAATAAGCACAGTGATGTCACAGTACAGGGATAATAAACACAGTGATGTCACAGTACTGAGATAATAAACACAGTGATATTACAGTACAGGTATAATAAACACAGTGATGTCACAGTACAAGGATAATAAACACAGTGAAGTCACAGTACAGGGATAATAAACACAGTGATGTCACAGTACAGGGATAATAAACACTGCGATGTCACAGTCCAGGGATAATAAACACAGTGATGTCACAGTACAGGGATAATAAACACAGTGATGTCACAGTACAGAGATAATAAACACAGTGATGTCACACTACAGGGATAAAAAACACAGTGATGTCACAGTACAAGGATAATAAACACAGTGATGTCACAGTACAAGGATAATAAGCACAGTGATGTCACAGTACAGGGATAATAAACACAGTGATGTCACAGTACTGAGATAATAAACACAGTGATATTACAGTACAGGTATAATAAACACAGTGATGTCACAGTACAAGGATAATAAACACAGTGAAGTCACAGTACAGGGATAATAAACACAGTGATGTCACAGTACAGGGATAATAAACACTGCGATGTCACAGTCCAGGGATAATAAACACAGTGATGTCACAGTACAGGGATAATAAACACAGTGATGTCACAGTACAGGGATAATAAACACAGTGGTGTCACAGTACAGGGATAATAAACACAGTGAAGTCACAGTACAGGATAATAAACACAGTGATGTCACAGTACAGGTATAATAAACACAGTGATGTCACAGTACAGGATAATAAATACAATGATGTCACAGTACAGGTATAATAAACACAGTGATGTCACAGTACAGGTATAATAAACACAGCGATGTCACAGTACAGGGTAATAACCACAGTGATGTCACAGTACAGAGATAATAACCACAGTGATGTCACAGTCCAGAAATAATAAACACAGTGATGTCACAGTACAAGGATAATAAACACAGTGATGTCACAGTCCAGGTATAATAAACACAGTGATGTCCCAGTACAGGTATAATAAACACAGTGATGTCACAGTCAAGGGATAATAACCACAGTGATGTCACAGTCCAGAGATAATAAACACAGTGATGTCACAGTACAGGGATAATAAACACAGTGATGTCACCATACAGGGATAATACACACAGCGATGTCACTGTACAGGGATAATAAACACAGTGATGTCACAGTCCAGAGATAATAAACACAGTGATGTCACAGTACAGGGATAATAAACACAGTGATGTCACAGTACAGGGATAATAAACACAATGATGTCACAGTACTGGGATAATAAACACAGTGGTGTCACAGTACAGGGATAATAAACACAGTGAAGTCACAGTACAGGATAATAAACACAGTGATGTCACAGTACAGGATAATAAATACAATGATGTCACAGTACAGGTATAATAAACACAGTGATGTCACAGTACAGGTATAATAAACACAGCGATGTCACAGTACAGGGTAATAACCACAGTGATGTCACAGTACAGAGATAATAACCACAGTGATGTCACAGTCCAGAAATAATAAACACAGTGATGTCACAGTACAGGTATAATAAACACAGTGATGTCACAGTACAGGGATAATAAACACAGTGATGTCACAGTCAAGGGATAATAACCACAGTGATGTCACAGTCCAGAGATAATAAACACAGTGATGTCACAGTACAGGGATAATAAACACAGTGATGTCACCATACAGGGATAATACACACAGCGATGTCACTGTACAGGGATAATAAACACAGTGATGTCACAGTCCAGAGATAATAAACACAGTGATGTCACAGTACAGGTATAATAAACACAGTGATGTCACAGTACAGAGATAACCACAGTGATGTCACAGTACAGAGATAATAAACACAGTGATGTCACAGTACAGATAGGATAATAAACCACAGTGATGTCACAGTACAGAGATAATAAACACAGTGATGTCACAGTACAGGATAATAAACACAGTGATGTCACAGTACAGGGATAATAAACACAGTGATGTCACAGTTACAGAGATAAATAAACACAGTGATGTCACAGTACAGTACAGAGATAATAAAACACAGTGATGTCACAGTACAAGGATAATAAAACACAGTGATGTCACAGTACAGGATATAATAAACACAGTGATGTCACAGTACAGGGATAATAAACACAGTGATGTCACAGTACAGATAATAAACAGATGTCAATAAACACAGTGATGTTACACAGTACACAGGATATAATAAACACAGTGATGTCACAGTACAAGGATACATAAACACAGTGATGTCACAGTACACAGTACAGGGATAATAAACACAGTGATGTCACAGTACACAGGGATAATAAACACAGTGCACAGTATGTCACAGTACAACACAGTGATGTCACAGTAATAATAACACAGTGATGTCACAGTACAGGGATAATAAACACAGTGATGTCACAGTAACACAGTGATGACAGTAATAATACACAGTGATGTCACAGTACAGGGATAATAAACACACAGTGATGTCACAGTACAGGGAGTGATAATAAACACAGTGATGTCACAGTACAAGGACAATACACAGTGATGTCAGTGATGTCACAGTATACACAGTGACACAGTACACAGTACAGTAATGTGATGTCACATCACAGTGATGTCACAGCACAATAAAAAAAACATATAATGATGTCACATGGGGTTAGCACATAGCTGGGGTAACATTAGGTTTCTATAGTAAAACTGACAATGGGGTCGCATTCAGTTACACTCTCTGTGTTTTCGGTAACCGTATGTCCGCAAAAAGATAGAACATGTCCTGTTCTTGTCCATTTTGTGGACAAGGACAGTCATTGTTACAATGGATCTGCAAAACAAAAACTGATGTAACATGGACGTCAAAAGACAACTAATTTACCAGTGAATCTCCTGAGAATATTATTAAAGGGGTTGTCCTGTTTTTAATAGTCATTGCCATGTCTGAAAACACCCATACTATAACAATCCATTAAAATGGCCGATTTGCTTTTTTTTTCTTCGCTTCACCTCCCCAAAACATTGAATAAAAAGTGATCCATATGTCATACACACAATGGTATCAATGGAAACTACAGCTCGCCACGCTAAAAAATGATAGCAAAATGATGAACAAAATCTCTGAAACTATGGCAGAATTGCATTTGGATTTTTTTCAGCTTCCCACTACATTGTATGTAATATTAAATGATGCCTCTAGAAAGAACAGCTTGTCTGCAAAAAACAGCCTTCATACGACTATCCCACTCCCTATGGTTTGTACTGGAGAGATAAAGGCAGCGTCTGTGGTTGTCATGGCGACCCGGGTTGCCATAACTAAAGATGGCAGCCCGGCTATCTTGTAGCAATCAGTGCTATGGCGCTGCCCGTACGTGAGATGGCGCCTGACCGGCTTTTAATACCAGCTGGCAGCATGGCGGACAAGAGACGTGCTGTAGCAGGCTCCCCGGTACCGCGGGCCCAGCCACGACCCACCAGCGAGGCGGACTTTCTGGCTCAGGCCGGAGTACGTGACGTGCTACGAATGGCGGTGCTGAAGCTGCTGGAGGCCAGGCCTGAGGACCCGGTGCTCTTCTTGGCTGATTACTTCGAGAAAATGGGCGTCGGGGCGGCCGGGGGGTCGAAGCCTGGTGACCGGGGGTCGCACATAGCGGGGCAGCAACGTCTAGTTCATGCCCTGTGGTACCTGAAGCTGGCGCATCACTCCCAGAGGTTGGTGACACAGAAGAGGGCAAGTCTGTGGGCCATGCCAGTGCAGGGGAAAGACTACCTGCCTCTTCTGTGGTAGCAGGCCTGTCAGTAGCTCCATAGTTACATCCAGCAGAGGCTTTCCTGTCAGTGATGTCACACACATGACCACCAAGTGCCTCATCAGCCATATGATGTCATTGTGCATGTGATGTCATAGCACAACAATATATAGGATCGTCAATCTCAAGCACCAATTCACATCTGCATCAGAGGGTTGTGCAAGAATGGGACCTGTAAAGGGAAGCTTACTTGCCTGCTTCTCAGGGCTGGCTCCCCTCTCCTTCAGGCTGGGCTCATCGCAGGTCTGGTGGATAAGCATGTAAGGGCAGGTTCACCTAGGCGTTATGAACTCCGTTATTGCTTTCCGTTATAACAGAAAATAGCTGAATTCATAACGAAAACCTTTAGAGGCATTCTGTTTTGACGTGTCCTAATAGAAGTTTATGGGCAAGAATAACGTATCCGTCTGGTTTGTGTTGTGCAGGACGGAAAAGAAAGTTCTGTATAAAGGTAACCAGACGGATACGTTATTCTTTCCCATAAACTTCTATTATGACGCGTCAAAACAGAATGCCTCTAAAGGTTTTCGTTATGATTTCCGGCTTATGAATTCCGCTATTTTCTGTTATAACGGAAAGCAATAACAGAATTCATAACGCCAAAGCGAACCCGCCCTAAGTAATCTTCCCTTTACAGGTCCTGCCAAAGGGCATCTGTCAGCAGCTTTGTACCTATGACACTGGCTGACCTGTTACATGTGCGCTTGGCAGCTGAAGACATCTGTGTTGGTCCCATGTTCATATGTGCTTGCACTGCTGATGATGTTTTAATATATGCAAATGAGCTTCGAGGAGCAATGGGGGCGTTGCTATTACACCTAAAGGGCTGATGCACATGACCATATGTTTTTTGCGGTCCGCAAAAACGGATCCACAAAAAATACGGATGACGTCCGTGTGCATTCCGTATTTTGCAGAATGGAACAGCTGGCCCCTAATAGAACAGTCCTATCCTTGTCCGTAATGCGGACAGTAATAGGACATGTTTTATTTTTTTGCTGAACGGAAAATGGATTGTACATGGCGTAACTTCCATTTTGTTTTTTGCAGACCCATTGAAATGAATGGTTCTGCATACAGTCCACAAGAAAAAACAGAACAGACATGGAAAGAAAATACGTTCGTCTGCTCCCTTGCAACTGCAGGACCATGTGCGATCACATTTACGCAGGCCCTGTCAATTAGAGTTGCAGAGAGAGCAGAGCTCTAGGTGTAATGGTAACACCCCCGTTGCTCCTAGAGGCTCATTTTCATATATATAAAAACTCCTTTTTCTCAGCAATACAGACATATGAACATGACCCACACAGACGCCTTCAGCTGCCAAGCGCACATGTAACAGGTCAGCCAGTGTCATAGGTACAAACCTGCTGACAGATGCCCTTTAAGAGGACACTACCATCACATTTTTTATCACATATTAAAGGGTCCGTTCAGACGTCAGCAAGTGTTATGCAAAACACAGGCCGCGTGCGTTCTGCATTTTGCGGACCATATATGGCTGGCCTAGTGATAGAAATGCCTATTCTCGTGTGCGATTAACAGAGCGCGGTGTGCTGTCCGCATCTTTTGCAGCCCCATTGAAATGAATAAGTCCGCACCCCTCCAGCAAAATTGCGGAACGGATGCGGACCCTGAACTACGGACGGATGAATGGACCCCAACAGTCTATATGTGCATATTCTATGTAATTTTTGATTTATTTTTACAAAAAAACAGGTGGATGGTTGAATATAATTTTTCTTTCCATGTATTCGGCTTAACCCCTTAGTCACCACTAGAGATGAGCGAGCATGCTCGAGTGCCATTTTTGCGTATTTGCGTACGCATTTTAAAATTCGTACGCTATTCATACGCATATTTTAATCTATATGCAAATGCGTACGAATAGCGTACAAATTCAATTTGTACGCATTTGCGTATAGATTAAAATATGCGTATGAATAGCGTACGAATTTTAAAATGCGTACGCAAATACGCAAAAATGGCACTCGAGCATGCGCGCTCATCTCTAGTCACCACCAATATGCCTTTTCACAGCTGTAACTAAAGGCCCCTTTACACGAGCCAATTTGCAGGCAACTGTCATGAGGGAAGCAGTCCTTCCCAGCAATCGCCTGCTCATCGGCGGAGGAGACCTCTGCTGTTAAATGCAGCGATCTCCTCCACAGTATGAGGAGGAGTTATTGCTAATGCCATCGCTCTTCCTTATACTGAATCATTGTTCGCTGTGGTTACAGAAATCGGCAGCAGATAGTGCTGTTTAATCTGCTGCCAGCAAACAGCTATTTTTGTAACCACGTGAATGATCTATTGCCCGTTGAACAAGCGTTTCTCTCTTTCATCAGATAATTGGCAGCACATTTACACCGTCAGATAATTGCTAAGAGACATTCCTATGAACGCTTAGTGATTATCTGGCAGATTCTAGGCTCATCTAAAGGGCCCTTAAAGGGATATTCCCATCATAGACAATGGGGTCATATCGCTAGGATATGCCCCCATTGTCTGATAGGTGCAGGTCCACCGCTGGGAGCCACACCTATATCCAGAACAGAGCGGGGAAATGAACGGAGGGCCGCTGAAAAATAGCTGAGCGCTGGCTCGGCTGTTTCCGTCGGCTCCATAGAAATGAATGGGAGCGGTGGCCGCGCATGTGCAGTGCGCTCCCATTCATTTCTATGGGAGGTGGTGGCCAGACCACGGGAAACCCGGGGTCCTCCAGGCACAGCGCTCCGTTCTCAATATAAGTGCGGGTCCCAGCGGTGGGACCCACACCTATTAGACAATGGAGGTATATCCTAGCGATATGCCCCTATTGTCTATATGGGAATACCCCTTTAAAGGGATTATCCAACACCTATAATGCCCTCCATAATGCCCAGGTACCTCATACAGGTCATACGTACCCCGCTCCCCAGCACTGGTGTCGCTCCTGTTGCCCGCACCAAAAGATGACAGTAAATGGGTGTTTGACTGCTGCCCATGTTTACACGGGGCGGTGGTCTGGTGTGAATGATCTCATTGTACCATGTGCATCAAGTGGTATAATAAATGGAAGAGGATGGAGGGGAACTGGCTAACGTGAATTCCCTGTGTCTCTGTACAGAGCTGCCTTCAACAGTAACCTTACAAGTGCGTATGACTGCCTCAGTGCTGGAGGAAGAAAGAGAAAGCCTGGCCTGAATGGAAAGACATACAGTGAGGTCCTGGCCAGGATTTGTGAGGAAGGTGACCTCCCTACAGATATTTCCTCTGCCCTTCTGAAGAAGATCCAGTGCCGAGATCATGAAGCTGTTCCTTTTGATGTTTTCCGTTATGGGGTTCTCACCTGCTTTGTGCTGGTGGAATTCATGTCCAAAGCAGACACTCTGTTCAATATTCTAGATGGGGACAAGCAGTCCGACCAAAGTGTGTGCCAAGCTGTGCTAGACACTTTAGAAGAAGCACTTACTGCCAGTGACTTAGCTGTTCCAGCCAGCTACCTGGAAGCTGGCTCAAAACTAGGACCTGACTGTTTGGCCATTGCTATGGACCGAGCTTTCCAGAACAGAAAGCCTGGTATTCCTATGGGACGTGGTGAATTTTTGAAAGAGGCATGCTTGCTGTTTCTTGATAAAGTCAAACCAGTTCAATGAATGGCCTGTGTACCCTCACCAACTAATGTTTTACATAGGTGAATTTTCCAGTGCTGACCCAAGTTTTGCAGTAGTGGAGATCTCCTAGCAATGTTCCTATATCAAGAGTATCTTCTACTCTTTCATTCTCTGACCATAATTTATACAGTTTGCTTTATGGTACAAATCACTTATGAGATAGAAAGCAATGTGTGAAAATCCTTTTGTGCCGTGAATATTTTAATGGACATGAGATATGCAAAGAGGTACCTCCCAAGGAACACGTACCATCTTGTGGAAGTGGCTCCCTATGAGTCAAAATCCAACTTTTTAACAAGCCTTGGAATATGACAAGAGAACATAGCCAAGCTAGATATCCATCCATTGACAACTGTTTTGGGGGACTTGCCCCTCATCAGTACAGAGTAGGATTCTGGCTGGCTGGGTGCAATGTCATGGATGTAGCTTAGGAAGAGAGCTGGTTCCCCTTAAAGAGAGACTTCTAAAGAATGCTCCAAGAACCCTTAAATAGCTGTCTATGGATGGATATTTGGCTTGGCTATTTTCATTTGTCATGTCCCAAAGGCTTTTAAAAAGAGAAGATTTCAATGGTTCTCTTTTTTCTTGGGTGGTAATCTTTACATATTAATTTCCCATGGAGTCTTGAAGTCCCAGCACATTGCATAGAAGACATGGGACAACAGAATCTTTTCTTGTGTAATTGGCTTCTCTGGGTACAGTGCTACACCCAAATGTAAAGGTCATTTATAAAATCTAGTTCACTATAGTAAGTGGAAATTATAAAGAAGTGGGTCACCTTCTACTTGGGACCCCCATTTTTTAGGCAAAAGCACGAGTGAAGTTTGAAGCAAGGAAAAGTGTAATTGCTGTTTTTTATGGATCCATAGTTTATGGATACAATCAATCAAAATACAAAGTGTGAACTTGGCCTAAAGGTACACTGTGCCAGTTACATACATTTCAGTGAAGCACAGAACTGGTTGGTGTCTGTATTTGGCTTTGAGCCTAAGTACAGACAAAACATAATGCAAGTAAAAAGTTCAAAAAAACTTTATTTATATTATTTTTGACTTTCTGTTCATGCAGACAAAGACATATTGTGTGCCAGCCAATCAGAAATAACAGCACAAAACAGCACTAATCCCTTAAACACACTGGCAGCACTAAACTTTATATAGTTGAAATTGGGTTGCACCAGAGCGTGATAAACTAGACAGAAGATAGTTTTTTGTTTTTTTTTTTATTATTTATTTATCACATTCCATTGCAGATTTTTTGCACTTTTTCTGGATGTCAGAATAGTGCAGTATTGCCATTGTTGGCATAATCTGCTTTTAGAAAGCGGTTTGTGGGCATCAGTTCACGAGAACTAACAGAAGACTACCGCTGGGTCCTTGGACTGGAAGATGCATTTCTCATTTTGGCACTGGTAGACAAAGAGCTGAGGTTCTGTATTATTTCTAAATATGAATATTAGTTTGCATGTTGTAACCAAATACAGACTGTCACAGCTAAAATAAATCATGCTGTATGAGTCAAGTATTCACCACATATTTTGAGTGATGCTGTATTTTTTGTGTGGATTTTATCTCCTTATTTTAGTAATATCCGGTAAAGGTGTTTTTCAGTGTTAAGAATAGTGGTCAGAAGGAATTAAAAAAATAAAAGGATCATTACTCACCTCCAAGGATCCTCCTCCTCTGCTCTTCACTTCCTGGTTACAGCACAAATGCCAGGTACAGCCTGCTCACCTGTTTTTCAAAAAGACATGCAGGCCAAACCGGTCCCACCCAGACTGGACTTTATATGGTCACTTTTATTATATGCACTCTTTAAATTCATAAGCATAACATTAAAGTTACATGAATCCTCATAACTCGGGTCCCATGCATGTTTTTCACTCTCTCTATTCCATTATTCGTATGCATTGACTGCTGGAAACACAGAGGAGAGTGAACATCAGTTCAGATTGGTTTCTCTTCTCGCACAAGGAGAAAGCTGAGACTAGCAAAGCGATCCTCAGGGGGATGTTGCATATGAAAGTACATAGTGACGTGCACAGTGTGGGCTAACTCTCTCAGTAGTAAGAATGCACAGCACAGGTGGTGAGAACTAAGGTGTAGGAATAAACAACCACCTGCATATGTCCCTGTTCACACTAGGAACTCTGTTCTCCTCTGCATTAGGGTGCATTCACAGCACTTCACTGCAAAACATTGATATCAGGTGTGTGCACGCCCCATAACGGTGCAGACATATCGACTTCAATGGGTCCGCAAAGTATAGGACAGTGATGGCTAACCTTGGCACTCCAGCTGTGGTAAAACTACAACTCCCAAGATGCCCCCCTTGCTTGACTGCTCTCAGAACTCAACAGAAATAAATGGAGCATGCTGGGAGTCGTAGTTTCACCACAGCTGGAGTGCCGAGGTTAGCCATCACTGGTATAGGACGTCCTATCTTTTGTGGCACGGATGCGGAAGCACACTGAAGGACTTTGTGTTAAAGTGCAGGGGTTTTTTTTGTTTGGTATTGAATATTGTGATACTATTCTTGGTATCGAAATGAAATTCTGGTATCATGACAATCCTACATAGAATAACACCTCCTAACTCTGATCGCACTCTACGCGTTTTAACATCCTATCTCGGACATATCATTAGGACCCCATTTATAGGAGTCTGTTAGAAAAAAAAAAAGTGATTTAATTTTTTTTATTAAAAACTACGGGGTCATTTATCAAACTGGTGTAAAGTAGAACTGGCTTTGTTGCCCATAGCAACCAATCAGATTCCACCTTTCATTTTCCAAAGGAGTTGTCCAAAATGAAAGGTGGAATCTGATTGGTTGCTATGGGCAACTAAGCCAGTTCTACTTTACACCAGTTTGATAAATGACCCCCTACATCTCTTTCTGCAAAAACTAGTTCACATATGGCTACAATAGTGGAAAAATTACTGGCTCTTGGAATGCGGACACATAAAAAAATATATATATATATATTGTTTTTGCTTGAGACATGCTATTATTGTGCAAAAGTGAAAAAACACAAAATTATACATATTAGGTATTGCGGTAATCATACTGACCAATAGAATAAAAGTTAAGATAGTTATGCTGCATGATGCACGAGTGTGTCATACCAAACGGATCCGTCCCTACTGACTTGCAGTCGGGTGAGGAGGACGGATCCGGATGGCTGCGTCCATGCGAGCACAGGGGATCCGAGCGCTACAGTGCTCGTTACGAGCACGTTCGCTCAACTCTAGTGATTACCAATATTATTAGATATATATGTTTTTGGCAACAAGCCATTTTGATCTGTATGTGTTATATACCTAATAAACTTAGTCTGCCTTGCCTCCGGATAGGTTATCAATATTGGTGGTTGTCCAATAGTTGGCAACTCCAAAGTGGGGATTGGCTGTTTCAGGTTGTTGTGACACCAGCTATACAGTGTACTCTGGTGCAGGCAGACAGCGCCGTACACTGTGTAGTGGCTGTGCTGGGGTACTGCAGCTCAGCTCACATTCAAGTGACTGGAAGCTGAGTTTTAGTACGCCGGAGCGGTCTGTTTCTGCTCCATATAGTGTCGGCTACCAGCACCATGTCAGCCCGAAACAGATGATGGGGTGTTGGTTGCCTGGAATTGGAGTTATCTTCCATCTTGCAGTTACATCAAGAACTTGGCTACAGTCAGTGCTAGACTCTCATGGTGTTTAAAAAAAAAAAAAAAAAAAAAAAAAAAGAAAATAGCTTTATTCACAACCAGTAGTAAGAACACAAATATACAGTGTACTGGGATGGCGCACAGGCTGGAGTACAGTACAATGAATACTGCACACATACTTTGTAGTGCAGGAGTGCAATGTATCGCACAGGCATAGATTGTATGCTTTACATTACGCACCACATCACACAGGCATTCTAATAAAGCATCAGTTATCAAATAACAGGCAGAAGTGATGGGGAGGGAGTAGGAAAGGGAGGGGAGTCAGAGGCCCAACGGTTTATTAAAAGACAGACACACCAAGGGGAGAGGGGGCAGAGGTGTTTTAGTCCTCTTCTTCATCGACGTCCAGACAGCCCATGATAGGATTGTCTCTGAGCATCCTGTTAACCAGCAGGCGGCAGTCCTGGATGGACATTCTCTCCCAGTTCATAACCAGCCACTTCCTAGCAAACCACAAGTCCTCCTAAAAACAGTTCTTAAGGCTCCAGGTGTCCTGGATAGCATGAACAGGGTGGGCGCCATAGAAAAGTCCATAAAGCACCACAGTGTGCTTCAGGCCGCTCTTGTGAATATAGAAGGACATTTACTAATCTATTTATGCCACTTTTGTAGTGTAAATAGGTTGCAATTTTTGTTACACGCTATTTGTGCAGTAAAATTTGAAACTTTTCCCGCATAGAATTAAGCCAGTCGCACGGCCTGTGCACAGAGGGCAGTACCTGGCCATCCATGGCACGTCTTTGTGTCTGTTGGTTAACCTGGCAGAAGGGAGCACTGGAATAGACTCTAAGGCTCCATTCACACGTCCGCATCCGTTCCGCAAATTTGAGTAACGGGTGCGGACCCATTCATTTACAATGGGGCCTCAAAAGATGCGGACGGCACACATCCGCACTTCCAGTCCGCGGCCCCGCAAAAAAACAGAACATGTCCTATTCTTGTCCGGAGCCACGGGCAAGAACAGGTATTTCTATAATAGAGCCGGCCATGTGCGGTCTGCAAAATGCGGAACGCACATGGCCGGTGTCCATGTTTTGCGGATCCACAATGACATACGGACGTCTGAATGAAGCCTATGTCCTTTACTCGGCTGAACTTTTGGACAGCCTTAGGTGTCGACAAGTTGGGTTTGAGTCACTCCAGCTGGCGTTCCCTTAGAAACTTGAGAAGGTCCTGGTAGTAGTAGGGAATGTTGTAGTTGGAAGAGCTGTTCTACTTGTCCCAATCTAGTCTCCCCAGAGAGGCAGGAGAAAGAAGTGGTATATGGACTGGCTCCTCAAATTGTTTTCCTTATTTTTTGCGGGACAATTATGGCATACAAGTGGGCGGTGGAAATACACTGTTTTACAGCTTTTATACCCACGGCGTTCCAGTTGCGGCAAAACTGACCCATGCCCTTCATTTTCTGGGTCAGTACGATTACAACGATACCCCATATGTATTGGTTTTTATGTCTAAATAGTGTAAAAATAAATTTAAACTTTGAAAAAATTTTTTTTTTTTATATATCACCATATTCTGACCCCGATAACTATTTTTTGTAGTTATATCTACTTAGCTGTGGGGGGAGGGCTCACTTTTTGTGGGACAATATGTAGTTTTTATCTGTACCATTTTAAAGTGTGTGTGACTTTTTGATCACATTTTATTACATTTTTTTGGGGTAAGAGAAGCAATGAAAAAAATGGCAAATTGACCATTTTGACTCTTTTTTTCCATTATGCCAGATATTTTAATAGTACCGGCATTTTCACTAGCGGTAATACCCATGATGTTTATATTTTTTTTTATTGTTTAGGCATTTATTTTTTTATCATACGTCATAAGGGCGGTGATTTAAACTTTTATATTTTTTTTTATATATTTTTAACACGTTTTTGTATTGATTTTGAAGCTCGTATTTGAGCGTACTAAATCCATTTTTTAATTCTGCATAATCATGGATTTTTAAAATGCATTTATTACTGACTGTTGCTCATTTCCTATGATGGCCTGCCACCTGGTGGCCAAAATACTTGTGTGCAGATGCAATGCGTTATTCACGCATTGCACCCACGCGGAAATCTCGCCCGTGTGAAAGGGGCCTAACAGGACTTTGTAGTCACAGACAGCGGTTGAAACCACCACCGCTGATTGGGACACTGCTAATTTGGACCTCAGGTTCTTAATCTATACTCCAATACCTGCCTCCCCCCCACCTCCAATTAACAATGCAGACCACCTAAACAATGCTGTCTTCAATAGTTTAACTAGAGCCCTCTATGGTCCAGAGAGCCTGGACGCTCACTTGAGGGACAGGGCAGGGCTGTTACAATGAAGGTGTGGTGTGGACTCACCAGCCAGAGAGGGAACAGGCCTGATACTTTCATTAGAGAGGGTCCTGGGCAGCAGTCCAGAAGCTGAGGTCAGAGCCAGCAGAAGGCCCAGTCATGGAGTCTGGTTTGGGCCTCCAGCCTGGAGCAGTGCAGGCAAATGATGGGGGCGGAGTTATGTTAGCTCCGCCCACACTGACCATCGATGTCTGTGGCAGCAGGATTACAGAGGTTCCGTGAGAGGGGGAAACTGTGCTGGGTTGACAGCAGCAGAGAGCTGCAGCTTACTGCCAGTCAGGGAGCAGGTGGAGGAACAGCAGACAGCAGGGGGACCCTTTTGCAGAGGGTGCCCTGGGCAGTTGCCCTGTTTGCCCCCTCCCCCACCCAACGCCGGCCCTGATGACCGGCATCCTCATTGACCACAGAGGATGCCGGTAACAAGCTCAGAAGCGCGAGCAGGCGCCATGTTTGCTGGTCTTGTCAGCCAGCACTTCATGAGTTAATTCTCTGTTTGGGTTTAGCCATGTGGTGCTGATCACACCACATGGCTACTTTACATATTGTTTGGACAGCTTGCTCCGCCTCAGGTCATGTGATGCTGGCCACATCACATGATCCTGGGCGGGCTATTTAAAGATGGCAACTGCCTCACTCAGATGCCTGTGATTAGTCTTCTGAGATCAGTGCTGTGTGT
Organism: Rhinella marina; assembly: GCA_900303285.1. NCBI lineage: Eukaryota > Metazoa > Chordata > Amphibia > Anura > Bufonidae > Rhinella > Rhinella marina. The sequence goes on from ONZH01013516.1 coordinate 337,170, forward strand.
TGGACCTTGCTGTTGATTATTGGTATATTGGATTTTGGCTTCGGACTTAGACTACGCTTTTGTGATTCCCCTCGGTATTTGACGTGACCTCCTGTTCTTGACTTGGCTTGCTGACTATTCTGCTATTGTGTTTGTTCTGTCTGTGTTCGTCTTTCCCTGTGTTCCCTTCCCTTCCCTGTGCACGTACTCAGCATAGGGACTGTCTCCAAGTTACGGTTTTGCCGCCTAGGGCATCTACTGTAAGTAGGCAGGGAAAGAGGTGGGGTTCAGACAGGGCACACTATCCCTTGTTTCCCTGTCGTGACAGTTAGGCTTCTTTCACACGACAGTATATTTTGCGGGCTCCCAGACGCATTTTTTGCTGATAAAATGCGGACCCATTTATTTCTATGGGTCCACAAAAAATACTGACAGCACACTGTGTGCTATCCACATACGTATCTCCGCTCCGTAGCCCGCAAAGAAAAATAGAACATGTCCTATTCTTGTCCGTTTTGCGAACAAGGATAGGCATTGTTACAATGGATCCACAAAAAAACAGATGCCATAGGAATGTCATCCGTTTAGTTTTTTTTGCGGACTGCAAAACAAAACGGTCGTGTGAAAGAGGCCTAAATCAGAATATACTGCTCCAGCAGAACCAAATACCACAGTAAAGCACAATATACTGCTCCAACAGAACCAAATACCACAGTAAAACACATTATACTGCCCCAGCAGAACCAAATACCACAGTAAAACACATTATACTGCTCCAGCAGAACCAAATACCACAGTAAAGCACAATATACTGCTCCAGCAGAACCAAATACCACAGTAAAACGCATTATACTGCTCCAGCAGAACCAAATACCACAGTAAAACACATTATACTGCTCCAGCAGAACCAAATACCACAGTAAAGCACAATATACTGCCCCAGCAGAACCAAATACCACAGTAAAGCACAATATACTGCTCCAGCAGAACCAAATGCCACAGTAAAGCACATTATACTGCTCCAGCAGAACCAAATGCCACAATAAAGCACATTATACTGCTCCAGCAGAACCAAAATACCACAGTAAAGCACAATATACTGCTCCAGCAGAACCAAATACCACAGTAAAGCACAATATACTGCTCCAGCAGAACCAAATACCACAGTAAAGCACAATATACTGCTCCAGCAGAACCAAATACCACAGTAAAGCACATTATACTGCTCCAGCAGAACCAAATACCACAGTAAAGCACATTATACTGCTCCAGCAGAACCAAATACCACAGTAAAGCACATTATACTGCTCCAGCAGAACCAAATACCACAGTAAAGCACATTATACTGCTCCAGCAGAACCAAATACCACAGTAAAGCACAATATACTGCTCCAGCAGAACCAAATACCACAGTAAAGCACATTATACTGCTCCAGCAGAACCAAATACCACAGTAAAGCACATTATACTGCTCTTGCAGAACTTCTGTTAGGACAATATATTGGGCTACACTGTGGTATTACCTTCTTCTGGGGAAATATTGTCCTGCACTTTGGTATTTGTTTCCTCGGCTGAACCAAATACCACACTGCAGCACAATATACTGCGCAAAATACCTCCCTAAAAGCTGTTCCTCTGTGGAGGAAGATATGGAAGAGGGGCTGAGGAGGTGAGACGTGAGCCACAGAAGCGAGCCAGTCCTACCAACAGCATACTGCCTGGTCTTTCAGAACTACCCAACATACAGCAGAATACAGGACTACATATTATTATTACATCCAGTGATATTTCTTCTGATGTAGACATTCACTTTCTTCATTTTCTTTATTAGATTCCTCACTTTTTCATCATCCTCCGACCTTCTCAACACAAACTTCCCATCCTTGTGCCCCAACGGTGTCATCCTGCTGCCATCCCCAACACTTTACCCTCTGTGCTCCCCAATGCTCACAATTACTATACTGCTGAAAAAATAGTGCCCCCATAAACATTCATGCTTGGCCCAGCATTGAGAGAGAGGTGAAAGTCACAGCCAGTCTCTTCTAGCAGCGGCTTATCCCCCCAAAAACAAATAGATTTGGCAGTTGAAATCCAAAAAACACGCTTATACCATAGTTTTATGGGTTTTATTTTTGTGGTGTTCACTGTGCTTAATAAACTTAACCAATACACTTTATCAACTTAGTGGTTCAGCGGTTTCTCAAAACCTACCCCAATTTGCCTGAGCTACTGGTGAAGGTGCACCGCCTGTGTGCCCATTTCCGAAATCATGTTGATGATTATGGCTTACAGCCAAGGAAAACCCAAAAGTCATTATCTCAGAAAATTAGAATATTATATTAGACCAACTATAAAAAAATTTTTAAACACAGAAATGTTGGCCAAATGAAAAGTATGTACAGTAAATGCACTTAATACCTGGTTGGGGCTCCTGTTGCATGAATGACTGCATCAATGCGGCGTGGCATGGAGGCGACCAGCCTGTGGCACTGCAGAGGTGTTATGGAAGCCCAAGTTTCTTTGATAGCAGCCTTCAGCTCGTCTGCATTGTTGGGTCTGGTGTCTCTCATCTTCCTCTTGACAATACCCCATAGATTCTCTATGGGGTTAAGGTAGGCCGAGTTTGCTGGCCAATCAAGCACAGTGACACTGTGGTTAAACCAGGTATTGGTACTTTTAGCAGTGTGGACAGGTGCCAAGTCCTGCTGGAAAATAAAAATTCCATCTTCAAAAATCTTGTCGGCAGAGGGAAGCATGAAATGCTCTAAAATTTCCTGGTAGACGGCTGCACTGACTTTGGTCTTGATAAAAGACAGTGGGCCTACACCAGCAGATGACATGCCTCCCCAAACCATCACTGATTGTGGAAACTGCACTGCACTAGACCTAAAGCAGCTTGGATTGAGTGCCTCTCCACTCTTCCTCCAGACTCTGGGACCTTGATTTCCAAATGAAATGCAAAATTTATTTTCATCTGAGAACACCTTTGACCACTGAGCAACAGTCCAGTTCTTTTTCTCCTTGGCCCAGGTAAGATGCTTCTGATGTTGTCTATTGGTCATGAGTGGCTTGACACATGGAATGAGACACTTGTAGCCATATGTCCTGGATACATCTGTGTGTGGTGTCTCTTGAAGCACTGACTCCAGCAGCAGTCCACTCCTTGTGAATCTCCCCCAAATTTAGGAAAGGCCTTTTCTTAACAATCCTATCAAGGCTGCGGTTCTCCCTGTTGCTTGTGCACCTTTTTCTACCACCCTTTTCCTTCCACCCAACTTTCCATTAATATGCTTTGATACAGCACTCTGTGAACAGCCAGCTTCATTAGCAATGACCTTTTGTGGCTTACCCTCCTTGTGGAGTGTGTCAATGACAGCCTTCTGGACTGTCAAGTCAGCAGTCTTCCCCATGATTGTGTCGCCTACTGAACCAGACTAAGGGACCTTTTTAAAGGCTTAGGAAGTCTTTGCAGGTGTTTTGGGTTAATTATTCTAATTTTCTGAGATAATGAATTTTGGGTTTTCCTTGGCTATAAGCCATAATTATCAACATTAACAGAAATATACACTTGAAAAAGTTCACTCTGTTTGTAATGACTCTATATAATACATGTGTTTCACTTTTTGAACTGAATTAATAAATAAAAAACAACTTTTTGATGATATTCTAATTTATTGAGATGAACTTATAAATGGGTTTTCCAGGATTTTGCTACTAATGACCTATCCTCAGGATAGGTTATCAGGATCTGATTGGTGGGGGTCTGACACCCATGATCCCCGCTGATCAGCTGTTTGAGAAGGCACCCCGCTCACCAAGCACAGCGCCGTACATTGTACAGCAGCTACGCTTGGTCTCACGCTCAGCCTCATTCACTTGAATGGGGCTGAGCTGCTCCTAGGCCACGTGACTGATGAACGTGACGTCACTGGACTAGGGTAAGCTGCAAGAAGGCTGCGGCAGTAAAACAGCTGCTGTCGGACCCCCACTAATCAGATACTGATGACCCATCCTGAGGATAGGCCATCAGTAGTAAAATCCTGGAAAACCCCTTTAATTTCCAAAGAATCTCCTATTAGTCTTCAGTGAAAAACGGACGCAGCATGGACACGACACGGATGTGTGTCAGTGATTTTCACGGACCCATAGACTTGAATAGGTGTGCTCGGTCCGCACCACGGATCAAAGTAGTGCATGTCCCTGTGATTTTTTTTTAATGACCTACGGGCAGTAGAAAAATACTGAACTGAAATACTGAAAAGTGAACAGACATATGTAAATCAATGGGTACGCCTGCTGTCTGCAGACAATGCGGACAGAACACAAACAAAAACGGAAATGTCAGCGAGGCCTGAAGCTGTAGTTTTTCTTGATACCATATGTGGTTATGTATTTATTTATTTAATTTATGGGAGGCTAAGCGACTAAAAAAAAAGCACAGTGGCCAAATAGTTTCTTGTTACTGGGTTCACTATACGGGATGAATATTTTTATATGTTAATAGTTAATGTATTTTTGGGGTGATTTGAGTTTTTAATTTTTTTATATTTTGTAACACTTTATTTTTAGAAGTTTATTCTTAGCCTCCCCAGCGACCATTAGATCACTTATACCTTAGACTGTAACAATAAAAATAAGACTTGTGTAAATCTAAAGGAATCCTTTGTGTTCTACTCCACATGCAATCACAGATACATATAAAATGCAGCAAGTTCACCACAGGCTACCTGCACACGCTGTGGAATACGCGCGGTTTTTCCTTGTGTATTTTCGTGTAAATAAATAAATAGGATACGCAGTACCAGCCAAATCTCATGTGCACAATGTGTATCCCGTATGTGCAGAAATTGACCGCCAAGCGAATTTTAAAATCCGCAGCACGTCACTCCACACTGTATGTATAGACAATTCTGTTTCCGTAGCTAGATCGCAGCCTAAGAAAACGGTAAAAAACACAAAACAACAAAGGTTTATTTTATATGTTCACAAAAAAGGGGTTAAAAAGTTGGCTATACTCCTATGATCTGTACTCACCAGGGGGTCGAATTATCAAAACTGCTGTAAAGTAGTACTGGCTTAGTTGCCCATAGCGACCAATCAGATTCCATCTTTCATTTTTCTGAGTTCCTTTGGAAAGTGAAAGGAGCTGATTGGTTGCTATGGGTAACCCAACTCAAAGCCACAGTGCTTTATGCCAGTATGAACATAGCTATGTGGAGTTTAGGTGTGGTGTCCTCCCTATCTACGCCAGGTAATTGTGTATCACAACTGCTGCATCACGCCATACGTCACAGCATCACTCACCAGCAGCCGCCCACCCTCCAGCCCCTTCTACTCAAGCCACACCTCCCTCAGTGACGTCAAGGACTCGCCTCTTAAGCAGCTGGGAGTTGTAGTCCGCACCTTCCCCTCACAGTCTGCCCCATCCTCTACTCAGCACAGCAGCGGTCAGTGAAATGTCCTGACAGAACCCCTCACACGGAAACAGAACTACAGATCCCAGAGTGCTGCGCGCCGAGGAGACCGTAGGCCTCAAGCAGGATATCGGGGAGCAAAGTCGCTATGGCCCGGCCAACATTGCCGGTGCCCAGCTCCCAGAAGGCGCTGCTGTTAGAGCTGAAGGGACTGCAGGAGGAGCCAGTTGAGGGGTTCCGGGTCACCCTGGTGGATGAGGCGGATTTGTACAACTGGGAGGTGGCGATATTCGGCCCCCCCAACACCTTCTATGAAGGGGGGTACTTCAAGGTGAGGATGGGGGTAGGTGCCACCTAGTTAAGGGTTGGGGGGGGGGGCGCAGAGAGTCGGGGTGAAAAACGGGACTGGCATGGAGGGAACTGATGGCAGGGGCTCTGGAACAAAAGGAGAGGTATTTATGGAGGGCACCATTGTGTAAAGCAGACAATAGAGGCTGAGGCCCTGTACAAGTGTGCAGTGAGGCCACAGCGGAGCCTGGTTGTCTATGTACAGTGCCTGGTCATCAGGATGTGGATGCCAAGGAGCCCACCATATCTGGGAGGTCTTCTCCCAGGTTCTGGTAAGGGCTCTTATCTGAGAACATTAGGGTGCCTTCACACACCACAGATTTTGTTGTGGAAAACTTTGTGACCGAATAAAAGTTCCGCTCACCTGAATGTGGTTTTCTAGAAATCCATGTGCTCGCTGCCAAAACAGCCCCATTCAGGTGAGTGGAATGGAAATTGTCTGTGACAAATTCTGTCTTGTGCGAGGACCCTGATATTAGTTTAGCTTTCATTCCAATGTCACCCAAAGGTTCAGATCTAAAAAGTCCCTTATATCTGTGGTCACGGGAGGTTTCAACACACACTCACGTCTGTAGTCAGGGGAGGGGTCCACCTACACGTACGTCTGTAGTTGCAGGAGGGTTCCCCACACACACACACACACACACACACACGCACGCGTCTGTAGTTGCAGGAGGGTTCCCCCCCACACACACACACACACGTGTCTGTAGTTGCAGGAGGGTTCCACACACACGCACGCGTCTGTAGTTGCAGGAGGGTTCCACACACACACACACACACGCGTCTGTAGTTGCAGGAGGGTTCCACACACACACACACACACACACACGCGTCTGTAGTTGCAGGAGGGTTACACACACACACACGCGCGTCTGTAGTTGCAGGAGGGTTCCACACACACACACACACACGCGCGTCTGTAGTTGCAGGAGGGTTCCACACACACACACGCGCGCGTCTGTAGTTGCAGGAGGGTTCCACACACACACACGCGCGTCTGTAGTTGCAGGAGGGTTCCACACACACACACGCGCGTCTGTAGTTGCAGGAGGGTTCCACACACACACACACACACACACACGCGTCTGTAGTTGCAGGAGGGTTCCACACACACACACACGCGTCTGTAGTTGCAGGAGGGTTCCACACACACACACGCGCGTCTGTAGTTGTAGGAGGGTTCCACACACACACACGCGCGTCTGTAGTTGTAGGAGGGTTCCACACACACACACACACGCGCGTCTGTAGTTGCAGGAGGGTTCCACACACACACGCACGCGCGCGCCTGTAGTTGCAGGAGGGTTCCCCCCCCCCCCCCACCCCCCCCCCACACACACACACACACACACACACACACACACACACACACACACGTCTGTAGTTGCAGGAGGGTTCCACACACACACACACACGCGCGCGTCTGTAGTTGCAGGAGGGTTCCACACACGCGCGTCTGTAGTTGCAGGAGGGTTCCACACACACACACATGCGCGTCTGTAGTTGCAGGAGGGTTCCACACACACACACACACACGTATGTCTGTAGTTGCAGGAGGGTTCCACACACACGTACGTCTGTAGTTGCAGGAGGGTTCCACACACACACACGTACGTCTGTAGTTGCAGGAGGGTTCCACACACACACGTACGTCTGTAGTTGCAGGAGGGTTCCACACACACACGTACGTCTGTAGTTGCAGGAGGGTTCCACACACACACACACGTACGTCTGTAGTCGCAGGAGGGTTCCCCCCACGCACGCACGTCTGTAGTCACGGGAGGGTTCCCCCCACGCACGCACGTCTGTAGTCGCAGGAGGGTTCCCCCCACGCACGCACGTCTGTAGTCACGGGAGGGTTCCCCCCACGCACGCACGTCTGTAGTCACGGGAGGGTTCCCCCCACGCACGCACGTCTGTAGTCACGGGAGGGTTCCCCCCACGCACGCACGTCTGTAGTCACGGGAGGGTTCCCCCCACGCACGCACGTCTGTAGTCACGGGAGGGTTCCACACACATTATTCTGTTGTGGGACCTCTTTGACTGTAAAGTTGAGGAGCCATTTACGATTTCTTTCACAGGAACTAAGGAGACTAGTGCAGTCTTATTCATGCCAAGTAGTGTTGCGCTAACTTTGTGTTTTCAAGTTCAGCGTAGAAGGTTCAGGTTATCCAAGAATTCCACTACCACGGACCATAACTTTATGTTCCTTTGTAGCGGAATCCAAAACGGAATTCTTAGATAACCCGAATCTTGTACGATGAACTTGAAAGACAAGTTTGCTCATCCCTAATGCCAAGCTTCACATTTATTTGTTTTTTATTTTTTTTATCCAAGGGGGTCGCTTTAATATGTTATTTGTGTCATTTGTGCATGCAGGACTTTTCTTTCCATCTGAAAGGCTTAAACAGATGTCAAATGTGCTGATGAACAGGAACAGTTTTTCTACAGTGTTAGCTTTATATTCTTTATTTTTCTTCTGATGGATCAGAAAAATGTAAAAATAACAGTGATGTGGACCCTCCCTTAAGGCTCATGCACATGAACGTGTGGCAGCCATGCCTGTATTGCAGCCTGCAAACAGCGGCTCCACTATATATGGGCACAGGCCATGTGCGCACCATTTCATGGATGCGGATCCATTCAGTTGAATAGGTCCACAATTCGGAAGATACGGTGCAGAAGGCCACATAAGCATTACTATGCTTCCATGGCATGTCAGTCCGTGCCTCCACACTGCAAAAAAATAGAACATGTTGAATGGGTCTGCATCCGTGCATGGGTGGCACGTGTTTGTGTGAATGAGCCCTTGTTCTGACTGGAATCGGGAAGGAATTTTTCACCTAAAATTGGCTTCTACCTCACAGGGTTTTTTTCCTTCCTCTGTATCGACTTGCAGGATAACAGGCCAAACTGGATGGACAGATGTCTTTATTCAGCCTTATATACTATGTTACTATGTAAATTCTCTATGGGATTGAGGTCAGGGGATCGGGCTGGCCACTCCATTACCTCAATCCTGTTTGTAACCAAGATGTTGTTACTGGTATGTTTTGGGTCATTGTCATGTTGTCATGCATTTCTTCTTCAGCATAGGGCAACATGGTTCAGTGCCTGGGGGTCGTCTGACATACTGTGTGTGGCCACTAGACCTAAACAGAAGAACAGTTTTGCTTTCATGAGTCCACGAAGTGTTGCACTATTTCTCTTTGGGCCAATCAATGTGTTCCCTGGGTCCTTTTAACCTATTCAGGACGTTTTTCTTTTTTTTCAACTGCGGGAGTTTGCGGTGACCTTTTGCTGGTACCTTTGGCTTTACGTAATCATCTTCTGCAGTACTCACTGGTAACTTTAGGTCTTTCATCTTTCTGGAGGTGATCATTGGCTGAGCCTTTACCATTTTCACGTTTTGGTTGCCACTTCAAGGCATTTGAGATTATTTTAGCTGAGTATAATTTGCTGCGCTTCTCTATATGTTTTCCCCTCTCTAATCAACTTTTTAATCAAAGTGTGTTCTTCATCAGAACAATATGTGGAACGACCTATTTTCCAGAATATTTCAGAAGAAAATGCACTATAGCCAACATGTGCAACCCTCCTACCTTAACGCCTTAAGGCCCCTTTCACACGAGCGTGTCCGGATGCGTTCAGGAAAATCCGCACGCAATCGCAGTCAGTTTTGATTGCGTACGTTCGTTCAGTTTTTTCCGCGCTGGTGCGAAGCGTTTCAATGCGTTTTTCACGCGCGTGAAAAAAAACTGAATGTTTACAAACAACATCTCTTAGCAACCATCAGTGAATCACGCATTGCATCCGCACTTGTGTGCGGATGCAATGCGTTATTCAAGCAGCCCCATTCACTTCAATGGGGCCGGGGCTGCGTGAAAAAGGCAGAATATAGAACATGCTGCGATTTTCACGCAACGGCGAACTGCTGCGTGAAAAACATCGCTCATGTGAAAAGCCCCATTGAAATGAATGGGTCAGGATTCAGTGCGGGTGCAATGCGTTTGCATCACACATTGCACCCGCGCGGAAACATCGCCCGTGTGAAAGGGGCTTAAAGGGATTCTGTCACTTAGGTTTAGCCTATAGAGCTGAGAACATGAGCTGCTAGATGGCCACTAGCCCGTCCACAATATGCATTTCCCATAGCTCTGAGTGCCTTTATGTAGTAAAAAATGCTTATAAGGAGCCCAAGGAGCGGTTACCAACATTTTTGGAGCCCAGCACTGTGTCACATCCTCCGATTCTCCTCTTTGCTCCCCCAACATCACACAGCGCTCCAGATGGCGACCAAGGCGGTCGCCAATACTCATTAAAATCTGCAGATGGCGACAAGACTTTAGTCTTGTCGCCATTTGTGACTGGGCTACCGCGCTGTAGCTGAATATTGCAGCGGGGCACAGGAACCAATAATTCCTTGCCCCGCAGCCGATCACCTACACAACAGGCCTGAGGCCTATTTGGTAGTGAGATCCCAGTGCCGGGACGCACGGCAGTGAGGTGTGCACGTCTGCATCACACTATCCCGGCCATACCAGCAGCTAGTGAGCGCCAGCGAAAGGACACAGGTAAGTATAAGATTTTAGCTTTTTTTTTTTTTTTTATGTATAAAGTGGCAACATTACTGGCCGTAATGGGGGGCACTGGGGACACATTACCGGCCGTAATGGGGGGCACTGGGGACACATTACCGGCCGTAATGGGGGACACTGGGGGCACATTACCGGCCGTAATGGGGGGCACTGGGGGCACATTACAGGCCGTAATGGGGGGCACTGGGGACAGTGTGGGAGAAAATTGCTACTTGAGGGCAGTGAGAAGGGAAGTTATTACGTGTGGATAGTGTGGGGGTGAATTAATCTGTTTTTTTTTTTTTTATTATTACTGGGGGCACTCTAGGTGGCATTTATAATTGCTGTAGACACTATAGGGTCATTATTTCTACTGGGGTCACTATTTTTTCAGCAGTATAGTACCTCGGACATTGGGGAGCACCACGGGCACAGTATTGGAAGTGGCAGCAGGATGACACTGTCGGGACACCAGGATGCGGAGGTTGATGGAAAAATTGAGAAATCTAATGTGTCTGTAACAAACTCTGCAGAGACGAGATGCGGCTGAAAGAATTTGCCATGGCGGTCTGGGTCAAACAGAGAAGAGGAAAGAGAAGGTCTACATGACAGGAGATGTCACTGGATGTAAGAGGTATATGGTGCTGTATTCTCCTATATGTATTGCTGGCCCACTACTGTGACCTGCGTCTCATCTTCTCCAATTCTTTTTTTTTTTTTTTAATTATAATTATGTGTATTTTCAATTTGGCGACTAAAAATTTAATTAGGCTCCTAAATTTTTCGGTTTAGGAGCCAATGGCTCCTGTTTATTTATTTATTTTTTTAGTCTGGAGCACTGTGTAGTCTTGCACGTGCCATTCTGCGCGTGCGCAGTTCGTTTGCTGATGCCAGCACTGACATGCGTTGTATGACGTCTTATTGTTTGCAGGATAAGTTGTATGTTTTAATGGCACCATTTAATTTACAATGTCCTATATTGGAAAATAGGGGGAAAAAAACATTGTGGGGTGAAATAAAAGAAAAAAAATCACAATTCTGACAAGGCTTTTTGGGTTTTGATATTACGTCATTCACTGTGCGTTAAAAATGGCCATGACATCCATATTTTGCAGTCTATATATTTTTATTGGTAACATTTTTGGGGTATATATGATCAATGTTATTCCATTTTTTTTTTTTTTTTTTTTTGGGGGGGGGGGGGGGTCGTCAATCAATCAAAAGGTGGTGAATCGTGAATTTAGAATTTTTTTTTTCCATTATAATATATATATATATATATATATATATATATATATATATATATATATATATATATATATATATATATAGAAAAATGTTGAGGCAGCACTCCGGACTTAGTGAAGAAAATGTGGATTTTATTTCACCCAATTGCAACGTTTCAGCTCTTCAATAGAGCCTTTGTCAAGCCTTTGTCTAATGTCCATTCCTTGTGTTCTTTAGCCCAAACAAGTCTCTTCTGCTTGTTGCCTGTCCTTAGCAGTGGTTTCCTAGCAGCTATTTTACCATGATGACCTGCTGCACACAGTCTCCTCTTAACAGTTGTTGTAGAGATGTGTCTGCTGCTAGAACTCTGTGTGGCATTGACCTGGTCTCTAATCTGAGCTGCTGTTAACCTGCGATTTCTGAGGCTGGTGACTCGGATGAACTTATCCTCCGCAGCAGAGGTGACTCTTGGTCTTCCTTTCCTGGGGCGGTCCTCATGTGAACCAGTTTCTTTGTAGCGCTTGATGGTTTTTGCGACTGCACTTGGGGACACTTTCAAAGTTTTCCCAATTTTTCGGACTGACTGACCTTCATTTCTTAAAGTAATGATGGCCACTCGTTTTTCTTTACTTAGCTGCTTTTTTCTTGCCATAATACAAATTCTAACAGTCTATTCAGTAGGACTATCAGCTGTGTATCCACCTGACTTCTACCCAACACAACTCATGGTCCCAACCCCATTTATAAGGCAAGAAATCCCACTTATTAAACCTGACAGGGCACACCTGTGAAGTGAAAACCATTTCAGGTGACTACCTCTTGAAGCTCATCAAGAGAATGCCAAGAGTGTGCAAAGCAGTAATCAAAGCAAAAGGTGAAGAACCTAGAATATAAGACCTATTTTCAGTTGTTTCACACTTTTTTGTTAAGTATATAATTCCACATGTGTTAATTCATAGTTTTGATGCCTTCAGTGTGAAACTACAATTTTTATAGTCATGAAAATACAGAAAACTCTTTAAATGAGAATGTGTGTCCAAACTTTTGGTCTGTACTGTATATAATTGGGATCAACCTTGGAATTGAACAGAAGTTTGGGAAAGGGTTTCTTACAGTAGAAATTAATTAATGAAGTTGTTATGCGATGGTCTTGCAAGACTTCGCAAAATAATAACTTTGGCTCATCGGAGCCAGTACATTCTAAGGGTGCATTCACATGACCGTATAAATGGATCCTCATCCGTTCTGCAATTTTGAAGAATGGGTGCGGACCCATTCATCTCAATGGGGCCGCAAAAGATGCGGGCGGCTGTCCCCATCCATTGTTCTGTGGCGCCGCAAAAATATAGAGCATGTCCGCAGACAAGAATAGGCATTCTCTATATAGCGCTGGCCATGTGCGGTCCGCAAACTGCGGAACGCACACGGACGGTATCCGTGTTTTTCGGACCACAAGACACTTCTGATCGTGTAAATGTAGCCTAGTACTGTACAGAGCGCACGTGTGTTAATTCTGCTACATTGTATGTAGGCCTCTCGGAGCCACTTCAGGACTACATTGGTTCTTAAAACGTAGGATTTGGAAATTTTCTTGAACATTTTTAAAATTGCTGCTAAACTTATAAGCCCATTAACACCCCCTCTCGGCTCTCATGTGGCTACATCAACAAAATGAAGCTATAGTTGAAAACAAAATAATCTAGAAAATCGATAATTTTCCTTAAATTGAAAAGAATTGAGTTTTGTTTTTTTTGGCAAACTCTTCTCACTAGGGAGAGATTTCTTGAAACTAGTACAAATGAAAAATAGAGCAGTTGCCCATAATAACCAATCACATTGCACCTTTCATTTTACAAAGGGCAGCTGAAATATAAAACTTGGAAACTGGTTGGGCACGTACTCCTTTCCTTTGTACTGGTTATGATACATCTCCCATCCGCAGAGTGAGGATCTATCTGCTGCACCTGAAGAAGAGACCAGCATGTAGCCATGTACATATGCCACATCTGTGGGTCAGCATATGCCCTGATGCCCCCCTCAGCTACAAATATAAAAATGATGTGGGGGTAGACACTGTTTTTAGGTAAGAAATAACGATCAGTCATGTGACTTCTATTATGTGTTTCACAGGCTCGCCTAAAGTTCCCTATTGATTATCCATATTCTCCTCCTGCCTTTCGATTCCTAACAAAAATGTGGCACCCAAACATCTATGAGGTAAGCAGATGTAGATCTTACACTATGAAAGTAGGGACAAGAAAATATGTTAAAAGGAATGTCCTGGTATTCTCCTTTAAAGAAGCACTTCCAGAAAAAATGACACCGCTGAGGATCAGAAGGGAGGGGATAACTCGCAAATACAGTCACTATTAGAAGATACAGTTTATATCATGTACCTTTCTAACACACAACTCACAGAATAAATTTTTGTGGGAACTGCTTGAATGGAGCAATGGTTGACCATGTCTGGTTCCACATCAATTAAAGTCTCTGTGACTGACATTGACAGCCAAGTACAGTACTCCATTGTTTCTGTCCACCACATAGACATTATATACAGGTAGGGAGCATGCCTGGCGCTGCTCCATTCAAAGTCCTCCAGTGAATCGGAATGAGTGAGCTCAGAACCACCATTCTAGTGATCGGTGAGGATGCCAGCAGTTAGACATTTATTTCCTACCTTGTGTATAAATGAAAAGTTCAGTGGAGGGGAAAAACCCTTTAAAGGGGTTGTCCCATTTGTACTTGGCTAAAATAGGAATGCTTTCATGGTGTATGGGCATACATTGCAGCTGAGGCACCCCCAGATGGCCCTTCTGCAGGAAAAGCTTCATCCTGAGCTGGACTATTGTTGGTTGCTATGACCAACTTCTCCACTTTTAGCATGTCTTTGGTATCTTTCCTTGTGTCTTAAAGGGAGCTTGTAGCCAGATTTATGCTGCCCTATCTGAGGGTAGCATAAAATAGCAACAGAAACCCTGGTTCCAGCACTGGGTCAATATTTTTGTGTTGGTGCAATAGTGTTCACAAAATCACTGTTTATTAGCTGCAACGGGAGCTGAACCTGGAGTCCTCTAAGGCTTCATTCACACGACCGTATGTGTTTTGCGGTCCGCAAATTGCGGATCCGCAAAAAAAACGGATGACGTTCCGTATGGCATCCATGTTTCCATTTTTTTTTTGCGGATCCATTGTAACAATGCCTATCCTTGTCAGCAAAACGGACAAGAATAGGACATGTTCTATCTTTTTTTGCGGAACGGAAATACGGACATACGGAAACGGAATGCACACGGAGTACCTTCCGTTTTTTTGCGGACCCGTTGAAATGAATGGTTCCGCATACGGTCCGCCAGAAAAACGGAACGGACACAGAAACATAATACGGTCGTGTGAATGAAGCCTAAATGTAACTCATGAGCTGTGGATGAACTATGATCACCAGCTGCTGAGTGCCAACTTTCTCCCTATACTGTGCATGGGAGGTTGCCACAGCTCATGCATATCAAACACTCTACTGTATGTTACATTTAGAGGACTGCAGCTAATAAACACTGCACTGGTTTATGAAATCAAAAGTATTGCTTTTCCATCCTTTCCTTTTGTGCTTCATACAGAATGGAGATGTATGCATTTCCATCTTGCATCCCCCAGTAGATGACCCACAGAGTGGAGAACTTCCTTCTGAGAGGTGGAACCCAACACAGAACGTGCGGTAAGCCATTATCTACAGGTTTAAAATCTAACAATCTAAAATTTGACCCGTGAAAAAGTTATGGTGTGTGTTTTTAAGAAGTCATTTACGTGGGATTTCCACATTTTGCAAAGACAAATGGCCAGATTATAGGAGAGGGCAAATGGGGCAATTGCTTAGTGGAACCACTTCCAAGTTGAGCATATTAGCAGGATCAGTGTCTGAAAAGTTTTTAGGTGTATCTCCAACAGTATAAAAGATTTAAAGCAGCACTTCTGCAAATGTTTTGGACATAGAATGCTAACCACACCGTCAATATTCTAGAAAACTTACATTATGAGTAGCTGTGTCCTGTGTTCCCAAGCTGACCGCCATTCCAGAGATTGCTGTCCTGTGTAGGTAGGAGGTCAGTCTTCCCTGTGTAGAGGACTTCCTATGAACCTAGTTCTGTTCTTCTTGTTTCTCTACATGTCCCTCGTGTATAGAGTACTTTTGAAAATATAAGTGCAGTGACCTAGGAGAAACCTTAATTAGCTGCTGCTTTATAAAACTACTCTGACTCGCTGTTCTCTCTGCCCCAATCAGCACTTACAGGCAGGTGGCAGGGGAGAGCAGTGTGAAACGGCATCTAATCAAAATACACTGGAGATTCTGCACACAGCACTTAGAGCTCATATCAAGGGATAGCGTGAGTCAGGGTAGTTTTGCAAGTGCTGGGATAAAGCTAACACAAGCAGGAGGCAGAGAGAGCAGTGTGAAGCTGCATCACGTATGACTATGCTGGAGACTCTGCACGTAGGATTGACAGGCACTGTGAATAAAGCAGTATATCAGTGAATATACTGGATATTGCGCACTGTGCCTTGGAGTTTTATAACTAAAGGATTTAAGTTCTGTGTCGCTGAGCTGTATCACTTGCTGCCTTTTGGAAGACTGCATCGTGATTTATACTTTTTAACATTGAGTAGTTTGATTCTTAATAAGACATTCCCATATCATACAAGGGAATATGGGTATGACCACGTGGTCAGGCTTCCTGATGCAGTTTTGGAAGCCAAAACCAGGAGTAAATTCAAAAAAAGAGAAGTTGTATCTGTCCTTTTATATTTTCTCTCTTATGATCCACTCCTGATTTTGGCTTCCAAAACTGCATCAGGAAAACTGAACGTGTGGCCGTACCCTATGGATGTCATGGAGGAGGGTGGTTCCCTGTCAGACTTGCTGAGCCCCTGTTAGCCCCCATTTCTTTTTATGGATGGTATGGTAGAATACTTTTCTCCTTCCCCAGGCTGTTGGTTGCCAAGAGCTTTTAGAAATCTAGAAGATAAGCTTATCACTCTGCCACAGATTAAAAAAGAAATATCCTTACGTTTCATTACTCACAGGATTTTTTTTTTCAGTACATCTAGTACTGTGAAAGAAATATGGCTGTGGAAATAGGTGTGCCCTGTTTTCCACAATATGCAAAATAGTCCAGACATTAACGTGCAGGAACAATTTCCTAGTCTCATAGGTTTAATACGGAAAATGTTTTGAATTCTTCATAGGACAATCCTCCTCAGTGTTATCTCCCTCCTGAATGAGCCCAACACATTTTCTCCAGCCAATGTGGATGCATCTGTCATGTACCGGAAATGGAAGGAAAGCAAGGGGCGTGATAGAGAGTACACCGACATTATACGGTAAGCATTTCTTCCTTCACATGCAGAGAACTTTATTTTGGTGACCTAAATGTATCCCTCACTCCAGCTAGGACTAATACACAATAATGGAGTTCTATTAATTATGCATGGATGTATTAAAGCATAGTTTTCCTGCAGTGTCCTTGAGGTATCACATAGGAGTGCCTATTTTTTACATTAAGAATACCCATGGGACATGCTCAGGTTGAAAGATACTTTTCTAAAAACTCTCATGAATATGTTCCAGTAAAGGTCCACCTTGCAACCATTTAAAATGTGCAATCCCAAATTCCAAAAAAAGGTGGGACACTGTAAAATGTAAATTAAACAGAATGTAATGCAAATCTCATAGACCCACATTTTATTTACAGTAGATCGTAAAACACATCAGATGTCTATATTGAGACCTTTTTTTTTTTTTTTTTTTTATTTCACCATTTCATGAAAAAAACAAAATTAACTCATTGAGAACATGATAGCAGAAACATATCTCAAAAGTTAGCACCGGGCAACAAAAGGCTAGAAAAGAGGCACTAATTAGATAGAGAGGCAATTTTGGAATGACATGACTGGGTTACAGAGCAAAGATGGGCAGAGGTTCATCAATGTGCAAAAAAAAAAAAACTGCATCTACAAATTGTGGTGCAATTTCAGAAAAATTTTCCTCAATGTAAAATTGTGAAGACTTTCAATTTCCCACCATCTACAGCAGTGGTCCCCAACCTTTTTTGCACTGAGGCCCGGTTTCTCGGTAGACAATTTCCCCAGGGCCTGGGGGGGGGGGCGGCGCTAACTGATTCACGCAAGGTGCTTATTAATATATATAAATATATTATAAAATGCCCCTTTACAGAGCCCCCCATATAAAATACCTCTTCTTTGAGGCCACAGTAGATGCCCCCATAGATGCCCCCAATAATATACCAATAAGTGCCCCCATAGATGCCCCCAATAATATACCAATAAGTGCCCCCATAGATGCCCCCAATAATATACCAATAAGTGCCCCCGTAGATGCCCCCAATAATATGCCAATAAGAAGGGCCCCCGTAGATGCCCCCAATAATATGCCAATAAGAAGGGCCCCCGTAGATGCCCCCAATAATATGCCAATAAGAAGGGCCCCCGTAGATGCCCTCCAAAAATATGGTAATAAAATTGTCCCCCATAAATACCCCCTCAATAATATAAGAAGTGCCCCCACAGTGTCAGTAAGAAGTTCAGTGTTGTCCAATAAAAAAAACAAAAAACACCTATACTTATACAACCTCTATGGTGCTGGTAGCGATGTGATGCAGGCCTCCTCCGGCCTGTGTCCTGCTCTGTACGGCTATGACGTCATCGCGCCACCTGAGCTGGCCTCCGATAGGCTGCAGGCCTAGTGCCTGTAGCCTATCAGAGGAACGGGCAGGGGAGATGCCTCTCCCTCCCCTGCCCCGCCGCAGCACAGGCATCCATATTGCCGTCCTGAGGACGGCGATACAGATGACTATGGAGATGAGCGCTTCTACACTGGAAGCGCTCATCTCCTAGTCCCCTGCCACCGCGGCCCGGCAGACATCGATTCAGGGACCGGTCCTGGGCCGAGGACCGCTGATCTACAGTACATAATATCAAAAGATTAAAAAAATCTGGAGAAATCCATGTTTGCAAGGGACAAGGTTTTTGTTCGATGTGGTCAACTGGCCCTCATGCAAAAAGAAGCCATGTGTCAACACCATCCAGAAATGCCACCGTCTTCTCTGGGCTGAGGCAAAATCGTAAACTGTTCTGTGGTCAGATTAAGGCCTTATTCACACGTCAGTATTTCGGTCAGTGATTTTGAGCAAAACACAGAACAGGTACAGATCTTTCCCTTATACTTTGTCTGTGGAGGCTCCAATCCTGGTTTTGTGAATAAGGCCTAAACAAAATTTAAATTTCTGATTATGGTAATCAGTTCTCACCTCTCCTGTCCTTATACAGTGGTCCCTCAAGTTACAATATTAAAGGGAGTCTTTTACCTGTGTTTCACCTATATAACTAAGAGCACTGCCCCACAGAAGATTGCATACACATCCCAGACATACCTGTGTGCACTGTGTGTCTGTATTACATGTCCAGGAAAAGCACTTTTATTCTGCAGGAAAACAGCTCCCAAGTGCCCGGCTCTGCTGCTGCAAGGGCTCAAAGCAAACCAGACTAAAGAGGGGAAGGCTGCTTTAGCTGCTCATATCTTGGGATTGGTAGCAGATAGAAAAATGGTTCTGACCTTCTATGAAAGCAGACATTCCAATCGCAGCATTATATCCAGTATATCAGAATATATAGCTGTTAGAAATCGAGTTGGGAGAGAAAGCTGTTTTGCAGCAGAATAAAAGTGCTTTTTCTGAACATGGGGGGAAAAAAGGCATAAAGTGCACACATGTATGTCTGGGATGTGCCTGCAATCTTCTGTGGGGCAGTGCTCTTAGTTACATAGGTGAAAATGAGGTGACAGACTCCCTTTAGTTGGTTCCAGGACGACCATTGTATGTTGAAACAATGGTAAGTTGAGTAATCCGTTCCAAAGCCCCAAAATGTCATCAAAGATAAGCGAAAATGAGCATTTAAGAAAAATAAGCAGATAACTAAGACAGATAAAACACCTCATTACATATCAGTCAGGAACAACTGCTAACTAGCAACTAATACAGCTATTTTACCAGAGAAGTGGCCTTGATTGGTTGGATCTGAGTTTGAGGCATTGTATGTTGAGTCTAGTTTCAACTTGCAATGGGTCAGAAAAGACCATTGTATGTTTAAAATATTGTATCCTGAGGCCATTGTATCCTTGATGGATCACTGTACTATAAACAGTGATAAGCAGGATGTTCTAGTGGTGATAGAGAATCAGTTCTCACCTCTTCTATGTTCTCTCCTGTCCTTATACTATAATCAGTGATAAGCAGGATGTTCTAGTGGTGATAGATAATCAGTTCTCCCCTCTTCTATGTTCTCTCCTGTCCTTATACTATAATCAGTGATAAGCAGGGTGTTCTAGTGGTGATAGATAATCAGTTCTCACCTCTCTTGTCCTTATACTATACACAGTGATAGGCAGGATGTTCTAGTGGTGATAGATAATCAGTTCTCACCTCTCCTGTGTTCTCTCCTGTTCTTATACTATAATCAGTGATAAGCAGGATGTTCTAGTGGTGATAATCAGTTCTCACCTCTTCTATGTTCTCTCCTGTCCTTATACTATAATCAGTGATAAGCAGGATGTTCTAGTGGTGATAGATAATCAGTTCTCACCTCTCTTGTCCTTATACTATAATCAGTGATAAGCAGGATGTTCTAGTGGTGATAGATAATCAGTTCTCACCTCTTCTATGTTCTCTCCTGTCCTTATACTATAATCAGTGATAAGCAGGATGTTCTAGTGGTGATAGATAATCAGTTCTCACCTCTCTTGTCCTTATACTATAATCAGTGATAAGCAGGATGTTCTAGTGGTGATAGATAATCAGTTCTCACCTCTTCTATGTTCTCTCCTGTCCTTATACTATAATCAGTGATAAGCAGGATGTTCTAGTGGTGATAGATAATCAGTTCTCACCTCTCTTGTCCTTATACTATAATCAGTGATAAGCAGGATGTTCTAGTGGTGATAGATAATCAGTTCTCACCTCTTCTATGTTCTCTCCTGTCCTTATACTATACAGTGATAGACAGGGTGTTCTAGTGGTGATAGATAATCAGTTCTCACCTCTCCTGTCCTTATACTATACACAGTGATAGGCAGGATGTTCTAGTGGTGATAATCAGTTCTCACCTCTTCTATGTTCTCTCCTGTCCTTATACTATAATCAGTGATAAGCAGGGTGTTCTAGTGGTGATAGATAATCAGTTCTCACCTCTCCTGTCCTTATACTATACACAGTGATAGGCAGGGTGTTCTAGTGGTGATAGATAATCAGTTCTCACCTCTCCTGTCCTTATACTATACACAGTGATAGGCAGGATGTTCTAGTGGTGATAATCAGTTCTCACCTCTTCTATGTTCTCTCCTGTCCTTATACTATAATCAGTGATAAGCAGGGTGTTCTAGTGGTGATAATCAGTTCTCACCTCTTCTATGTTCTCTCCTGTCCTTATACTATAATCAGTGATAAGCAGGGTGTTCTAGTGGTGATAGATAACCAGTGCCCACCTCTCATGCGTCCCCATTCATAAATTTCACAGTTGATACTCCGTAAAACCACTGAGTAGTCGGCAGTGTACAGAGAACTGAGTTTTAAGCGCACAGTAAATGGTGTGCTTTGGGAAGGTAAAAGTATAATAAAAATACAAAATTAAGTATATTAGAAAAACTTTTATTAGGGACATCATATTCAAATTTGACACAAAGGTTTAGTTAGGCTACTTTCACACTTGTGTTTGCAGGATCCGCTTGTGAGATCCGTCCAGGCTCTCGCAAACGGATCCGTCATGATAATACAACCGTCTGCATTCGTTCTGAACGGATCAGTTTGTATTATCTTTTACATAGCAAAGACGGATCCGTCACGAACTCCATTGAAAGTCAATGGAGGACGGATCCGTTTTCTATTGTGTCGGACAAAACAGATCCGTCCCCATTGACTTACATTGTGAGTCATGACGGATCCGTTTGCATCAGTTTCTTCATGTGGACACCAAAACGCAGCAAGCAGCGTTTAAGTGTCCGCATCCAAAACGGAATGGAGACTGAACTGAAGCAAACTGATGCATTCTGAACGGATCCTTTTCCATTCAGAATGCATTAGGACAAAACTGATCAGTTCAGGACCGTTTGTGAGAGCCTGTGACGGATCTCGCAAACGGATCCTGCAAACGCAAGTGTGAAAGTAGCCTTACTGTTTAAAAAATGTCCCCCTTGCTGTTTGAAGGGCTTATGTCATCAGAAACATGGACCTGAGACATGAGCCCTTGACAGCTGAAGATCATGGTCTAGTTCCCATCAGTCTCTGCTCTCGCTTTCCTGAATAGATTGCACTTGGAGACTGACAGGCAGATGGACAATCCCCATCCCTTTACTGTGTGTGTGGTCCCATGAGATTTCAGAGCCAGGCATGAATATGTTTTCACTGCTTGGTCTGTCATTTTTAGTCTAGTGATGTGGCATGAAGAGGCATGAGCGGAGCCTATAGGATCAGCGTGGTGCAATGACACCTCCCTCATTGCTCCTAGAATCTCATTTGCATATTACAGAAGTGCAATATTCTCAGGGATGTGGGAACAACGGCTGATGGGGGGGGGGAAAAGACCATGATCTTCATCTGTCAAAGGCTCATGTCTTTCATGGTTTTATGTGCATGTTTCTGATGACAGAAACCACACCACCACTATGGAAGAAATGCAGTATCTTCTACAAAGTCATGTAACACAGGGGAAAAAAAAGCAAGCCTGTGAATTTAAACCATTAGGGCTTTTTTGGGGGCTTATTAATCTTCTCCTCTGGATAGGTCATCAGTATCTGATCGTGGACCCCCACCCTCAGTCAGCTGTTTGAGAAGGCACTGGCGCTCCTGTTAGTGTCGCAGCCTTGTCTCTGCTTTTCCTAGGCCAGTGACAATATGTACATCGGTCAGATGGCCTAGGAGCAGCTCAGTCCCATAGAAGTGAATGGGACTGAGTGCTATACAATGTACGGCGTTGTGTTTTTGGTAAGCACGTATAAGGCCTTGGCGCTCATGAGAGCGCTGGTTCTTTCTCAAACAGCTGATCGGTGAGGGACACGCTGATCAGTATTAAAGTCTTGGAAAACCCTTTTAACATTTCTCATATGTAGCTGTTTAACGTGTTTTGGAAATGCCTGACAAAGTATGTGTAGTTAGTGAGGGACATTTATCAAGACCGGCATTCCCATACACCAGTCTTGATCCCTGTGTGCCAGATTGAGATGCTCCTAATTTATTAAGAGGCCTCTTAATAAATTAGTTGCATCAATGCCCCTCCATGCGCCAGAACCTGAAGTCTTTGCCAGCTACAGAGGGGAAAATAAGTATTTAGTCAGCCACCAATTGTGCAAGTTCTCCCACTTAAAAAGATGAGAGGCCTGTAATTGACATCATAGGTAGACCTCAACTATGAGAGACAAAATGAGAAAACAAATCCAGAAAATCACATTCTCTGATTTTTAAAGAATTTATTTGCAAATTATGGTGGAAAATAAGTAGTTTGTAGGTGACCAAAATGCAAGATTTCTGGCTCTCACAGACCTGTAACTTCTTTAAGAGGCTCCTCTGTCCTCCACTCATTACCTGTAGTAATGGCACCTGTTTGAACTTATCAGTATAAGACACCTGTTCACAACCTCAAACAGTCACACTCCAAACTCCACTATGGTGAAGACCAAAGAGCTGTCAAAGGACATCAGAAACAACCAGCACCAGGCTTGGAAGACTGAATCTGCAATAGGCAAGCAGCTTGGTGTGAAGAAATCAACTGTGGGAGCAATAATTAGAAAATGGAACACATACAAGACCACTGATAATCTCCTTCGATCAGGGGCTTCACGCAAGATCTCACCCCATGGCTGAGTTGCATCCAAAGAACACCATACCTACTGTGAAGCATGGGGGTGGCAACATCATGCTTTGGGGCTGTTTCTCTGCAAAGGGACCAGGACGACTGATCCGTGTACATGAAAGAATGAATGGGGCCATGTATCGTGAGATTTTGAGTGCAAACCTCCTTCCATCAGCAAGGGCATTGAAGATGAAACGTGGCGGGGTCTTTCAGCATGACAATGATCCCAAGCACACCGCCAGGGCAACGAAGGAGTGGCTTCGTAAGAAGCATTTCAAGGTCCTGGAGTGGCCTAGCCAGTCTTTAGATCTCAATCCCATAGAAAACCTTTGGAGGGAGTTGAAAGTCTGTGTTGCCCAGCGACCGCCCCAAAACATCACTACTGTAGAGGAGATCTGCATGAAGGAATGGGCCAACCTTGTGAGGACTTACAGATAACGTTTGACCTCTGTCATTGCCAACAAAGGATGTATAACAAAGTATTGAGATGAACTTTTGTTATTGACCAAATACTTATTTTTCCACCATAATTTGCAAATAAATTCTTTAAAAATCAGACAATGTGATTTTCTTGATTTGTTTTCTCATTTTGTCTCTCATAGTTGAGGTCTACCTATGATGTCAATTACAGGCCTCTCTCATCTTTTTAAGTGGGAGAACTTGCACAATTGGTGACTGACTAAATGCTTTTTTTTTTCCCTACTGTACCAGCTGGAGCCAACGTCAGCTATAACACTCCAGTTTGTGGCGCAAGTTATAGAAAATCCAGTGGGCCGTGTGAAGTTCGCCCTTCCAGCTTTTATTTACACCACGATAATGGCCCTCACTGTGTTTGGAGAAATAGCTCTATAAATATATCTTCCCCCGCCCCCCCGTTTACCCATTCTGACCTTTAATTTACAGCCTGTGCAGTCAATATATTATAATCCACGGCTACAATAAACCAAATATACTACAAATGTGCTGTTACAATTGATGTACGTTCTTATAGGGTATGTTAAACCTGTAGAGTGGGATGTAAAACAAGGGGTTTTGTCTAGATGTGTATATAGGGTACAACTGTTTTGTTCCACAGCATACACATCTCTGCTTCACACTGAATCTGTTGGCTGGATCTGAAGCACTTCTCTCTGAACTCCTGGCAGCTCATAAACACTTATTTAAAGGGAATCTGTCACCCCGACTTTGGACAATTATCTACAGTAATACATGCATAGTACTGCAGACAAGGAGTCCAGATCACTATTTTTAGTTTTCCTACTACCCTCTGTTCCCCTGCTGTCAGCACTTAAAGCTGGACTGAAATACAGTCAGGACTGCTGTGCTAACATAATGGAGAGGACTCATGTCCTGACAGTGTATTTCAATGCAGCTTTGAGTGTTGATAGTGGGGGGACTGGGGGCAGTAGGAAAATAAAAAAGAGATCTGGACTCCATGTCTGCAGTACTACACATTTATTACTGTAGATAAGTGTGCAAGTGTTTATGAGCTGTTAGGAAAGTACAGATAAGGGCTACTGATTGAGCCATTAGTACGGGTCTCTGTTGCTTTCTGCTGCACTATGGAGCCATCAGTTTGCAGGTGCATTAAAACAAGCCCGCAGAAGAAAGTGTTTTTGTAATAAAGACCAATAGAAGGAATGATTTTTAGCCCAAAATGAGATAGAATTCGATAACTATACAGCCTTTAAAATATTGGTATAAATTAAACCAACCAGTAGGTGGCATAAGAAAAATTATGTAACTTCTAGCAAGATTTTGCCAAATGGTCACAGCTGCATGAGCTGCTGTGATACATGTGGTGTATCTTCTGCCCGGTCTAGTTTCAAAAGGTCTGTCCAGATTTAAAAGAACATGGCTGCTTTCTTCCAGACCAGAGGCACACCTATCTACAGGTTGTGTTTGGCATTGCTTCTCAGTTCAGTTAAAGTGAATATGACTCCCCTGCAGTACCACCTGCTGCCTGTGGATAGAGGTACTGTTTTTGGAAGAAGTCTCTTATTTTTCTAATCCTGGACAACCCCTTTAAGATGTCTAAGGGCCCTTGAACACGACTGTATGCCCTCTGAGACATATGGTCTGTGAGCGGGCCATATGTCCTAGAGCGGCATTTATTGAGCGCACAGCATCTTAGATTACAGTGGTGCTGTGCATGTCTGGCTGCCTGTGGGACTATTGTCCTGCACTCACAAGATCATATCCGTGCGGGACAATAGCCCCGTGGGTGGCCCGACATGCACGGCATCATTGTCATATCGTTAGGGCATACTGTCGTGTGCAAGGGCCCTAACTTTAAGACCATACTAATTAATCTGTCGCAGTGTATAGCAAGCAACAGCTCTACGGCTTCCAGAATCCATTGGCATAGATGCTTTCCTCTCTACTAAGTTCTAAATCTCCTACTTTAATTCATAGGAAGCAAGTTCTCACCACTAAGGCTGATGCTGAAAATGACGGAGTCAAGGTTCCTACTACTCTAGCTGAATATTGTGTGAAAACCAAGGTGCCAGCTCCAGATGAGGGATCTGACCTATTCTATGATGACTACTATGAGGATGATGACATGGAAGATGAGGGTGACAGCTGCTATGAAGACCAGGACGATTCTGGCAATGAAGAATCCTGACGCCACTTGTTCCTCCCGTAACCTGCCTCGTTCCCGATCTTCTCTGCATCAATAAAATAGACACTGATGATTTTCACTCTTTCTTTGGCCATAATACCACCTGGCACATGTGGTACTAGAGAAATGGAGGAGAGGTTTGAGGCTTTGCCCTACTGAAATGCCAAGGATGCTCCCTGAGATACAGTAGAGGATGGCTTAATGCTTGCAGTAAAAGCTTGTGCCACAGGATGGCAGTAGAGTGCTTTGCAAGTCCTGCTGCTATACTAGCACCACCCCCATTACCTTTGCTATTTCAGGCTGCAGTGCAGGGCTGAAACTGAGCTAGGAGGGTTGGTGTGAGGATTATTTTTATTTGGTTGCTTTTTGTCCTCATTTTGTGTGTGGATGGTGAAGAGGGGTGCTTTGGTTGTGGAGATTTTCTCTAGTTGTCTGACACTGTACTTTCATTATGGGGGGTGGGTTAGTTTACAGCATTATTGTGTGGTTTTGATTTCTTTGTGGGTGGGTTTTCTGCTATTTTTCTGGTTTGTTTTATGAGAATTTAATAAATAAAGAGAAAATCACCAATGTGTGTCGTTTCAGTATGTGTCCTCTGGAACACTGTATTATACCAAACAGGTTCTACTGGATATAAAAGAAGTATTATCATCATTTACTCTTTATGGAGAGTTTTAATTGCCACATGGAAACTTTTTTAAGTGTATGCCATAAATGCTGAGCTTGGTTAAAGGTTGACTCTGGAAAAGTACTTGCACAGTCATTATGCCTTATAGTTTAGTCAGCACAACATTTTAAAGACCGGCTCAATGTATCCAATAATGTGCTCTTCTGTTGTATACCACATCTTCCATCCTGCAGCTCAGCCTTGTGAACATTTCCCCTCCTGAAGTTACGAAGTGAATGATCCCTACTAGAAGAAATTACTGAATTTACAGGCTTAAAGCTGAGGCTGAGATTCTGACAACCATATGTCCCATGTCAGGTGCAGTGTCACTGTCACTATATATCTCACACTACTCACAAAAAGTTAGGGATATTTTGCTTTCCGGTGAAATTTATGAAAAACGTAAAGTTCACGCTACAGTGATAATGTTTCATGAAAATAGGAATTTTAAGTAGAAGCATGCAAAGGTGACTTCCTCATCTCAAACAATTTATTGAAGCCAACACCAGTGGTAGGTATACCCAACAAAAAATGTCAATGTCTCAATAAAAGGCCATAGTCACTTGGCCTTGAGAATTAATTACAGCTTGACAATGATGTCTCACGCTGTTCACAAGTCGACTTATTGTCTACTGAGGCATGGCATCCCACTCTTCTTGAAGGGCGGCCATCAGGTCATTGAGGTTCTGGGGTACAGAGTTACGAGCCTCTACACGGCGACTCAGCTGATCCCATAGGTTTTCAATGGGATTCAGGTCTGGAGAAATTGCAGGCCACTCCATTTGAGGTACCCCGTCTCCAGAAGCCATTCCCCAATAATGCAACCTCGATGAGCTGGCACATTGTTGTCCATGAAGATGAAAATAGGCCTGTGTTGTTCATAATTTCTGCTCAGCGTTAATCGACTGTCATCAGTGAACAGCACTGAGGTCCACTGGTCCCTTGTCCAGCATAGATGCTCCCTGGCCCATGCAAGACAATGATGCCTGTGCCTAGTGGTGTGGTCAGGTAGCCTTGTAGGTCGTCTAGCACGCAGACCACACATATGTAAACTGTTTTGAATGGTATGATGTGACACTTGGGTGCCTCTCACCTCCCTTAAATGTGCCTGGAGTTGTGTGGCATTCATCATCCGGTTCCGTAGGGCATTGTTCACAATGAAGCGGTCATCCGTATGGGATGTGGCCAAACGACGTCCACTTCTATGCCTTTCTGTAAGGGGCCGTTCAGACGGCCGTGATATTGCGGGTCCGCAAAACTGCGGAACACACATCGCTGGCACCCTATAGAAGATGCCAATTGTCTGCTGTTGCAGACAAGAATAGGACATGTTCTATATTTTCTTGCGGCTCGGCAAGATCGCGAGCCGCCCATTGAAGTGAATGGGGGAATGCAGAATAGATGCGGACCCATTCACACAGTTGTGTGAATGGGCCCTAACTCTTCCAGTCTCTTTATCTATTGCAACCTGCTGATGACACTCTGTGACACTCTAAGCTCAGTGGCCACTTCCGTCTGAGAACATCCTGCTTGAAGCCTCGCAATGGCATGGTACTGTTCATCATTTGTTAGGCGTCGTCTTGGTCTCTTGATGTCAAAATGTGAACAGCATGATGATGACTATTTAAATACCAATTCTAATAGAACCTGGAAATTTATTGGGCGATTCATGGCTCAAACACCTGTTGTGATTTTTGCCTTTAAGCTCCTTGTTAAAGAACAGCAAGTTGTGCAAAACGTACTGAAACACTGAACAGTTGGATATGTGCATTCAAAAGTTTAAAGAAGGTCACATTAAGTTCACCTGTAAAGGTTAGAGTACAATTTCACTCACAAGCCAAATATCCCTAACTTTTTGTGAGTAGTGTGTGTGGTATAGTGTAGTTCTTAAAAGGTACATATCATTGAAGGGGTTTTGCCATCACAGATAATGGGGGCATATCGCTAGCTCCCACCTCTGGGACCCGCACCTACATGAAGAACGGAGCGGGGAAAGTAGTGGAGGGCGCATTGCGCATGTGCAGCCGCCCTCCTTTAATTTCTATGGGGCTGCTGAAAATAGCCAAGCGCTGGCTTGGCTATTTCCGTCTGCCCCATAGAAATGAATGCCAGAGGGGGCCGAGCATGCGCGGTGCACTCCACTTGTATGGGAGCAGCGCTTGTTGGTGGAGCCACAACTCTCCCCGCTCCGTTCTCATTGTAGGTGCGGGTCCCAGAGGTGGGACCTGCACCTATCAAACAATGGGGGCACATGCTAGTCATATGCTCCCATTGTCTGTGATGGGAATATCCTTTTAAAAAAGTTTGTTCGGTGGCAGTCTGAGTGCTAAAACAAAGAGGCAGAAGTGTGCAATATAATGATCCATCGAAATCTTATGAGTATGTATACTGCTCGTCTAAGACTGCCAAGCATAACCATTCAGAAATGAAGGGCACAGTGTGCAGCTGTCTTCTGAGTAAGGGTACCTATTACAGGCACATGGCTGTTCTGTTTGCCAAAATGGCTAAAAAGTATGTGTAGAGCAATTAAAGAGTACATCAGACACATAGTTATGAGTGGTGCATCTACATACACAGTCACTGTGAGGAGGGGGACAGCACTTCCCTTGTGAATAAACCAGACTCGAAACTGTTTCTGGTGCATTCTTTAATTGCTCCTGTTGGCCAAGGTATCCTGGCACACATTTCTAAAGTCCATAAGCATATCCAAGTATTATCCCTGTGTGTACATTCCCTGAATTAAGCCTTGGCCATAGCACGTATAGTAATTTTCAGTCACCAGTGCTGATCCTGTTGTACTCTACTTGGTTCAGTAACATCAGCTCTTACTTTTAAGCTATCACCATTTGTAAGGGCTCGTTCACATTGTGGCTGCTCCTCTACTGAGCATTTCTATTATCATAGGAGTAGAATAACAAAAAAACTGAAAGTGCCAGATCTGTCAGATGACAACAGCGCCTGACTGTGTCATAATGTCCTTGTTTTTAGCGGAATTTGAAACTGAGCCTCCAGCGCATATGTGAACGCACCCTTATCTAACAAGTTCTCACAGGAAGAATTCTATGGGTAATTACAGATGAGCGTGTTGCGTGCGGAAAACATGCACCGTGTGGGACGCTGCTTGTTTCGCAGGAGCGCATGGCTTTATAATGATTTATAATGTTGTGTGTCTCTGTCTAACCTTGCATTTACTGAACTGTACTGACACACAGCTTTAGAAACCATTATAATGCCATGCCGTCTTGTGAAAGGAGCAGTGTCCATACTGGGAAGTCACACTCCCACAGACAGTGTTTTCCGCACTGAGCACACTCGTCTGAAATTACCCCAATGGTGACCTTTCCTGACTAGAATTTGACTCCTATGCACACAGTGTACTGTTGCAATGTTCTTTTGCGCAACATTTTCAACGACTGGTATGTGTATACAGCAACTAGTCTGCAAATCCATGTGCGAGCACTTTAGACTAGGCCTGTTTACATGTAACAGTTATAGTTATGAATACCACACCATAAAAGCACACAACTATGAACAGTTAAAGGATTGTGTATAACTCCTGAACACTAGTTTATACAAAAAAAAAATCATTTGATAGACTGGCAAATGTGAATAGTCTTCCTCTGAGTTTCCTTATTCAGGCAGATGTTCCAATTTACGTCTGAATGGAAAAAAAGGACGTTTGACAATCTGTGTAAATTCCCATATGGTATTCAGAGGTAGAAGACAATTTTCCTCATTTTATAGGTAAGAAATACTTCTCGACTCCAATCAGAATAACTCCCTGGATCAACAACCCCTCTCTAGTAACTATAACCTGTAATATTATTACATTCCAGAAATACATCCAGGCCTCTCTTGAACTCTTTTAGTGAACTTACCATCACCACCTCCTCAGGCAGAGAGTTCCATAGTCTCACTGCTCTTATAGTAAAGAATCCTTTTCTATGTTCTACTGTGTATTGATCTCCAGTAGTACACAAAACCACACACTGACAAATATTAAAAAAATACATATCCATCTTTATTAATAGAGGAAAAGAATACAATGCAACAGCACTCTGCAAACCAAATAAAGTACAAAAATGCCATAGTAATAGAAAATATTCTGGTTCTAATGCTATGCGTATTTAGTAAATTTGAGATTCTTGGCAAATACATTTTGTACAAAATTATTTGGGCCCGTCTGCCAAACCTCAAGGCGATCTCTGTAAGACGGGAACCTAACACTAATTCCTACCTGTTATGTGCCAGGATGGCCACCATAAAATTCAGTGAGTGCTGGTTTCACATCCATGTTGGGTCCACTCTGCTTTTTATCATTTTTGGTGCCATGGCAGTATACACCTGCGCATTGGGACGTGCTGACTGACCCTCTTTTTCTTTGCATCTTTATTAATAGTAACGTCATAAAAGAATATTACTGTAAAAGTGTCAGACATACACACCAAGATAATGGTGCCCACAATTGTATTGTCCACATGACACATATACTGCATGCTGTAATCAAGATAATCAAGATAAGGGTGCATTCACACGAACGTAAGTGTTTTGCGGTTCGCAAATTGCGGATCCGCAAAACACGGATACCGGCCGTGTGCGTTCCGCTATTTGCGGACCGCACATGGCCAGCGCTATATAGAGAAAGCCTATTCTTGTCCGGATAGGACATGCTCTATATTTTTTGCATCGCCGCGGAACGGAACAACGGATGCGGACAGCACACAGTGTGCTGTCCGCATCTTTTGCGGCCCCATTGAAATGAATGGATCCGCGCCCGGTCCGCAAAAGTTGCGGATCGGACACGGAGGAAAAATACGTTCGTGTGAATGCACCCTAAGTCTAATCCTATAGTCACTGAGAATATAAAAAAAAACCTGGATAATAATACACAAATTATACAGACCAATTGACGGTACACCCAGTGGCACGTCAGTTATTGGCTGCAGTGGAGCATGTGACCATGACCATACTGTGCAAGAAGAAAACAAGTGGGGGAATGGAAGATGAACATACCAGAGCCATAGGGGATAAATGGAGTGGTGGGGAGTGAGTAAGTGTCACTAACGGAGGCATGCTGCTGGCATTAGGGGGGAAAAAAACAACTTATTCACGGACAACCTCTTTAAAGGGGCTGTCCACGACATTCTTTTTTTTATCAATGCAAACTACCTAGGGCTCAGTAAAATAATAAAAGTACTTCCACTCACCTTTTTACCTGCTCTGATTCCATGCTGCCACTTCTTCCTCTCCCTGGGCTGTAGCCAGTAAGATATTGTTGTGGCTGCAGCAGTGACATTCCATATACCACTGTAGCCAAGACAGCTGCGGTCTGAGAATGATGATACTCTGGTGTACACTGCTGCAGCCACACCAGTACATCACTAGTTGCATCCTGTGTAAAGGAAGGAGCAGCTGGATCGGAGCAGACTTGGAAGGTGAGTGAAAACAGTTTGCATTAACAAAAAAATAATGTGGACAACCAATTTAAGTCTTTTTACATGTCGTAGTACCATTGCCTGCTTAAAGGGGTTTTCTCATCTGGGACCATGGGGGTATATCGCTAGACTATGCCCCTATTGTCTGATAGGTGCAGGTCCCACAGCTGGGACCCACACATATCTCCTAAACAGAGCCCCGAAGTTGGTGGAGGGCACACTGGATGCTGGCTCAGCTATTTCCGTCGGGCCCATAGAAGTAAATGGGAGCAGCGGCTGGCATGCCCGGTGCGCCCCCATTCACTTCTATGGGGATAGCACTTGCTGGTGGAGTCCTCCAGCCACCACTTTGCCCTCTCCGTTCTCGATATAGGTGCAGGTCCAAGCGGTGGGACCCGCACCTATCAGACAGTGTATCTTAATAATATGGCCCCATTGTCTCAGATGAGAATACCCCTTTAAAGGGGTTCTCTGGGAATTAAGAAAGTGAAAATACTTAAATATTATTTTATTATAATTCACAAATACCTTTCATTAGTTATAATGCCACGTTTTGTCTGGGGAGCAATCATCAGGAGAAACAAAATGGCCACCGTCCCATTAGTTCACACAAAACCTGTCCTAATCATACAGCAGGACAAGTTACTTCACAACACTGAGCTATAGAGCTGCCTCATCCTCCTCTCTGCTCTACTTGTTAGGGGTTATGATCCTGAATACAGGTGAATCTCTGTAGGAATGGAGTGCATAAGGAGACATGAAGTACAGAGAGGAGGGTGTGTGTGAATAATGAGCAGCAGCACTTGTTTACAGTCTCCATTACCACAGCCCCACATTACTACAGTCTGTCCTGTCTGTCGTCTCTGTACGTCATGTCTCCTCATGAACTAAATTCCCCAGAGATTCAGCTAAAGCTCTTATCATCTGTATTCAGGATCATAATCCCTGTCAAGCAGAGAAGAGGATGAGACAGCTCTTTAGCTCAGTGTTGTGAAGTAATTTGTCCTGCTGTGAGATTAGGACAGGTTCTGTGTGTACTAATAGGATGGCGACCATTTTTTTCTCCTGATGATTGCTCCCCAGACGAAACATGCCTTTATAAATAATGAAAGGTATTTGTGAATATATTTATTATAAAGTAATATTTAAGTATTTTCATTTTGTTAATTCCCGGAGAACCCCTTTAAATCCCTTATTATTCCATGTGATGATCTTCCTAATCTTGTAAAACCTAAACATACTATATATTATTTCAGACATCCATGAGTTTCCTTTCCCCAAACAAAAACAAATACATTAGTAAAAAAAAGTAACTAATAGAATAATGAAGCGGATGTGGACCTGTTGTATTCCTTGTACAGAATTGACTTGGGGGAACCACCAGACCGCTACCTCTTGAAGTAGTCTGACTGCTGAGCCACAGGGGTCAAGGGAAACTGGTGCGGAGCACCAGGCTGAGGTCAGAGCAGGCAGAGTATGTAGAACTATGACAGTCCAAGGTGAGGCAGGCAGCTGAGGATCAGAACGGAGATCAGGCAAGGGTCA
This sequence comes from Rhinella marina, assembly GCA_900303285.1. Classification (NCBI taxonomy): domain Eukaryota; kingdom Metazoa; phylum Chordata; class Amphibia; order Anura; family Bufonidae; genus Rhinella; species Rhinella marina. The sequence continues at coordinate 370,898 of ONZH01013516.1, forward strand.
GGTCAGCAATATAAGAAAACAAAGTGATTCAGCTCACCTCCCAGGTGCACGAGCAGTCAGTCTCCTTTAGACAGCAACAAGTAGAAACCTCAGCACCGTTCCTGTAGTTAAAATCCTTCACTTTATTGAGTAATAATTCATAAAATCAAAGTCATAGCAGTATAATCCACATGTTGGTATTTTAGCAGATTAGCATGGCAATCCGGTTGAAGTGTTTCGGAATGCAACTGGTCCCATACTCATAACCTGGGTCAGGTCAAGCAGCGAAGGGACAAATCCTGTAGTTAGACAGAAGTTGGCGCACAAAACAGGAAAACAAGCTAATGGCACACCTTTGCAGGAAAGTAGTGTGCTGGAACCTATTGCCCTGGTATCTACCCACAGGAGAAGGTGCCTAAAGTACCCCAGGGTAACCAGTCATTTGTTGGATAAGATTAGGGTGCCCATGTGCTGGCCCTTTAAGAACTGGAGAGAGCATGTGTGCACACGCCGTATGGGCAGGGCATTGCTGGCAGATAGGCCTCAGCCTGTGTGGGAGGACATTGTTACTCCAGTGGTCAGGACTGCCAGGCAGGGACAGAGGGATGCCAGTGGGACCAGGCAGCCAGAGCTCTGGAGCTATAGGCCAGGTGAGCATAACAGCAGCCGTGCCTACCAGTAGGAGACCATAACAAATAGGACCATATAATCTGTCAAGAAAGGGTGCAAGCGCAACTAGAGCATTTTTCTATGTTAGTCCATGGGATCGGTGAAACTGTTGCCATCTGTCAACAGCCTACATCAGTTTGTACATATCAAAGAAAAAAGGCATCTTGCTAATTATGCAAGGTTGAACATGTCTAAACCATATAATTAATAAAGTATAATTATGGTACTTCAAGAGATAATCATAAGCCCTCAACTAATAAACAAAGTGCAAGTGGTTGGTTAGAAACCAAACGATGATCACATCACTTAAGAACCTTTCCCAAAATTAAGTACTAAATGGGAAGTCTATGGAACCTGGAGTCCAACAACATAAACAATGAATAGTAGAAGAGTCAGTATGGAACAGAATTATAGTCCATCACTGAATATTCTCACTGCTTTTCTTTTGAATAAAAACAGTATTTAAAGGGAGTCTGTCACCTAATTTTCACCAATATAACTAAGAGCACTGCTCCACAGAAGATTGCATACACATCCCAGACATACCTGTGTGCACTTTGTGTCTACATGTCCAGGAAAAGCACTTTAACCCCTTCACCCCCGGAGCTTTTTTCGGTTCTGCATTTTCGTTTTGCGCTCCCTGCCTTCAAACAGCCATAACTCTTTTATTTTTCTGTTCACATAGCTGTATGAGGGCTTGTTTTTTGCGGGACAAGTTGTACTTTCCAACGCCACCATTTAATATTGCATACGGTGTAGTGGGAAGCGGGAAAAAAATTCCAAACCGGGTGAAATTGCAAAGAAAACGCTATTCCGCTACAGTTCTACGGGTTTCTTATTTCTTATTTATGTGCATTAAAACTGATCCGTTACTTTCATTCTACTGGTCAGTACGAATCCGGCAATACCTAATATGTATAGTTTTTCCTGCGTTTTCATAGTGATAAAATAATTAGAAAGTTGCCTTTTTTTTTTTTTTCCTTGTCAAATCTTGACCCCTATAACTTTTTGGTATTTATGTGTACAGAGCTGTATGGGGGCTCATTTTTTGCGGGACGATCTGAAGTTTTTATTGATACCATTCTGGGGTGTGTATGACTTTTTGATCACTTTTTATTTAATTTTTTTTAGAAAAAAAAAGCGACAAAAAACGGCAAATCGTCATTTGGACGCTTTTTTCCGCCACACAATTCACTGTATTGAATTTTTTTTTTTATATTTTAAAAGTACGGGCGTTTTCGGTCACGATGATACCCATGATGTCTATATTTATTGTTATTTAGGTATTTATTTTTTACTTATACGGAAAGGGGGGTGATTTGAACTTTTACATCTTTTTTATTTTTTATATATTTTTTATATATTTTTTAACTTTTTTTTTAAATTTTTTTTTTACTATTAGAAAGCTCAAATATGGGCTTATATATTGTGGCTTTTTTTTTTTTTCTTTATGAGCAATTCTGGGTTTTATAGACTCAGAAAGCCATGAATTGCTCATTTCTTATCCTGGCCTGCCATCTAGTGGCCAGAATAAGAATTGCACTTTGAAAACTGTAATCCTCACCAGCGAGGATTACAGTTTTCATATGGTGTACAGACACCCCGATTGACCACACGGGGTGTCTGTACACCACCGGGAAGCGAACGCTTCCGGGTTTAGCCGCAACTAGATGCCGTGATCACGTGTGATCACGGCATCTAGTCAACCCGGAAGACGCCGCCGATGTAGTAGGTAGCGGCAAGTCTCTGCTGTTAGAAACATCAGAGACTTGCCGGCCATGACGCCCGCCGCACCCGCGAGCGGGTGCCATGTGCCCGCATCGCCCCAGCGCCGTACATGTACGGCGCTGGGGGTGAAGGGGTTAAGTCTGCTTGAAAACAGCTCCCAAGTGCCCAGCTGAAAGTTAAAGTAAAAACAGATTATATTGACTCCTATTTGTAACAGCTATATCTTATGAAATAGTGGATATAATGCTATGATTCTGGTATTGTTTGAAAGGGTGGAATGCCAGCTTTCATATTTTAGCAGGTACCAATCCCAAGATATGAACAACTAAAGCAGCCCTCCCCTCTTCAGTCTAGTTTGCTTTTGGGCACTTGCAGCAGCAGAGCTGGGCACTTGGGAGCCGTTTTTCAGAAGAATAAAAGTGCTTTTCCTGGACATGTAATACAGACACAAAGTGCACACAGGTATGTCTGGGATGTGTATGCAATCTTCTCTGGGGCACTGCTCTTAGATATATTGGTGAAAAACAGGTGACAGACTCCCTTTAAGGTGGATGACAAGTATCTTGCTTTTGTTTTTGCATTTTCAGAGACAGCCCTGAGGAGGTCTCGGGAAGCAGAGTATTCCATCCAGATGTTTGAAGGTTCTTTTGCTCCTGTGGCTGATCTGACCGCCAACCTGACAGCTGGTCTGGTATATGCCAAGATCTTCTCTCTCCTCCATTGGGGTCTGATATGTTTTATCAGGATTTTCCTGTCTGAATACCCTCTAAACAGCTGGATACAGAAAAGCAAATCTCACTTGCCTTTTATAGAGCGTCAAACAAATGAGGAAGGAGGCCGTTCCACGCTTAGTCACCAAAGAGGCGATGACCCTTATAAATCCAAGCCGTTATGCCTGATTTTAAAGGTGCTGAGAATTTCAGATTTCTCCAAGTAGTACTCAAGGTACTGACTCTCAGCTGTTTGGAAGATCCTTGCCTCTCTCCCTTAGGTGTCTGGAGGTCTGGGCTGATCCTGTCAGCTCCCTTGGTATATAGGTGTGTTGGCTTCCCAGAGTACAGGGTAAGTTCAGTTCACAGAAGTGTTTAAGATCCTTAGGACGGATGGACTCCGGCACTCCAATAATGTGCAAATCTAGAGCGATGTTCGAGGTTGTTAATCCTCTCCTGCAATCACCTATTTCCTGTCAATCATCAAACATGGCAGTGAGTCTTCAGTCTCTGACTCCATATGTTCTAATCTCTCCTGATTTTACACTATGTTTGCCTGAATCTGAGCAAGAGTTTGTAAGTCTGAAGGTTCTTCGAGGTCGGGCGAGAATTGTTTTGCCACCTCAAAGGCTAGCATTTTTTGTCCAGCGGGAGACCTTTTGGTCAGTCTTCTCTACCTTGTAGCTCTTGTGGAGGATTCTCCATTGGTCTGGGCTGTGTCTTTGTCATACTGGAATCTTGTGCTTTGGCCTTAGTTGTTTTGCCTTGAGGTTTATTCTTGCTCATGTGCCCCTTTTTGCTGACAAACTTGTCCATTGACAGTCAACAGATCTCAACGTCAGGGGTACAAACAGTACGAAAAGTCTGGGTTTCAAGGGGATTATCTCCAGGCCATCAGCAGAGCGCTCACAATGTGCTTCTTCACATGCCAAATAGGGTTGTCTTCGGAACCAGTGACTTTCCACTAGGGCACACTAACAAATGAGGGTCCACATTTCATTGCCATCTTTATCTGTCTACGATAATGTGGTAATTACCATAATTTTACAAGTAAGGTCATTATGCATAGGGGTTTTGATCATCCTAAATAATTTGTAGTGTGCTGTGTACAATTCTTTTTTTTTATAATTGTATTTTTATTGAAATACAACAATAACAAATCAGTTTCAGTAGTATGTACAAAGTACAATGTAAAGTGGTCTATGCAGAATGAATAAATTATTCAGCAATCAAACCGCAACGAAACATCAGATGACATATTTGGTATACATCAAACAGCAACCAATAAAGGCTATACTAAATCTAATCGTCTTGTTGAATTCTCTTATTTATGAACGAAAAAGAAGAACAAAAAATAAAATAGAAAGGAAATATCGACGGGATCCCGTCATTTAGGAGGCGTACTTGAGAAGGTCAGTAAGTAGCTCAAGTAAAGGAATGAGTATGATCCACACTAAAACCTATTAGAACAACACTGTTATAAAGAGTGTAACAGCAGGAAAACAAAAAGGACATAGACAACACAAAGACACATCGGGGGGGAGAGGTAAGAGGGGGTTAGATTTTTCTCCAGGGTCCTTCTCAGGGTTGTCTATTGGACCAGTAATCGTCCCAAACATCTCATATTGCATGGAACAGGTCAACTTTGTCCTGGAACATTGCGGTTGTATATTCCATAGTCTGAACCTCAGTCACCCTAGCATAGAGATCAGGGATTTTTGGGGGATCAGTTTGTTTCCAGAAGTCACTCAGAAGAGTACTAACTCCGGACCAAAAAGAGCGTATAAGGGGACAATCCCATAAAATGGAGTAGATCCCCGATATCAACCCTTTCATTTGTACACCCCCTTTACAGAGGCGCCCGAAGGCCGTTGGAAGGGAAACATTAAATCCCAATAAGATAGATGGGGCAAAATGTCTAATCTGCACATAGAAATAACTGGCCGAAGAGGGGAGGTTATATTTAGTCTGGATAGCTGAGAAAGGTCTCTAGTTAATGGGTCTACTACGTCTGCATAGCAGAAGATGCCGCGTATGCATATAGCCATATGGATTTAGTGCAAACCATGGGTCCAAGGAGATCTCTAAGCGATGATACAGAATCCATAGCCATAGCAGAGAATTAGGGTGAATGGGAGCCAGCTAGAGCCTTTCTATTTGCATCCAAATAGAAAAGGCATGTAAAGATGCCCAGGCTGTGTAGCATAACTGCGCTGCTCAGTAATATTTCATCAGGTCAGGAACTCCCAATCCACCCTGAGACTTGCTAGACAGAAGTACAGACCTATGTTGAAGCCTGAAGCCTGTATCCTATGGCGTTTTTCAGCCGATACAAATCGCAGAAGCTGAGACTGAATAGATCTCAGATCCCTGAGGGGAACAGGGACAGGCAAGGTCTCAAACAGGTATAAAATTTTAGGTGAAAGTGTCATCTTTACCGCCGTGATGCGACCCAGAAAGGATATAGGGAGGGCCAGTTGTTACGCCGCGTCCGTAACAACTGGCCCTATAAAAATATCACATGAGCTAACCCATCTGGTAAACGCTGTAAAAAAATAAAATAAAAACCGTGCCAAATTTTTTTATCACCTTACAACACAAAAAATGTAATACCAAGCGATCAAAAAGTCATATGTACCCCAAAATGGTACCAATAAAACCGCCATCTCATCCCGCAAAAAATGAGACCCTACCTAAGACAATCGCCCAAAAAATAAAAAAAGATATGGCTTTCAGAAAATGGAGACACTAAAACATGATTGTTTTGTTTCAAAAATGTTCTTATTGTGTAAAAACAAAATATATTCCTAAAAAAACAGACATGTTAGGTATCGCCGCGTCCGTAACAACCTGCTCTATAAAAATATTGCATGAGCTAACCTGTCTGGTAAATGCCATAAAAAATTAAAATAAAAAGAGTGCCAAAAAAAGCCATTTCTTATCCCCTAACATCACAAGAAGTGTAATAACAAGCGATCAAAAAGTAATATGTGGCCCAAAATGGTACCAATAAAACCGCCATCTCATCCCACAAAAACTGAGACCCTACATAAAACAGTCGCTCAAAAATAAAAAAAATATAGCTTTCAGAAAATGGAGACACAAAAACGTGATTTTTTTCCCATAAATGCTTTTATTGTGTAAAATAAAATTTTAAAAATGCACATATTAGGTATTGCCGCGTCCGTAACAATCTGCTATATAAAAATATCATATGATCCAACCCATCTGGTGAACACCGTAAAATAATAAAAAATAAAAAATGTGCCAAAAAGCCATTTTTTATCACCTTACATCACAAAAAGTCTAATACCAAGCGATCAAAAAGTTATATGTGCCCCAAAATGGTACCAATGAAACAGTCATCTCATCCCGCAAAAAATTACAACAATCGCCCCAAAAATATAGCTTTCAGAAAATGGGGACACAAAAACATGATTTTTTTTTCAAAAATGATTTTATTGTGTAAATCCAAAATAAAATTGAAAAAAACAGACATATTAGGTAACGATGCGTCGTTACGACCTGCTCTATAAAAATATCACATTACCTACCCTGTCAGGTGAACATTGAAAAAAAAACAAAAAATAAAAACTGTGCCAGAACAGCCATTTTTTGGTTACCTTGCCTCACAAAAAGAGTAACATATATATATATATATATATATATATATATATATATATATATATATATATACATACATACAGTGCCTTGCGAAAGTATTCGGCCCCCTGGAACTTTTCAACCTTTTGCCACATTTCAGGCTTCAAACAAAAAGATATAACATTTTAAATTTTTGGTGAACAATCAACAAGTGGGTCACAATTGTGAAGTGGAACGAAATTTATTGTATAATTTAAACTTTTTTGTAATAATAAAACTGAAAAGTTGGGCGTGCAAAATTATTCGTCCCATTTACTTTCAGTTCAGAAAACTCACTCCAGAAGTTCATTGAGGATCTCTGAATGATCCAATGTTGTCCTAAATGACTGATGAAGATAAATAGAATCCACCTGTGTGTAATCAAGTCTCCGTATAAATGCACCTGCTCTGTGATAGTCTCAGGGTTCTGCATCATGAAGACCAAGGAACACACCAGGCAGGTCCGTGATACTGTTGTGGAGAAGTTTAAAGCCGGATTTGGATACCATAACATTTCCCAAGCTTTAAACATCCCAAGGAGCACTGTGCAAGTGATCATATTGAAATGGAAGGAGTATCAGACCACTGTAAATCTACCAAGACCCCGCCGTCCCTCTAAGGCCCCTTTCACACGGGTTAGACTTCCGCGCGGGTGCAATGCATGATGCGAACGCATTGCGCCCGCACTGAATCCTGACTCATTCATTTCAATGGGTCTTTTCACTTGAGCGATGTTGAGCATCAGTTTGCCGTTGCGTGGAAATCGCAGCATGTTCTATATTCTGCGTTTTTCACGCAGCCCTGGCCCCATTGAAGTGAATGCATCTGCACGCAGTGGATGGTTGCTAAGAGATGTTGTTTGTAAACATTCATTTTTTTTATCACGCGCGTGTGAAATGCATCCATACGCATCGCACCTGCGCAGAAAAAACTGAACAAAAGTACGCAATCACAGTCAAAACTGACTGCGATTGCGTGCGGATTGGTGCGAGTTTTCCGGAACGCACCCTGAACGCATCCGGACTGAATCCGTGACGCTCGTGTGAAAGGGGCCTAAACCTTCATCTCAAACAAGGAGAAGACTGATCAGAGATGTAGCCAAGAGGCCCATGATCACTCTGGATGAACTGCAGAGATCTACAGCTGAGGTGGGAGACTCTGTCCATAGGACAACAATCAGTCCAACACTTCACAAATCTGGCCTTTATGGAAGAGTGGCAAGAAGAAAGCCATTTCTCAAAGATATCCATAAAAAGTCTCGTTTACAGTTTGCCACAAGCCACCTGGGAGACACACCAAACATGTGGAAGAAGGTGCTCTGGTCAGATGAAACCAAGATCGAACTTTTTGGAAACAATGCAAAACGATATGTTTGGCGTAAAAGCAACACAGCTCATCACCCTGAACACACCATCCCCACTGTCAAACATGGTGGTGGCAGCATCATGGTTTGGGCCTGCTTTTCATTAGCAGGGACAGGAAAGATTGTTAAAATTGATGGGAAGATGGATGGAGCCAAATTCAGGACCATTTTGGAAGAAAACCTGTTGGAGTCTGCAAAAGACCTGAGACTAGGACGGAGATTTATCTTCCAACAAGACCATGATCCCAAACATGAAGTAAAATCTACAATGGAATGGTTCAAAAATAAACGTATCCAGGTCTTAGAATGGCCAAGTCAAAGTCCAGACCTGAATCCAATTGAGAATATGTGGAAAGAGCTGAAAACTGCTGTTCACAAACGCTCTCCATCCAACCTCAAAGAGCTCGAGCTGTTTTGCAAGGAAGAATGGGCAAGAATTTCAGTCTCTAGATGTGCAAAACTGATAGAGACATACCCCAAGCGACTTGCAGCTGTAATCGCATCAAAAGGTGGGGCAACAAAGTATTAATACAAGGGGGCCGAATAATTTTGCACGCCCCATTTTTCAGTTTTATTATTACAAAAAAAGTTTAAATGATCCAATAAATTTCGTTCCACTTCACAATTGTGACCCATTTGTTGTTGATTCTTCACCAAAAATTTAAAATGTTATATCTTTTTGTTTGAAGCCTGAAATGTGGCAAAAGGTTGAAAAGTTCCAGGGGGCCAAATACTTTCGCAAGGCACATCAGGCCATCCATCACATCAATGGCAGCACATCAGGCCAAATATAAATCTGGAGGTGCAGGCCAATGAATCCGGCAACAAATCCAGGACAATATAAGTATTAAAAAAATGGCAGCATTCTAACAAAAATAAGTGAAAAGAAAACCACTTTATTCACCCCTGTGGTCGCAACTAGGGATGAGCGAACTTGTGTTTCAAGTTTGGCATACAAGGTTCAGGTTATGTAAGAATTCTGTTATGGATTCCGCTACCACGGACCATAACTAAGGGTTCATTCAAACATCTGCATAACGGGTCCGCAGCCATTCCACAATTTTCAATGGGGCCACAAATGACACGGACAACACACCATGTTCCGCGGCACCAGAAAAAAATAGAACATGTCCTATTCTTGTCCGCAGCCACAGACAAGAATAGGCATTTCTATAGTGCCGGCCATGTGCGAACCGCAAAACAGTTGCAGACATGTAAATGGACCCTTTTGGTCCGTGGTAGCAGAATCCATTACAGAATTCTAGATAACCTAAACCTTGTACGCCAAACTTGAAACACTTTTCGCAACGTTTCAGCTTATAGCTGGAAACAAGACTCTAAAATAAAGTGTTTGAGAGCACGGACATTTTTTTCTTTATATATATAGTCATTTATCAAAATGGTGCAAAGTAGAACCGGCTTAGTTGCCCATAGCAACCAATCAGATCTCACCTTTCATTTTTCACAGCTTCATTGGAAAATGAAAGGAAATCTCTCCCCCCCTTCCCGTGTACTTCTATGTGTACATAGCACTATGTGTCATCACTATACTAATCTGTGTGGGAGAAGTGACCGCTCACTGTGAGGACTGCACACAATACTGTACTCAGAAGAGAGCGCACACACAACACTGTGTTCATAATAGAGTTCATGTAGTGAGAGCTGTCAGTAATGAGATCTATATCCTGCTTATAACACTGCGGTTCTGACTGTAGATATCTGCACTGATGTTATCAGCAGAAATATCTATTGTATCTACAAATAATGGACTTTCTACAGAAGGGAAAGTGAAAACTAGATCTGCTGAGTACAGGTTGTAGCTTACTATAAGACTCACTATGTTGTGGATTGGAATTAAGTCTTACTACCAAGTTACTTGCAAGTTCCAGCAGCTTATACTGTGTGTTAGAATCTGCTAGCTGTGCAGCTATGAGCTATGTAACAGGATGTGGGGGCGGGGCTCTGTGCTAGTGCACGTGAAATCCACAGGAACGCCCACAGAGCTTCTCAGGAGAAGACAGCAGGCAGCAAAAATCATATTAGAGCATTTCTGAATGCATGTGAAGCAAAGCTGATACCACTAAACTAACAAGTGCACTTTTATTATGTGCTGCATTACGGTACGATATGGTGTTATTGATTTTTAGTGCACAAAGGTGTCCATAGCGTTTAATTACAAATCATCCAACAAAAACTCATAGCCTTATTAGTTCCCATTAAAATACTGTTTATTGATATTCTTAAAATACCCAAATACACAAACATATATGGGGGATAAATGTGGTATCCTACAACCGGACATCTAGCGGGGTGCAGATAAGAAAAAAATATTGCTAGGAGACTTATACTGTAGCTAGTCTCCCTGTGCTATAAATAAACATAAATAAAGAAGATAAACAGAAATCTGTTAATGACTGTACTATCAGACCATCATTGGTCATAGATAGCCTGGTAACATGATTTCATCGGACAGTGAGGCAACTTAGAATGCAGTACTTTATATCAAAATATTGTAAAGAATTGAGTTCATAACACTATCATCACTTGCCTAATATGCCGCTGTAAAATGCACCCCGAGATGATGTCCGGGTCCCTCTATGCACGTTTCGCGTGAGCTTCATCAGGAGGACCTGACAGATCCAGGTGCTGGTTTGAAAACTGTAGAATATTTTTCATGGGACAACCCCTTTAAGCTTGTAAGAAACATAATTAATTTGCTTGAGGACCTCAAATGGACCAATGAAGCGTGGACCCAATTTGTAAGAGGGTATCTTGAGTCTGATGTATTTGGAGACAAGCCACACCTTATCAACAGAATGGAACTTAGGAGAATTTCTACATCTTTTATCAACAGCCTAGCCTCCTTCATGCGCACAGAAGCCTCTTTCAGAGCTCCCCTGGTCTTCTCCCAGATTTTAGAGAACTCTCTTGAATTTGCACCCACAGCAGGGATACCAGAAGTAGAAGACAACGGGAGTGAGATGTTAGGTTGTTGACCATAAACAACAAAAAAAAATGGTGATTTCTTGGAAGACTCCCCAACATGATTGTTGTACAAAAATTCAGCCCAGAGTAATAGTTCAACTTAATTTTCAAGATGAATATTAGTGAAGTGGCGCAAAAAGTTGGTTGACACGCTCCACTTGACCACATGATGATACGCCAAAGAGAAGTCCAGGGATACATTCAGTAGCTCGCAGAGAGCTCTCCAGAATTTTTACGTGGACTGTACGCCTCTATCATACAAAATACAGAGAGAGAAGCAATGGAGATGGAAAATGTGCTCGATAAACTTCTTGGCCAGTTGAGGAGCATAAGGGAGTCCAGGCAGAGGAACAAAATGCGCCATGTTAGAGAAGCAGTCTACCACTACCCAAATCAAGGAACAACCAGAGGAAGTGGGCAGATCCATAATAAAGTACATGGCTATTTGTTGCCAGGGAACCTCAGGAACAGGAAGCGGAAGCAGAAGGCCAGCTGGACGTTGTTTGGAAGTCTTGTTTTACGCACAGGACGGATAAGCTGCGACAAATTCTTGGATGTCTTGTCACATGGATGGCCACCAGTACCGCTGTGTGATAAATATGAAGGTCTTTTGCTGACTGGTATGATCCGCCACTTTAGATAAATGACCCCATAGCAAGACCTGCTTTCTGAGAGACTGTTCAGCAAAAGTCTTTCCAGATGGAATCTCGGATAGCTTGACAGGGCAGATAGAGATTTTAGCGGGATCAATGATATGCTGAGGCTCCTCAGATGTTATGCTGGGGGTCCTCCTCCTGGTCAGTAGAATCAAAGGATCTCGAGAGAGCATCTTCTTTAATATTCTTGTCTGCAGAACGAAAGTAAAGAACAAAATCAAAACGGGCAAAGAACAGGGACCATCTAGCTTGTTGAGGATTAAATCTCTGTGCAGACTGCAGATAAGTGAGGTTGTTGTGGTTGGTATTGCTCACCACAGGATGATCAGCTCCCTCTATTCCTCCAACACCATCTTGATGGCCAACAACTCTCTGTCCCCAATCGAGTAGTTGCCCTCAGCAGCGGAGAAGGCCCTGGAGAAGAAGCCACAGGTTGTCATCTTACCCGAGGAAGACTTTTGTGAAAGCACTGCCCCAGATCCAATAGAGTATGCATCCACCTCCAGAAAAAATTGCTTACTGGCATCAGGACGATGGAGTACTGGAGCCATAGAGAAGGCCTGTTTCAAGGCTTGAAAGGCTGATTCAGCCGCTGTCCAACTCCTAGGATTCACCCCTTTGTGGGTTAAGGCTGAGATGGGAGCTGTCAAAGAAGAGAAGTATGGTACAAACTTGAGGTAGTAATTGGCGAACCCCAGGAAACGTTGAATTGCTTTTAGACCAGAAGCAACCAGGCCACTTAAAAATTGTGTGTCACGCTACGGTGTGGGAGGGGAAACTCCACACCGAGCATACACCGATACACTACAGTGAGATGAAAACCGATCAGCAGGCAAGAAGCCAGTGGCAAGGAAAACCACTGAACCAAGTGCACCGGAAACACCAGAAACCAAACCCAGAGGGCAGAAACCCAGTGAGCCCCGTTCTTCACAGAGCCCCAGATGGTAGGGATGCACTTATCCAGAACTCACTGACTGCACCTCCAGGATGGTCCCGGTGCACCTGGCAACTTACCTGCTGATACTGCTGATAGAAGCACCAGCAGTCCATACACCAAAGACTGAGCCCAGGCACAAGTACTGGAACCCGAACACCTAACAGGACTCAGTACACACAACACACCCGCTCACCGGCAACCACCGGAACCAGCTCACCGGCAACCACTCACAGTATCGCTGTTCCCCCTCCGGGGAACCCTGGAGCCCTCTCACCGAAGGCACATACATACAGGGAATATCTGGACTCCATGTCAGAAGACACATGGCAGTCACAGACCAAACACCCACCCGTACATAAACCACACAACAGGAATAAGGGAAGGGGATGAGAGGACCTCGGGAAGACCTCGGTGACATATTAAGTGGCCACAAGGACTGGGCAGATGGAATCCCAGGAAAGGTGCATAGCTCCAGCACCAACGGAGGCTGAAGCACAACTAACCCACCAGGCTAGCAACAACAGAATAAAAGCACCTAGTGACCACACCCAGGTCAATATGTTAACCCCATGAGAACCAGACAAGGAAGGAGGGAAGTATGCAATCAGGGAACATACCAGCAACCAAAACTACACGTTGCCCCTGGCAACCACGGCCTACTACCGCAGCCAGAATGCCAGGACACAAACATGAGCAACATGGAAGCCGTGTCACGGAGAACAACCGAGACACCACCAATTTACACGTTGTCCCTGGCAACCAGCATACAACCAAATCCGGAATACCAGGGCACAAACATGAGCAACATTGAACACGTGTCACGATAACCACACGGTACGTGACATTGTGGCCAGCTTCTCAGGATCCATCTGCAGGCCAGTATCAGATATTATGTACCCCAGAAATGGAAGTGAGGATTGTTCAAAAATACATTTTTCAAATTTGGTGTACAGATCATTCCCTCAAAGCCTTTTTAGGACCAGTTGGAGCTGTTTCCAGTGGGAAACCAAATCATAGGAGAAGATTAGAATGTCGCCAAGATAGACCACAACACAGGAATAGAGTAAGTCTCTGAAGATATTATTGACAGATACTTGAAATACTGCCGGGGCATTGCTTAGCCTGAAGGGCATCACCAGATACTCTTAGTGACCATCACAGTTGTTGAAGGCGGTCTTCCACTCATTTCCTTGATGAATTCGGATGAAGTTGTAGGCCCCACGCAGATCTAATTTGGAGAAGATCTTAGCTCCTTTGAGGTTGTCAAACAACTCTGGAATAAGGGGAAGAGGGTATTTATTTTTTACTTTGATCTTATTGAGACCCCTATAATCGATGCATGGTCAGAGAGAACCATCTTTTTTCTTCACAAAGAAGAAGCCAGCACCAGACGGAGAAGATGCTTTCTGGATAAATCCTCTATCAAGATTTTCTTTAATATATTTAGACATGGCTTGTGTCTCTCCTGGCAACAGGTGATAAATAAGACCACGGGGAGGTGAAGAACCATAAACCAGGTCAATAGGACAATCATAGGGCCTGTGTGGAGGTAACATCTTATCTTCCTGCTTATTGAAGACGTTGGCATAGGCGTGATATGCTGCAGGCAGATCTTCAAGATTTGGTGGTGCCTGGGGTAACTGAGCAGGCAGAACAGGAGAGAGACATTTTCAAAGGCAGGACTGTGCCCAACGAAGCACCTCTCTGGACTTCCAATCAAGAACAGGTTCATGGATATGGAGCCATGGTAGTCCCAAAAGGAGAGGATGAGACAGACTTGGAAGAATCAAGAACTAAATCTCTTCAGTATGGAGAGCTCCCACCTGTAGTTTCACAGGTTCAGTAGTAAATTTTACGGACTCAGATAGAGCCCTTCCATCGACAGATGACAAGAAAAGCCACTTTGGCTCTGTCCAGGCAAATTGGTGAGGCAAGAGTTTAAAATGAAGGGTGCATTGATTTATGAACCCCCGTTACTGCTTAGGGTCAACATTAAAGTGTGAAGGAGCTGAAAGGCAAGATCCAGCTCCTGGTAGGGAGATGGTGGAGCAGGAGCCCGATTAACCGCGGCAGGGGAACCTGATGATACTGGGTTAGAAGACATCAGGTCATTTAGACGCATATTTACATTACATAAATAGGACAGGATTTGATCCTGGCGTTCACACTGTTGGGCCATCTCCTGGTGTAACTCAGTGAGACTGGGAGGGTTCAGATCAGCGGGTGTGGACCCACACTGACTATACCCTCGAGGGGCGTGACTAAGCAACTACCTGGTCTTCACTAGAGCTTCTGATGGTGAGGATAGGCTAGGGCCGTTAAGGTAGTTGCCAGGTGCCAGTGGCAGCTGACCAGGGGGTCACAGATACCGATGCAATCACAGAGGAGAAGGAAGTGGTCAGGAAGTCTGAAGCCAGGGCAGGCAGCGATCAAGCAAAGTCCCTAAATGAAGTCTGAGGTCAGAGGCAGGTGGCAAACAAGCAAAATCCGTTAAGTCCAAAAGCAGGGTCCGGTACACAGAAAAGCAAAAACTCCAAAAACACCTTCACACTAAGAACTAGACAAGCAAGTGACCAAGATTGCTCAGGCGCCTTCCTGCAGCAGGAAGCGCCTTTAAATACTTCCTGCAATCCAGCCATAGGTTGGCGAGATTGAGGGCGTGTACATGCTGCCTCACAAGGGATGAGAGACACGCCCATGCAAGCCCTAACAACCTGTAAATGATTTAGGCAGGAAGTAAGTTCTGACATGGAGCACAGATACAACAGTTAAAGGGGTTGTCCGGGTTCAGAGCTTCATACCTTTCAATTCACCCAGGCAGCCCGCCTGAACAGGGCATCGGATCATCCTATGCTCCGATGCCCTCCTTTGCCCTGCGCTAATTAGCGCAGGGCAAAGGAATTTAGCCCGCTTCCGGTGACGTACCGGGCTCTGCCAGGCGGAGGCTTCCGCCCGACAGTGAGCCCGGTGACATCATCGGCGCTGATGGGCAGGCTTTAGTGCTGCCCTAGCCATTCAAGCGGCTAGGGCAGCACTAAAGCCGGCCCATTACGGCCGGTGACGTCACCAAACTCATTGCCGGGCGGAAGCCTCCGCCCGGCAGTGAATGTTTACAAACAAAAGAGCCCTTGCCCTGCGCGATCCAGTGCAGGGCAAGGGAGGGCATTGGAGCATGAGATGCTCCGATGCCCTGTTCAAGAGGGCTGCCGGAGTGAGAACCTGGGTATGTCCGGGTTCAGCTCTGAACCAGGACAACCCCTTTAAGCTACCTGCTACCTTGGCATTGCATGGCAGCAGGAGGGAAAGAGGGAGCCCGGTGGGTGCTCATGCCCGCAGGGAGAGGCAGCAGTGCCGGCACGGACCACTGTGCTAACAGTGGATCAAGCGCATCTTTTGTTAGACATGCCTATTTTTGTCCACAAAATGGACAAGAATAGGACATTCTATTATTTTTTGCAGGGGCACAGAACAGACATATATGGATGCAGAGAGAACACGGTGTGCTGTCTGCATCTTTTGCGGCCCAATACGGTTGTGCGAATGTACCTTAAGGCGTAATGCACGCGGCCGTTGCCCAGCTCTGCCCATATTGCGGCCCTCAAACAGCGGGTCCGCAATATGCGGGCACCGGTCACATGCTCACTGTATCACGGATGTGGACCCAAATTGCGGTCCCCAATGCACGGAACAGTTGAGCAACAGCTGTGTGCATGAGGCCTAAGTGGTATTCTAAGCACTACAGCCCTGCAACTTTTGGATTTGTTACTTATTTTCCTATTGCCTATATGGCACCAGCATATTCTGTAGTGCTGTCACTAGTCCCTGTGACGAGAATGTCACTAGTCCCTGTTCCGAAGAAGCCATATATTCTTAGTATGCTTGTGGAGTGTGGGAGGAAACCCACCTGAACACACAACATACAGACTCCATGCAGATGTGGCCCTTGGTTGGGTTGGAACCCAGGACCCCAGCGATGCATGGCAAAAATGCTAACTGAGCCACTGTGCTTGTTTAATCCATGATTTTGGTGGACCAGCACTGTATTTACATCTCCGCTATACAGTGCTAAGTTTTGGGCATGTTATGGAGGTATTATTTACCTTTAGAGGTGCACTATACATACTTTACACAAATTATTTGGAGGTGCAACTAAAGCAGGACACTTGTGTAGAAGGCAATTATTTGCTACATAGTGATCAAACTGTACATTGGCTGCATCACCTTCATACTTCCCAACCATCCCTGATCTGGTAGGACAGTGCAGACATTTTTGTTCCCAGATGGCTGACATGTCCCGATTTCAACTGTATCTTCGTCTTGAGGACACAGATAATGTTGAATAAAATGGTGGCACTAAGGGTGCAGCACTACTGTAAGGGGGCACTAGCGGGTAGCACTAATGTAAGGGGCACTAAAGGAGCAGAACTAATGTAAGGAGGCACAAAGAGGCTAGCACTAATATAAGGGGCACTAAGTGGGTAGCACTAATGTAAGGGGGCACAAAGGGAGCAGAAGTAATGTAAGGGGCACTAAGGGGGTAGCACTAATGTAAGTTGCATTAAGGGGGCTGCACTGTTATGAAAGGGCACTAAGGGGCATAACCACACCTTGCAAAGAGGAAAATTGCAAAGAGGGAAAATATGTGCGAGAACTACAGCAGCAGGGGATCGGTTAAGTGAGTGTAAGTTTCTTTATTTTTTACAGCATGTGGAGCCCCTGGGACAATTTGTTTACCTTGAGTTTCAATATCCATTTAAATAATAGCATTAGGGAAGGAGCTCCGTACAGTATTAGAATGTATTGGCTCCGATGAGCTCCTGCTCCATACAGTATTGGAACTAAGCACATAAATCTTCGGATAATTGATATTTTAAGGTCCAAATTCCACCAGATAATGAAGTTATGGTCTGTATACAAGTAGAAACCATACACATACTTTAGGAGCATTTTAGTAAATTTATTAATGCACATTTAAGCATTAATTCCCCAGGTCAAAAAGAGGGACATTTATGGTTCAAAGAGGGACAGAAGGACTTGGGTCAAAAAGAGGGACTCTTGGGATACATGGGCATAACTACTGTGTGGGGCCCTAAAGGCACTGAGTTGGATTGGGCATGTATAGCTAGGCATCTGGCAGAGCTAGAGCATACCTCCCAACCATCCCGGATCCTGTGGGACATTCCTGGTTTTCAGTGGCTGTCCCGCGGTCCCGGTACTGGAGAGGTATGTCTCGCTCTCTGGCAGCTGTCTGTAATGATGAAGCAAGAGCCGTCCATCATTCCTCCCCGTCTGCGCTCTACACTGCAGGTCTGAGCAGGGGGCAGGGCAGGGCCTGCAGCTCCATGCATAATCTTGCTGCTGTTGAGGAACAAGGTGAGAACCAAGGGGAGTTTATTTATTTTTACTGCCTGTGAAGGGTGCACTTTACTGGGCATGGTACTGTGAGGGGCACAGCTATATATTACAGCACAGGTATATTACTTTGATCGGGCACATACAGTGCCTTGTGAAAGTATTTGGCCCCTGGAACTTTTCAACCTTTTGCCACATTTCAGGCTTCAAACAAAAAGATATAACATTTTACATTTTTGGTGAAGAATCAACAACAAGTGGGTCACAATTGTGAAGTGGAACGAAATTTATTGGATCATTTAAACTTTTTTTTGTAATAATAAAACTGAAAAGTGGGGCGTGCATAATTATTTGGCCCATTTACTTTCAGTTCAGGAAACTCACTCCAGAAGTTCATTGAGGATCTCTGAATGATCCAATGTTGTCCTAAATGACTGATGAAGATAAATAGAATCCACCTGTGTGTAATCAAGTCTCCGTATAAATGCACCTGCTCTGTGATAGTCTCAGGGTTCTGCATCATGAAGACCTAGGAACACACCAGGCAGGTCCGTGATACTGTTGTGGAGAAGTTTAAAGCCGGATTTGGATACCAAAAGATTTCCCAAGCTTTAAACATCCCAAAGAGCACTGTGCAAGCGATCATATTGAAATGGAAGGAGTATCAGACCACTGCAAAGCTACCAAGACTCGGCCGTCCCTCTATACTTTTATCTCAAACAAGGAGAAGACTGATCAGAGACGCAGCCAAGAGGCCCATGATCACTCTGGATGAACTGCAGAGATCTACAGCTGAGGCGGGAGAGTCTGTCCATTGGACAACAATCAGTCCAACACTTCACAAATCTGGCCTTTATGGAAGAGTGGCAAGAAGAAAGCCATTTCTCAAAGATATCCATAAAAAGTCTCGTTTACAGTTTGCCACAAGCCACCTGGGAGACACACCAAACATGTGGAAGAAGGTGCTCTGGTCAGATGAAACCAAAATCGAACTTTTTGGAAACAATGCAAAACGATATGTTTGGCGTAAAAGCAACACAGCCCATCACCCTGAACACACCATCCCCACTGTCAAACATGGTGGTGGCAGCATCATGGTTTGGGCCTGCTTTTCATCAGCAGGGATAGGGAAGATGGTTAAAATTGATGGGAAGATGGATGGAGCCAAATACAGGACCATTCTGGATGAAAACCTGTTGGAGTCTGCAAAAGACCTGAGACTAGGACGGAGATTTATCTTCCAACAAGACAATGATCCCAAACATAAAAAAATCTACAATGGAATGGTTCAAAAATAAACGTATCCAGGCCTTAGAATGGCTAAGTCAAAGTCCAGACCTGAATCCAATTGAGAATATGTGGAAAGAGCTGAAAACTGCTGTTCACAAACGCTCTCCATCCAACCTCAAAGAGCTCGAGCTGTTTTGCAAACAAGAATGCACAAGAATTTCAGTCTCTAGATGTGCAAAACTGATAGAGACATACCCCAAGCGACTTGCAGCTGTAATCCCATCAAAAGGAGGCGCAACAAAGTATTAATGCAAGGGGGCCGAATAATTTTGCACGCCCCATTTTTCAGTTTTATTATTACAAAAAAAGTTTAAATGATCCAATAAATTTCGTTCCACTTCACAATTGTGACCCATTTGTTGTTGATTCTTCACCAAAAATTTAAAATGTTATATCTTTTTGTTTGAAGCCTGAAATGTGGCAAAAGGTTGAAAAGTTCCAGGGGGCCAAATACTTTCGCAAGGCACATCAGGCCATCCATCACATCAATGGCAGCACATCAGGCCAAATATAAATCTGGAGGTGCAGGCCAATGAATCCGGCAACAAATCCAGGACAATATAAGTATTAAAAAAATGGCAGCATTCTAACAAAAATGAGTGAAAAGAAAACCACTTTATTCACCCCTGTGGTCGCAACTAGGGATGAGCGAACTTGTGTTTCATGAGGGGGGCACATAACTGGGAATAACTACTGTGAGGGGGCACATAAATGGGCACGTGGCGGACTGGGAACTAAAAGTGGCCCTGGAAAAAAGGTAAAAGTGCCCCCATGTTGCAGACAGCTCTAAATTGACAGAAAGCAGAGCAACATAATTAGGCAGTGACAACAGAAGTAGGCAGGGCCAGCAATACCATAGTGCAGAGTAGAGATGAGCGAGCACTAAAATGCTCGGGTGCTTGTTATTCGAGACCAACTTTTCCCGATGCTCGGGTGCTCGTTTCGAGTAACGAACCCCATTGAAGTCAATGGGAGACTTGAGCATTTTTGCAGGGGACCAAGGCTCTGCCTAGGGAAGGCTAGGTGAAAACCTGGAAACATCAGAAAATGATGGAAACACCACGGAAATGGACAGGAAACAGCAGGGGCAGCATGCATGGATGCCTCTGAGGCTGCCTAATCCCACCATTACCCCAAATTCTCAGGCAACAGCCTGGTGGTTACCCTCATGGCAATTGTGCTCACCCAGACCAAGAAAGGCGAGGCACATATCCATCACATGTTAGGGAAGCACCCAACTAGGTGCAAAGAAAAATTGTTTAGAGAGAGGGCCTGTAGGTGGACCTCCGGAAAAATTGTTTAGAGAGAGGGCCTGTAGGTGGACCTCCCGGAGGAGATTTGAATTCCGGTGAAATCCAGGCTTTGTTCATTTTAATAAGCGTCAGCCTGTCAGTTGACAGGCGTGTACGCTTATCGTGATGATGCCACCAGCTGCACTGAATACCCGCTCTGACAACACGCTAGCGGCAGGGCAGGCCAGCACCTCCAAGGCGTACAGCGCCAGTTCAGGCCACGTGTCCAGCTTTGAAACCCAGTAGTTGTACGGAGCAGAGTGATCGGTCCGGACGTTGGTATGGTCAGCTAGGTACTCCCTCACCATCTTTCTGTACAGCTCCCCTCTACTCTGCCTAGACTGGGGACAGGTGACAGTGTCTTGCTGGGGTGACATAAAACTGGCAAAGGCCTTGGAGAGCGTTCCCCTGCCAGTGCTGGACAAGCTGCCTGCTCGCCTCCTCTCCCCCGCTACTTGGCCCACAGAACCATGCCCTCTGCCGCTAGCGGCGTCAGATGGGAAGGATTGTTTCAGCTTGTGCACCAGGGCCTGTTGATATTGATTCACTGTCATACTCCTTTCCTCTGCAGGGATGAGAGTGGAAAGGTTCTGCTTGTACCGGGGGTCCAGGAGAGTGAACATCCAGTAATCGGTGTTTGAAAAAATGCTTCTAACGCGAGGGTCACGGGATAGGCAGCCTAACATGAAGTCTGCCATGTGCGCCAGAGTCCCAACACGCAAGAATTCCCTCTCCTCACTGGCCTGACTCTCCATTTCCTCCTCCTCTTCAGCCCATACACGCTCAAGAGTTAAGAAGGACTGAGCACTGGTACCCTCTTCTGTCTCGCCGACATTCTCCTCCTCTTCCTCCTCCCCCTCCTGCGATACGTGCTGAGAAACAGACCGGAGGGTGCTCTGGCTATCAAGCGACATATCTTCCTCCACCGTCTCTTGTGACAAGCGCAAAGCATCCGACTTCATGCTGAGCAGTGAGTTCTTCAACAGGCAAAGCAGCGGGATGGTGAGGCTGATAATGGCGGCATCGCCGCTGACCATCTGTGTTGACTCCTCAAAGTTGCTCAACACCTGGCAGATATCAGACATCCACGTCCACTTCTCATTGTAGACTTGAGGAATCTGAGTGACCTGACTACCAGTTCTGGTGGAAGTTGACATCTGGCAGTCTACAATCGCTCTGCTCTGCTGGTAAACTCTGAATAACATGTTTAATGTCGAATTCCATCTTGTGGGCACGTCGCACAACAGTCGGTGAGCGGGCAGTTGTAGGCGGCACTGCGCTGCCCTGAGAGTGGCAGCATCTGTGGTCGACTTGCGGAAATGCGCACAGATGCGGCGCACCTTGGTGAGCAAATCAGACAGATTGGGGTATGTCTTGAGGAACCGCTGAACTATTAGATTGAACACGTGGGCCAGGCATGGCACATGTGTCAGTCTGCCAAGTTGCAGAGCCGCCACCAAGTTACGCCCGTTGTCACACACAACCATGCCTGGCTTGAGGTTCAGCGGTGCCAGCCACAGATCGGTCTGCGCCGTGATGCCCTGTAACAGCTCTTGGGCGGTGTGCCTTTTGTCACCTAAGCTCAGTAGTTTGAGCACCGCCTGCTGGCGCTTACCCACGGCACTGCTGCTGCGCCTAGAGCTACCGACTGAATGCGCCGTGCCCATGGATGGTAATTCGGAGGAGGAGGTGGAGGAGGGGTCGGAGGAGGAGGCATAGTACGTCTGAGAGACCATGACCGAGGTAGGCCCCGCAATCCTCGGTGTGGGCAGTACATGAGCGGCCCCAGGGTCAGTCTCGGTCCCAGCCTCCACCAAGTTAACCCAATGTGCCGTCAGTTAAATATAGTGTCCCTGCCCGGCAGCACTTGTCCACGTGTCCATGGTTAGGTGGACCTTCTCAGAAACAGCGTTGGTCAGGGCACAGGACATCGGGAAAAATAGTGGCGGCTGGGGACTGAATACCGAGGGGCAGCCACCGCCATGAGATTGCGAAAGGCCTCGGTCTCTACCAGCCTATAGGGGAGCATCTCCAGGCTCAGCAATTTGGAGATGTGGACGTTGAGGGCTTGGGCATGTGGGTGGGTAGAACTGTATTTCCTCTTGCGCTCCAGCGTCTGCTGCAAAGACAGCTAAACGCTGCGCAGGGACACATTGGTGGACGCTGTGGAGGATCGTGGAGGTGAAGGTGTGGTTTTCCGGCAGGAGGCGCTCGTGCCAGGGTTCGGCGCAGGGGGTTGACTAGCAGAGGCAGCGAGTGACACAGGGGAAGGAGCAGTGGTGTAACCCGCAGGAGGTGAACAGCCTTGGTTCCATTGAGTGGGGTGTTTAGCACTCATATGCCTGCGCATGCTGGTGGTGGTTAGGCTAGTAGTGGTGGCACCCCTGCTGATCCTGGTGTAGCACAGGTTGCACACCACAGTCCGTCGGTCATCCTCACTTTCTTTAAAGAACCTCCAGACTTGCGAACATCTAGGCCTCACCACGGGAGCTTCACTACGTGAAACAGTTGCTGCTGATGCACCAGCTCTGGCCCTGCTTCTCCCTCTGGCCACACCACTGCCTCTTCCAACCTATTCTGGTGCAGCACTCGCCTCCGCCTCAGAAGCACTGTCTTCACTCGGCTTATCAACCCAGCTTGGGTCAGTCACCTCGTCATCCTCCGATTCCTCAGTCTGCTCCCCCCTATGGACTTCCTGCCCTGACAACAACTTCACCACTGCCTGACAACCGTGTCTCCTCATCGTCCAACACCTCTTTACACACTTCTTCCACTAAGTCAACATTGTCATCATCATCACCCACAGACTGCGACAGTTGGAAAACTTGGGCATCGGGAAAGAGGTCAGCAGCAACCTGAGAAGTGGTTTGTGACTCTGGGAAGGGTCCAGAAATCAGTTCCTCAGAGTATGCCAGATCGCATTCCAAATTTTCCTGGGAGGGGGCAGACTGGGGGGAAGGAGGTTGAGGTGGAGGAGCCAGAGGAGTGCTCCCTTGGGTAACGTGGGTGGACTGCGTGGAAGACTGACTGGTGGACAAATTACTTGAAGCATTGTCCGCAATCCACGACATCAGCTGTTTGCACTGTTGTGGTTTCAACAGTCCTCTACTACGTGTCCCTGTAAGTTGAGACATGAAGCTAGGGAGTGTAGCTCTGCGGCATTCCCCTGCTCCCTCATCAGCAGGTACTGTCTCACCCTGCCCAGGACCATGGCCTCTGCCCCCTGCAGTAATTAAATGCCCACGCCTACGTCCCTTAGCCCTGGGGTTCAACATTTTCTGTATGTAAGTGTATTATATGTACAAAAAAAATGGGCCTACTGTACTGAAACCCACAAACTTGTTCAATCTGAACAAGAAAATATATAGGTGGATAAGTTAGAGCAAAATTACGTATGTTATTACGTACCGTGCAGTATGGAGCAATTACACTGAAACTATTAGATTAGGCAGACTTGGTCTGCTTAAGTGCAACCCAGACAAATGTCGCACAGAGATTTTTGTAATGTAGCTGTATCAGTGACAGCAAAAGACCTTTTTTAATTACGTGACGTACAGAATGTGTCACCTGGACAGAAAATACGGATTGTGCTTTGTATATAGGTGGATAAGTTAGAGCAAAATTTCGTATGTTATTACGTACCGCGCAGTATGTAGCAATTACACGGAAACTATTAGATTAGGCAGACTTGGTCTGCTTAAAGGGTTTCTGTCACCAGTTTTTTTGGTATGAATCAGGCTAACATTAGAGATGTGCTAATGTCACCTGATTCCAAATATATATCTGTTTTATTTACTGGTGCCATTTTTATATAAAATGAACTTTTATTTTATGCTAATAAGGCTCCTAGGTGCAAGGGGCGTTACCTCTGCTCCTAGAGGCTCTGTTGATTGACAGGACCAGGCAGAGAAGAAACACTCCATTCACCATAGCTTTTAAGGACCTTCAATGATGTCATGACATGTGGTCAGTCACATGGTTAGGATCACACAAACAGCCTGTCTCCTCCTAAACCATGTGACTGATCACATGGTCATGACATCATTGAAGGTCCTTAAAAGCTATGGTGAATGGAGTGTTTCTTCTCTGCCTGGTCCTGTCAATCAACAGAGCCTGTAGGAGCAGAGGTAACGCCCCTTGCACCTAGGAGCCTTATTAGCATAAAATAAAAGTTCATTTTATATAAAAATGGGGGCACCAGTAAATAAAACAGATATATATTTGGAATCAGGTGACATTAGCACATCTCTAATGTCAGCCTGATTCATACCGAAAAAACTGGTTACAGAAACCCTTTAAGTGCAACCCAGACAAATGTCGCACAGAGATTTTTGTAATTTAGCTATATCAGTGAGAGCAAAAGACCTTTTTTAATTACGTGACGTACAGAATGTGTCACCTGGACAGAAAATACGGATTGTGGTTTGTGGTGAGTGGACAGCTGAACTGTGACACACAGAATGGTTCCACACAGCTGTATGAAATGGATTTGTATCACTGAGCTAAAACAACAAAAAAACTATTTTTTTAATATATATATATATTTTTTTATATATATATTTTTTTTAACGTGACATGCAGAAACTATCAGAGAGCAAACTTAGCCCCTGCTGACTATGGCTATTTTGACTGCAACCCAGACAAATGTCGCACAGAGATTTTTCTAATGTAGCGGTATCAGTGAAAGCAAAAGACCGTATTTGATTACGTGACGTACAGTATGGGTCACCTGGACAGAAAATACGGATTGTGGTTTGTGGTGAGTGGACAGCTGAACTGTGACACACAGAATGGTTCCACACAGCTGTATGAAATGGATTTGTATCACTGAGATAAAACAATAAAAAAAAAAATTGTTAGATATGGCGATAGCTGCACTACTAGTGCCAGCCAGCCCAGGCAGGAGACAAAAAAAATTGTCTTGTAGCCCTTAGAAGGGCTGTTGGGTTCTTTCGATATCACTCCTGCCTAACAGAGAACTAAATCCAGGCCCTAACACTCTCCCTGAAACGCAGCAGATCTGTCCCTAACCACATCCAGACAGCATCTGAGCCGAGCACCGCGGGCAGTCACTAGTATATTCCAGGGTCACCTGATCAGGCCAGCCAACCCCTGCTATCGACATGTAAGGGCCCCACGTGATGCTGGGTGTACCGCAGAGTCTCCTGGCTTGTGATTGGCTGAGTTTATAGGCGCCAAAAATTCTAAATGCGGGAGATGCCATTTCCTCGAGCATGGCGAGATACTCGTCCAAGCAGCGAGCACTTACGAGTACCGTAATATTTGAATGAGCACCAAGCTCGGACGAGCATGCTCGCTCATCTCTAGTGCAGAGCAATATACCTCCCTAGTTGAACTAAATACCACAGTGCAGCCCAAAATACTGCCACCTGCACCACAGGATATTTGAGGCTGTTGGCCAGGTGCATAAGAGAGAATCAGATCATTATGGGCATGGGTGGCCCTCCTAGGCATTGGCCCACCGGGAAATGTCCCTGTAGGGTCTATGGCCAATCTGCCCCTGAATGGGAATAACTACTGTGAGAGGGCACATATCTGGGCATAACTACTGTGAGGGGGCACAGCTGGGCATATTACTGTGAGGGGGCACGTATCTGGGCATCATTACTGTGAAGGGGCACATATCTGGAATAATTGCTATGTGAGGGCATTTAGGGGACTGGGTGGGATTAGGTGTTTAGTTATGTTTTCGGCAGATTTAGAGTGGTTACCTAGTGTGGGAAAAATTTGCAGTGGCGTGCTTTGCATATAGTGTCCCTTTTCCTTCTTTTGTAAAGTTGGGAGGTATGCTAGACGCATGGCTTAGTGTAAAAACTATTTACCGCTAGGCGCCACCAATATTATCCCTCCTTGCCCTTTTCAAAAATTGGAAAGTATTGATTTTGGAAAACAACCCCCACAAAGAACCAGCAGCCTTGACCCCAAGGTGTTTTGAGAGTCAACCAACTCCCTCCACCCAGATCCCCTTGGGAGCACCGAGCCATAGCGCCATCTAACGGTAGGGAAAACAACGTCTATGCTGTTTATAACGGACTCTTCCACTGTGCTACCCCATGAACCCTACACTAGTCCATGTGGCCGACGTCACGTGCTGTGAGCTCGCGTTAGACTGTACAAAACCAGAGCGAGTACGTGAGATTAGAGAAGGCCGGAAGTGCGTAGCGCAGCGCCCCGCCCACTGACATAAGGAACCAGCTGACCTGCTGCTCGTCTCAATTGGCTGCCGTTCGGTGAGGAGAGAAGACGCCGGTGACCTGTGAGTGGCCGGTGCAGACTGCAACATGAAGGGCTTCGGGCTAGTAGTCGCCGCCGTACTGCTCGTACTGAGCGGGAAGGGGGCCGAGTGCTCAGGTAAATGTCTTGACTTTAGAGGGCATAGGGGTTAATGCCGGATCAGACTCCCTGCTCGGCGTCAGGCCAGGTACCTGGCTGGTTGGCACTGAGGGGCATACATGAAGGGGTTTCTTCTAGCTGGCCGTTACTGCTATGGGTTAGGACGAAGGTTGGGGGTCCTGGTACCTATTGTTTGGATCCCATTCAGGTGGTCAGGCGTTGATGACGTCACTATTTAAAGGGGTCAGCCATATTTGTACTTGGGTCTCAGGCACCTGAAGACCAGTTGTCTTCTATTATTATGTAATAAAACATTAGGCAACCAGGTTCAAATTCCTCACACTGTTGTCAGTGAATGCAAACTTTTTTTTTTTATAAATAACTGCAGATCTGTGCTTAGCTAATACTGCTGCCCGCTGTGTGTTCTGGTGTTCAGACAGTTTTACTTCACAGTGATGGTGTAGACTGGATTAGCTGTGTACATGTTTTCAGTCTCTGGATCAACAGTCTTTCCAGTCTCTGAAAGCAGAGGTATTGGAAAGGAAAAGGAATTCAAGCAGAAAGAGGGAAATTTATCAAAACTGGTGTGGAAACCATAGCAACCAACTTGATTTCACTTTCAAAAGGAGCTCTGAAAGGTGGGATCTGATTGGTTGCTATGGACAACTGGACCAGTTTTACCAGTTTGGTTAATCTCCCCTAAAGTGTATTAGAACTTGGCAGAACTTTTCAGTGATGGAGATCTATGAACCTGAAGGCTTTATTTCAGTTGCAAAATAAGTAACACTTCTGAGGGCTTAAAAAAACATGGCTGCTTTCTTCCAAAACCACCACCCAGGCCATGCGTTGTCTGGCATTGCAGTTCAGCCCCCTTCTGGTTAATTGGGTTGAGCAACAATACCGCCTGCTACCCATGGATAGGTGTGGTCTGTTTACAGGAAACAGCAGCTGTGTTTTTAGAGTACTGGACACCCCCTTTAAGGCTAGGTTCTCCTTTGTGGCTCAGGAGCCTCTTTCGTAGCTTCCAGCATAAAAATACCTGATGGGATGGGTTAGGCGCTGGCAGTGGTGTTCTGTCCCTCTCCTGGAATCATAGCGCCAATGTGCTTCAAGTGACCGCTTTCAGATTCCTCCACTGTTGGACTGTTAAGCCTCTTTTACACAGTTCTGATCAGTGATTTTCACACAGTTCTGTATAGGCTCTTCATATGGAAATCACTGATCAAATACTGACTGTAAGAGTGGCCTTAGACAGAAAGAGG
The DNA here is from genome assembly GCA_900303285.1 of Rhinella marina. Classification (NCBI taxonomy): domain Eukaryota; kingdom Metazoa; phylum Chordata; class Amphibia; order Anura; family Bufonidae; genus Rhinella; species Rhinella marina. Next base: position 399,117 of record ONZH01013516.1, read on the forward strand.
TGTACAGCCACCTGTTTGTCTGCAGAGTGACGAGCTGAGCAGTTGGAAACCAGAGGCGCAGCGCTTCTTCCCTTCTGTTTTCCAGCGGTCTAGTTACCTTCTATACTTGTGATTCCTTTATACATTTATTTAGTCACCATTTGGGATCCTTTGCTTAAAGAGACTATCCAGTAGCTAGTCGGTGGGGGTCTAACTCGGCTCCCTTACTAATGAGCTGTTTGAAGAGGCTGCTGCACTCGTGAGCACTGCAGCTTAGGCTGCTTTCACACTAGCGTTTTATAATTCCGGTATTGAGTTCCGTCATAGGGGCTCAATACCGGAATAAAACGCTTCAGTTTTGCACCCATTCATTGTCAATGGGGACAAAACTGAACTGAAGACAACTGAATGCTCCAAAATGCATTCCATTCAGTTCTCTTCAGTCTCCTGACCGGAGAACAAACTGCAGCATGCTGCGGTTTGCTCTCCGGTCTCTGCATCCGCACCAAGACGGATCTGGAATGACCCCCAATGCAAGTCAATGAGGACGGATCTGTTCGGTGTGACACAATAGTAAACGGATCCGTCCTCCATTGACTCCATTGTCACCTTGCACTTTTCCCTCGCAGCTCACTCTTCCCTCCAGCAGGGGGCGCTGTGGGGAATCTTCCCATTGTGCGTGCCGTCCTCTGGAGCTGCTAGGACAGGTAAGTATAACCCCCCCCCCCACCTGCGGCAGCACGGATACGACAGGACCCTTCACCCGTCGGATCCGTGCTGCCGCTAGTGTGAAAGAGGCCTTACTGAGCGCGGTGCTGTACTTGTATGGGGCTGAGCGTGATATCACTGGCCCTTTAAAGGGAACCGTTACCAGATTTAGGTTAAATGCAAACATTCAGGATTTCCGTGGGGACAATCCACATCAATTGGTGCTGAGTTTCCGCATGCAGACTTTACTCTCACCATTGAAATGAATGGAGAAAATCGGGTCAGGAAAAGTGAAATGAATTGACATGTTGCGGATCTCAAAATCCTCACAGAAAAAAATCTGCATCATGTGCATGACCTACGACATTTAGCCTTATGGTGTCCTTACTGAGGACAACATAAACTAGTGACAGGTCTCCTTAGCAAAATGCTAGGTCACTTTCTTTAATTGACTCCTTAATTGATCCGTTTTACCAAAATCTTGTATTGTACAGCTCTGGCGCATAATGAGTCCTGAAAATTCATGAGTTGGTGGCTTTTCCCGCCCACCTGCTGCTGATTCAGTTGGAATAACTCATCAGGGGGTGGAGAAAGCCAGAAGCTCATGAATATGGGGAATCATTGGCATGTGCTGAAGCTGCTAGAACCTAGCAGCATAAAACTGCTGACAGATTCCCTTTAAAATTATCTTGGGTCAGTGGGAAGTGACTCTGCCATCCAGCTGTTTGGCGGGGCTGCAATACCAAGCACTGCCACTATGAGAGGCATACAGTGTGTAATGTGACCCAGTGAGGGGGTAGAACAGTTCGACAGCATTGTTTTTAAATATGTAAATGGACTGGTTCAAGCACCAAGAGGTCAGCTGCACCCCTCTGCTCTGGGCACTCCCACCTTCCTCTTGATTGACAGGATTAGACTTTCTCTAGTCATGGCTCTATGACTTGGCGCTTGCTTACTCTGCTGCTTCCCAGGCAGGGTAGAGCCAGACTGTGCATGCGTCAATGACACACCTGGAAGTAGAGAATCTGAAGCCTCCTAACCAGCATGATCAACCCAACCAAGCACTATGCCTGGCTTAATGGGGTTGGTCATGCTGACAGAGGGTCTTTAATGTTAGTAAAATGGTCAGCCAGGAGTGGTAAGAATCAGATGGACCTCACATCCAGTCCTATTAGTTTCTTGCCGTGCAGAAGGGGATCACTACTTGGCGGTTGCTTTGTGTAAGCTGGCCTTCGGTAACACATCTTTGGTTGGTTTTATAGCTGTATCCATGGGTAATCCTTTGTAAGGAGACTGGTTATTCAGTGACTTATAAGGCGACGTTAACAGAAGAGAAATATTCTTTTAATGAACCCATCCGATGGCGTGACGGCATACTGTATTCCTATAGGTCTGCTGCTCGGTTCAGTACATCTAATTACATGTGAATTTCACTTGTATGCTTATGAAATGAAGTTTGGAGTACAGTAAGCCTATTGGCCCGTTAATAATCCTCTTTAAAATGTTTGGCCGCCCTGGGACACGGCATGTGATTCCAGCTCACTCTCTTCAATAGCCTGCATTCTTCCACAGCCTGGCCACACCATTTATTACCCCTGCTGCTAAATGACCCAGACAGTATCGTGCTGGTAAGCTGCCCGGTCACCTCTACACCAGCAGCAGAAAAAAAACGCATGTTCATCATGTGGTCTGCCCTCATCACGTGGGCACTGGTTGTCTGAGACCTTTTCTACAGCCTTAAATCTCAAGGCAAATGTCATACCTTCTCCCTATCAAATGTTGGGGGGGGGGAATGGCATGAATAAAACTAGAGCAGTCATGATTAAGATTTCTATTGAATTCCAACTCATGCCCAAGAAGCACCTGCCCACTACAGTGGTGCCATAATAAGTCTAAAGGCACCCCTCCGAACCTGGCAAAGAATGGCGGGTTTGGCTGTCAGTGTATGGGGGTGCTCCTGAGTCAACCCCCAGCAGGTGTCGGAAGAGAGGCAGTGGGTGAAATGAATCTTTTCACCCCATCCTTTTGTTCTCCAAGGAGATAAGCCACCGTTGGCGGTGTCTCAACCAAAGTTGTGTATCGGAGTCAGGTGAGATGACCATCTTTCAGCCAACAGCTAGTGTATGGCAGCCTTAAAGATAGCCGCCTTTCAGGTGTTCCTGATGTCCAATCATGTCCTAGTTTTTACACACTTTTCTTTACAACAGCAGGTACAATAGAGGACTGTGCTGGATTGTTTTCATGTAGGCTTCATCCACATCATTTGCTTTCCTGTTGCTCCATAGGTGGTGGTTAGTCTTGGTGGGTGCCCAAAGTAATTGTCAATATAAAGGCAGCAGTAGTTTGAGATCAGATCTTATGGACCATAGCTGCGGTGCTTCTTTGGCATGCTGGCCATGGTGATCAACCGACATACAACCAAAAATACTATAGTGGACCAACAAATACAGAGTCCTTGGTTTGAAGACTACTTTGTGTTTTCTGTGGATATTGCGTGTTAAAGGGGTTAAGCAGGAAATCCTGAGGATAGGTTATCATGTTGACAGGCGTCAGTTTCCTGGGACTACCTGCTGATCAGCGGCTTTAGGGAGCCGCCGCACTCACCGGAGCTCATGCAAGTGCTGCAGACTCCCCAGCAGGTCACCAAGCACAGTGCCGTACATTGTATAGTGGCAGTGCTTGGTATTGCAGCTCAGCCCCATTCACTTCAAAGGGCTGAGCTGCAACTAGGTCCTGTGATCGGCATATGTTGATTAGGAGGAGGCGGCTGCTGATCGGTGGGGGTCCTGGGAGTCAGACCTCTACTGATCTGATGTTGATGACCTATCCAGAGGGTAGATGATCAGTATCGTTTGCAGGGTAACCCCTTTAAATACCACCATTGAGGGCGAGCTCCTATGTGGAAAGATAGATATGTCCTGATGCACATGTGGAGTGGAAACCCTAGTGTACACCTGTTTAGTGCCCAAGCTCCTGGTGATGGGAGAACGTTCTTTATGCATGGTAGATGTACAGAAAACTAGTTTACCTGGTATGTAACTGGCAGTGACACCCAAGGGGAACTGGGTTCCAGTCTTGTCAACACTCCAGGTAATTCGCCATTCTGGTGACTTCAGCAAAGTGATGTATGGGATCTGGTGAAGTATTAACTGGGCATTGATGATGCCAGTGGAAATGAGCTTAAAGGTCATTAGAGCTTTACTACATGTCTACTGGTCTGTGAAATCTTGCTGGGACTTTTGACTAGAGCCGTTAATCAGTAAAATGTTGGTTTCCGGTCATCCCCATTATAAGAGCTTAGAGTCACTGGGTTAGGTTTGCACTCTGGATGTTAGGGGGTAACTAGCACATGTGCATCATTAACCACAGTTGGTTATCACCTTCATGTGAATGTGGTGGGAATGACGGGTTTTTTAGTTAGGTCTTGGCTGCACCAACCTTTGCCTTTTGGATAGTGCATTGTAGCTTTAGGGAGTTTGTGACTACATGGTGGATTAAATATGATCTCAGCCAGGAGACCCAGAATAGCAGCAGGAGGAAACTGCATTCAGCTGACACCCACCAATCGGTGCTCTCAAGCTGCCATGGCTTCAGAAACTATAGAGTATACGCTGCGGGAGGATAATGGCTCCATTCACTTTGTAGTGGCCGTGCTGGGGTACTGCAGGTGAATGGAGCTGAACTGTGGAAGATACACTGCTTCCCCTCCATACACTGGCCTCCTCCATGACTGATTTCACATCCACAGAACAGGTCACTTTCTGCTGTAGTCGTTTCCACAGCATGTCAAAGAGAATTGCTAAAAACTCAGTCACTTTGCTGGTACTGTACAACGCTGCAGATTTGATGCACAAAGCTCCTGTTGGCAAATGCACAGTGTTTCAGTCATGTGTGGACATAGCCTTAAAGGGGTTGTCTGGGTTCAGAGCAGAACCTGGACATATCCCCATCTTCACCCTTTCAGCCCCTCTGAAATGAGCATCAGAGCACTTCACGCTCCAATGCTCTTCCTCGGCCTGTGCTGTATCGTGCAGGGCTAGGGCTGTTTGTTTACATTGCTAGGCGGAGACTTCCTCCTAGCAGTGTTGCTGATGACACCATCGGCACTAATGGACAGACTTTTGGGCTGCCCCATCTGTTTTACGGGCTAGGGAAGCAGTAAAGCCCGCCCATCAGTGCTGGTGATGTCAGCTAGCCTCTGCCTAGCAGACACCTGGAACGTCACTGATGAGGATGAACGAATCAACTTAGGATGAAACATCTGAAGTAGATTCCCTCCAGAGCTCGCTCTGTACAGTATTCAAACAAAGTTTTATGCACATTGACTTCAGATGTTTCATCCAAAGTCGATTAGCTCATCCCTAATCACCGGATGTAATGGAAAAAGCCCTTGCTGTATACAGCGAACATGCCCCAATGCTGTTTTGCTGATAAGAGCAAGACTTCAGGTTTGAATACTCTTTAAAGAGAGACTCTTAACTGAACTTCAGCTACACTCTTTCCGGATTATTGGACCTACCCCTTTAAATTCCAGATTATCAGGATTTTATAAAAAAAATCAGCTCTACGTTTCTCGGAGTATCCTGCTGACTACGCCATTAATGTTTTGCTGATAAGAGCAAGACTTCAGGTTTGGATACTCTTTAAAGAGACTCTTAACTGAACTACAGCTACACTTCAAAGGAAGGTTTATAATATGATTTTTATTAAATATAAGTAGTATATACATATAGCAATATAATGTCCTTCTTTTGCACTTGTCCATATACAAAGGGTAAAGAACATAATACACAATTGCATCAACACTTCTTCTGGAGACCTGACTACATCCAGAATGAAGGTACATACATCACCGATGGAGTTATCATCATCTGACAGCGACATCAGCTCGGAAGTCCTTTCAGCGATCAGGAAAACACCGGTCCCTACACAAGGAGTCCCCCTGTAGGATGCGCTTCTGACTTATTTCCTGAAGGGTTACAGCTATATACCAATTAAACAAAGAGCTCCATTCCCTAGTGGAACGTAGCCAGCGCATGCGCTGTATAATTGTCACTGTGTACGTGTTGTTCATCTGCTCTCACCCCAGACCTTGGAGCGGCCAGGTCCACAGCAAGTCAGAATCCCAAAACAACTTTGAGAAAATACGTAGACAAAGCCTTACTCTGTGTACCTGCATTCACAGGTCTTAAATCAACACTTTAACTGAACAGATACAAAATGGAATTCAAATGATCAGAAACTTCATCTTCACACTTTAGATGCTAATCTCAGAGGTGCTGAGTGGTGTCCGGGTTCAGCTCTGAACCTAGACAACCCATTTGAGATGTGTAAATACTGTATAATATTTCACCTGTAAAACCTGCCACAGAGTTGACAACCACAGCAAAACCTCCTTGGAAATGGTTACAGACTGACATAAAATAGAAAGGTCTGCAGGAAGGTCAGCGAGCAGCAGCACACCTTGTATACACTCGGCATGAGCAGCATGTAGCGTTACATTGTGGTAACGCCTGCACAACCGGCTGTTTATCTGGAGATCTGCAGTAATCCTGGCGTTTGCTGTGTGAATAATTGAACCTTATCAGATCCTAAAAATAAATATATTAATCTTACCGCGCATGTTATTGATCGGTTTTGAAATGCTTTCTGTTTCTGAGCTTCACTGCCATGCACCCGACCGTATTCTGTATCCGTGTCTGATCTGCAAGTTTTGTGGATCATAAACCGACCCAGTCATTTCTGTGGACAGCACATGGATGTGTTCTGCAAATTTTAGAACATATGTTTTATTGCACACAAGAATAGTCCTTTCCGGTGATGGGAGTGATGAAAAATGCGGCTTGAACCCGGAAGCTCTCCGTATTTTGTGGATTTGCAGACCACAGTACTGACACTGTGTGCATGAGGCCCAAAAGACATGTAGAGCTTTGGTTCTTGTCTTCTGCATTGTCCTTCAGGCCACCATACACGTAAGGGAACCCAGATTAGATTGTCAGGGAAGGGTCTGTCTGTTGGATGTCAGCATGCCCAATCCTTCATTCACAAGGGAGATAAGGTGTCTAGCAGCGACTGATTTCATTGAAGACGTGTATACAGTCACCTATTGACTTTGAATGTATTTAGTGCCTGATCTGTGGTTTGTGTTTTTTTTTTTTTTTTTTTTTTTTTTTTTTTTTTTTTCAGTTTTGATTTTGCACAACTGCATCCTAACAGAACGGATGCATCCTGATGTGTGACATCAAAACGGATCCATTTAATTCCAGTATTGAGATCCCATAAAGGAAATGTGGTCAGGTATATAATATCCTATAGCCGTCTGTCATCACTTTATCACTTGCACTTGTTTTGCCTGCTGAAAGCAAATTGGTGAAGAAAGCGGCCTACGTGTTTCAGTCATAAATGATCATTCAGGCTAACGATGTTTCACATGGTATGAACTGATCGATATTAGAAACGGGACAATAGTTATTGTGTTGCTCATTTCAGTTAACGTTTGATCGCAAAAATGACTGGAGAACCTTTCTAAGAGTAAAGAGACTATGACTGCAGCCCGTGATTTACACTGAGGATAGCCTTTATTGTAGGGGTGCACTGTGGTCTTGCTGCATGCACCCCAGACGTTAAGATGTTGTGCCATTCATTTTCCCACAGCAGAGGCTGTATACATATGCCTGACTGGTCTTGGTTGTGGTAGTTTTGTATTTCCCTAACACCTCCACACCGGCACTGACAGGAGCTTGACCCCACCTCCAGAGGACAGGAAACAACAGCGGAAGCCAAATAAAAGGGACACCTCCTCCAGCCTGCTTCAGTTTTGTTGTTTCCTGTCCCTCTGGACAGGGTGGAAGCCTGCCAGTTCGCCTGGCTATCTAAAGGATTATGCGCCCAGCCTGGACTCACCCCATCCGGGAGGGCTGGGTAGGGGACAGAGGTTCCGGGGGAGCGGCGCTCTCCTTCTCTGTCCCTCTGGAATAAGTCCCGCGCGTGGCATCCCCGGACTGTTCCGCTGCGCTGCGGAGGGATCGGCGTAGCCGGATGTTGGTGCGCCATGCAGGTGGAGTCCTCCTTGGGCCAGAGGCTCCCTGCACGTGCTCCTTGCCCTACTTCCGGGTTGAGACTTCCGGCGGCGCCCGCGTCATCTAAGGGCGCCGCAGGTATGCTCGGCGGGGCCGGCAGCGTGGGGGGCGGTGCCTGTAGACGGCGGGGGCCCAGAGTTTAAATTTGCTCTGTGGCCTCTGTAGAGGTGTCTATTGCACCTCCTCTGTCCAGGATGTCCTCCACAGAAGAGACAGCACGTAGGCCTGCAGATCCCTGTAAAGCCCTCAGTCCGGTAAGAGACCTCCTCCGTGAATGTTGTATTCTTGTTTCACCACCGGGTGTTGGTGCAGGCCATCTACTAGTTAGAATGGGGGCTGAAACCTGTTATTATATGACCCTTTAGGTGAGGGAAACACCAGTGAAGGCGTCAGGTGGTGAATCTTCAAAGAAGAAGTGTGGAATGTGTAGGAAGACATTAACGGCTTCCTATAAAAAACCTCTTTGTGCCCGGTGTACTGAAAAAGTTGTAGCGGAAGAATCCCCCTCCTTTATGGAAAATCTCAGAATCCTAATACGGGACGAAGTTAATACCGCCATTGATTTACGGATGACCCCCTCATCCCCTCGGCCATCCTCATCTAAATCTAGGGAGCCTCTTCCTGAATTGGCAGATCTAGATGAAGGGGAACTGTTGTCAGCTAATGATTCTGACTCCTCTGAAGACGGGTCTGGTCACCCCCTCTGCTCTCCTGAGGACACTGAATCATTATTAAAAACTATCAGAGCTGCTATGGGGATAGAAGAGATTAAAGAACCTATGTCGATCCCAGATCAGATGTTTCAGGGTCTGGGGGAGAAGAAGAAACGCGTTTTTCCTGTGCACGAAAATATCAAAAGGATTATTTCCAAGGAATGGAAGGATCCAGAAAAAAGGCCCTCAGTGTCTAGAGCCTTCAAAAGGAAATATCCGTTTGCTGACACCGACTGTGATTCCTGGGACAAAGCCCCTAGAATTGACGCCCCTGTTGCGCGGATTTCTAAAAAATCCGCTCTTCCATTTGAGGACATGGGTCTGTTAAAAGACCCAATAGACAAAAAGTGTGAAGGCCTGCTTAGGAAGACTTGGGAGTCTGGGGCGGCCATGTTTAGGCCTTCCATCGCCGCCACTTGTACTGCCAGGTCTTTATCAATATGGATGAATCAACTGGAAAACCACTTGACAGCAGGCACTCCTAGGGAGGAGATTGTGGCCTCTCTCCCAGTCCTTAAACAGGCGGCCAATTTTCTGGCAGACTCTTCGGCGGATTTAGTGGCGTTATCGGCCCGTACTACAGCCTTATCTAACGCCACCCGAAGGGCCATCTGGCTGAGATCCTGGTCAGGGGATGCAGGTTCAAAGAGCCGTCTCTGCTCCATTCCTTGCGAGGGAGACAGGCTCTTTGGATCGGCGTTAGATGACATCCTAGACAAAGCCTCCGATAAGAAAAAAGGCTTTCCTTCTGAGTCACGTTTTTATCAGCAGCGGAAAAATTTTCGTGGCCAAGGAAGATTCAGACAAGACCAGAGGAGAAAGGATTCCTCAAACAGGTGGCAGTCATCTAGAGGAAGAGGGAAGGGATTCCTGTTTAATCCCGATTCTTCTTCCAAAAAATCTCAATGACGCCAGATGCCCGGTGGGGGGCAGGTTATCTCAACATGTTCAGGCCTGGGAATCTCTAATAACCTCCCCCTGGATTCTAGATTTAGTAGGCTCAGGTTACAGAATAGAATTGCATTCCCTTCCTCCTCAAAGATTTATGACAAACAAGTTCTCCCCAAATTCCGACAAACAGTCTGCCATAGAGTCAGAAGTTATGACTCTGCTGAGAAAAAACGTGATCGTTCAGGTCCCAGAAGAGCAGAAAGGTATGGGGGTTTATTCCCCCCTTTTTCTCATAAAAAAACCCAATGGAAGGTACAGAACAATCTTCAATCTAAAGTATTTAAACCAGTATGTCGTCTATCAAAAATTCAAAATGGACACAGTCAGATCCACAGTGAATCTGCTTGTTCACAACTGCTACATGATTACGGTGGATCTGGCCGACGCCTATTATCACGTACCCATACACTCAGAAAGTCAAAAATTTCTCAGATTTGCAGTCTACATCAAAAACCGCCTATGTCATTTCCAATTTCAAACACTGCCCTTCGGCCTCTCCAGTGCCCCTCGGATTTTTACAAAGGTCATGGCAGAGGTAGTAGGAATTCTCCATCAAGAAGGCATCTTAGTTATTCCTTATCTGGACGACCTGTTGATCGCAGCAGAGACGGAAAGGAAGCTCCTGGATCACCTAAATATCCTGACCCGGATTCTACAATCTTTAGGCTGGGTAATCAACTTGGACAAATCAAGTATCATACCCAGCCAAAGGAAGGTCTTTCTAGGGGTGTTGCTAGATTCTCACCAACAGTGTTCCTATTTACCCCCAGAGAAAGTGAAAAATCTGATGGGAGTTGTAAAGCAATTCTCCACAAGGAAGACGTCCTCCATCAGAGAGGTGATGCGATTGTTAGGACTTCTAACGTCGACAATATCCTCTGTCAACTGGGCACAGGCCCACACCAGAATACTTCAGGCCTTCCTCCTGTCAGTCTGGGACAGAAGACAAGGCTCTCTAGACAAGAGTAAAAATTCCACAAGCGGTAAAATCTTCCCTCTATTGGTGGATGATAAAAAAACACCTACAGTCAGGGGTTCTGTGGCGACCAGACGATCTGTTCACCATTACCACAGATGCAAGCAGCCATGGTTGGGGGGCTCATACACTTCATCACATGGTTCAAGGAGAGTGGAGCCCCGAGATGGCTTCCTCGTCATCAAATCTGAGAGAACTAACTGCCGTCCTGGAAGCCCTAAAACATCTAGGTACAGTGGCTCAAGGTCATCATATAAAAATATATTCAGACAATGCCACCACAGTATCTTATTTAAACCGCCAAGGAGGGACAAGAAACAGGTCCCTGTCGGCGGTATCCAGCAAAATCCTAAGTTGGGGGGAAAGAAATGTGAAGTCCATTTCAGCAATACACTTAAAAGGGGAAGAAAATGTGCTAGCCGACTTCCTCAGCAGACAGACGATTCGGGAACGAGAATGGTCCTTGAAGGAAGAAGTCTTTCTCCAAATATCAGAAAGATGGGGGCCTCCGATCTGGGACCTATTTGCTACCAGACAAAACAGGAAGGTGAACAATTTCTATTCAATCTACCCCCAGGACGGTCCAGAGAGGATGGATGCTCTATCAAAGTCCTGGCCCAAGGGACTCCTGTATGCCTTCCCTCCCTTTTCCCTGATCCCAAGAGCCCTAATGAAAATAAAACAGGAAAAAGCGCAGGTCATCTTTATCGCTCCCTTCTGGCCGAAAAGAGCTTGGTTTCCCCTTCTCCAGTCCCTTTCAATAGACGAAGCCTGGCTCTTGCCACAGAGTCCAGACCTACTACATCAGGGACCTGCTCTTCATCCGAGGTTACATCTGCTCCACCTAGCGGCCTGGAGATTGAGTGGGAGCTACTAAAAAAGAAGGGATTGTCAGATGCTGTGATTAACACCTTATTATGTAGCAGGAAAAGAGTCACTTCAAGAATCTATTTGCGAATCTGGAATGCTTTCCTATCCTTTGCAGGCCATCGTTGGGATCCGTTATCTTCCCCGAATGTGGGATTAATACTGGATTTCCTTCAGGCAGGATTCAATAAAGGCCTAAAGACCAGTACTCTGAAGGTTCAAGTGTCTGCTCTGACGGCCTTCATGGATACCAGGCTAGCAGAGATACCTTTGATCATAAGATTTCTAAAGGGCACAATCCGGTTGCGCCCCTCTTACCATTTCAGGGTTCCCCCCTGGGACCTAAGTTTAGTACTGTCTGCGCTCATGTCCGAACCATTTGAGCCTATTTCGGAAATTGCTCTTAGAATGCTGACTTTCAAAACCACCTTTCTCATTGCAATAACGACTGCCAGACGAGTGGGAGAAATTCAAGCTTTCTCATGTAAGCATCCCTACCTGACGGTCCTAGATGACAGGATTATTCTCCGGCATTCTCCGGACTTCCTTCCAAAGATGGTATCAAAATTTCACTGCCAGCAGGAAGTTGTGTTGCCATCCTTTTGTACTTCTCCATCTTCCCAGCAAGAAGAAGCATTCCATAATCTGGATGTCAGGAGATGTCTTCTGGCATATTTGGAAGCTACAGAACCCTTCAGAAAATCTAACCATCTTCTTGTCCAATTCCAAGGAAAAAATAGAGGTATGGGAGCCTCTAAAGCTTCGATCGCCCGATGGATTAAATCTACCATTACCTTGTGCTATAAAGAAAAGAACTGTGCTCCTCCGGTTGAGCTAAAAGCACATTCCACTAGAGCTCTTTCTGCTTCTTGGGCTGAACGAGGGGCGGCCTCTATTGACCAAATTTGTAGGGCAGCCACATGGTCAAGCCCTATGACTTTCTTTAAACATTATAAATTGGATATTATGGCAAATCGGGATATGGCATATGGGCGCAAAGTCCTATCTGCTGTAGTCCCACCCTGATGGAGTATCTCTGTTATTCCTCCTGTCAGTGCCGGTGTGGAGGTGTTAGGGAAAGTTGACAATTACTCTTACCGGTAATTTGATTTCCCGAAACCTCCACAACGGCACTGGGGTATTTCCCCCCCAAAAAAAAAAAAAAAAAAAAAAGTTTGATTAAAAAAAAAAAAAAAAAAAACTATAAAATTCTTTATATGTATATGCAGTTAATATATATATATATATACTTAGGAATATATTGTTATGGTTTTGCATGAATATTTGCTGTCCTCGGTTCTCTATTACTAACTGAAGCAGGCTGGAGGAGGTGTCCCTTTTATTTGGCTTCCGCTGTTGTTTCCTGTCCTCTGGAGGTGGGGTCAAGCTCCTGTCAGTGCCGTTGTGGAGGTTTCGGGAAATCAAATTACCGGTAAGAGTAATTGTCAACTTTTTTATTTTTTTTTTTTTTGGGAAGAGAGGGGGGTGGTTAGTCATACCGATGGGGTTGACCAGCCCTATGTGGCCGCTCAGGGGTCATTTGTAATGAAAATGAATGGCCGAGCCCATACACACATGATGACGTCAGTCCTATTACAGCACAAGCATGAGGGGGTTATCCAGCTGGCTGGACGCGTGATGTAAGCGTGCCATGTGTGAGGCTCTCTGCCTCTGGAAGCTTTTTGCCTAATTTTCTGTAGCTGCCCTCCCTGTCCCCCTTGTGACCTTCAGAGCCAGTTTATCATTGACATGAGGGGCGTGCATAGAATGGGCAGAGATGTCCTGCTCCCTGTACATGATACACATCAGCCGGCTGGGCTGGGCTGCTCGGTGCAGGCTGAAGGTGACTTTGAGATGGTGACTCTGCTGAGTCATGTGACTCAGGCTCTCCACTGTGATTGGAGGGGGCAGCGAGCAGTGTTGTACTGTGTAAAAGGTGCAGGCTGCAATTACAGTCCCTGCTCAGGAACAGCTATTGTTTCATTTACTTAAAAGTGCTTCTGCATTTAACCTTGTAATTGCTGGAGAAAACCTTGGCTTACAATTTTCCCACCTATATTATTTTTTTTTTTTTCAGTGGTCAGCAGCATACTCTACTATTGTTAACCCCTTCAGGACCTTTCAGTTTTGTCTTTGCATTCCCTTTTTTTTTACTCCCTACCTTCCAGAAGCCATAACTTATTTTTCCATTCTCAGACATGAGGACTTTTGCTGGACAAGTTGTACTTTCTGATGGCATCATTTATTACATATGATGTAGTGGGAAGGTGCAAAATAAATACAAATTGTGTGGAATTGGAAAAAAATATGCAATTCAGCCACGGTTTTTTGGGTTCCATTGTTACAGCGCTCCCTATGCAGTAAAACTGTTCCCTTCATTCTCCAGGTCAATGTGACTACACCAATACCAAACTTATATTTTTCTTATGCTTTTTTTTCCCTTTGCATTACCGTATTCTGTGCCATTCAAACAGTAGACAGAGTACTTGTGGTAGTTAAAGGGGTTGTCTGGGTTCAGAGTTGAACCCTTAATTTCACCCAGGCAGCCCCCCTGATGTTAGCATCGGAGCATCTCATGCTCTGATGCCCTCCTTTGCCCTGTGCTAAATCGCGCAGGCAAAGGCATTTAGCCGGGTTCTGTTGACAGAGGCTTCCTCCCAGCTGTGAGCCTGGTGATGTCACCAGCACTGATGGGCAGGCTTTAGCGCTGCCCTAACCAGTAAAATGGCTAAAGCGGCGCTAAAACTGGCCCATTAGAGCCGGTGACGTCACCTAACACACTCCGCCTGGCAGTGTATGTTTACAAACAAAAGTGCCCTTGCACGGCGCGATTCAGCGCAGGGCATGGGAGCACATCGGAGCATGAGATGCTCCGATGCTAACATCAGGCGGGCTGCCTGGGTGAAATTAAGGAACAGAGCATGTGTGTCCACCTTGGTAAGTTGAACGGGCAAACGGCAGGTGGCGCTATACAGATTTTATTGAATAACTGTTTGAAGTGGCCATCATTAGTACCAAGGCAGGACCTGCTTGCATCATTGAACACTATTGTTATCCATTGATGGCTGCATTAGAGGATATCCACCATCTGTATGACCACCACCATGCCAGTCTGTATCGCAGCCTGTAGAATGGGCAGTGGGGTTTTCACTGGGATTTGCTGCCTATGCAATACAGAGGTTAAAATCCACAGCATAAACAGACATACGGATGTAAGATCCACTGTGGATTTTAAGCTCACGCAGCACGAGGGTGACGGTTTAAATCTCATGCACATTGCTGCTACTATAAAATGGCTCAGGTTTTCCACACAATTCTGCTGCAACTGAAGAATCTGCAGGGTTTCTGCCATATCTGGCTGCACACTAAAGGGTTCAAAAAAGTCTCCTTCCAGGATTAATGATTAGGTTTATCCTTCATGTGAGGTCAGGTGTATGATCTGTTTAGTGAACCTGACAAAGGTCAGCAGCTGACTGCATGTCCACACCACCAAAATGTCAGCCAGTCCCTGGTGACACCCGACCCTGTGGCATCTGTCACACTGTATATTTAGTCCTGCTCCAAACTGCTTGTTTTCTGCTTACACTGAACAGGTTTGTCCTGTGGTGTCTGTGGACAGTGCAAAAAAAAATATTCAATCCGAGGTTCCATCTGGGACAGTTTCCCAACTTAAACCTCGGACTCACAGTTGCCACAAAGTGCCTAGGTGAACAGATACTGTAGTGTTGTTTTTGTGTGTGGTGTGTTTTTTTTTTTTTTTTTTTTTTTTTTTTGCCATTGTGATCTTTCATCCCCCAAATAAGTTCCCTGTTGGCGTTTGGCAATACTTCCTTCTTTACCCATTGCTGCCCACAAACTATTTTATGTGCGGCAGAAGTGATTGCTCTCCTGTCGTTCTGCTTCTTCAGGGGGCGCTGGTTCCTGATGACCATGCTGGATGCAGACTTCCTGTAGAATAGCATCCTGTCGTTAATTTGGAGCAGTAACTGGGGCCTCCTTGTGATTTGCATTAGTGGGAAGTATTGCCTAAGTTTTGCTGGAACTCCTGAGTCATGGTGAACACGCAGATTGTATGTGGCACCTCACATGGGCGTCTGTGAGGATCTGATCAGTATCCTGGAAGGGCACGGTCACAGCTCCTTCCAGTATACATCTTCTCTCGTGCTTTCACCTTAGAGTACAGAACACATCTGCACCCATAACTGGTCTGCGTTCACATGTGCACGTCTTTTATAATTAATAAATGTCAAATTGAACACGGACTGAACTGTCATCAGCAGCGCGGGGGCATTTCTCCACCATCGCCTGTTTGGTCTGATTATGATCTGTTAATTATGACTTGTTTGGCAGTGTGTGGCCTAATTAGCTAATGGAGAGAACATGCTCATTATCTGCCTGCTCTGAAAATGTCAGTAAAGGACTTCTTCCCTCATTTACTATGTGAATGCTCTAGATGTGCTTATATTGGGCGTTATTTTATATTGTTATTGCATAATCTCTCCTGATGCATCTGTTTTAGTAACTGTCTATTCTTATAACTGTCATGTGCCATTTCTTTATTCCTGCTGAGTTATATTTAAATTACTAGCAGTTTGCAATGATGGTCCACGTGGGTATCGCCAGTGGGGGAGTGGGTGTCATGTTTCTGCCCAGTCTCCTACTGGCAGCACTGATGAGGGTGTGTTCCTCCACAGTCTGGCACTACCTAATCAGTGTTGCCAGTGGCAGACTGTGCAGGAATACCAACCAACACTGGTAACACCCATCTGGACCTTCATTACAAACTGCTCGTAAATTCACTTTTAACTTCTATAAGGAATTATAAAGGAATGGAACAATGTACTGTAATTTTCACCCTATAAGATGCACTTGTGGTTTTAGAGGAGGAAAATAACAAATATTTTTCATCAGACCTTGGTTCAGAACTCCTATACCCCTCCCCCCTTTCCCCCAGTGTTCATCAGATCCACACTTTTCCAGTTCAGCCTGCCGTGCGCATAGCGTGAGGTCAGAGCGCAGACATCCTCACACTTTGCACAGCGAGCAGCTGAGGACCCGGAAACAGTGAGCACTGAGCCTGGGGAGCACTGTATTCACCACTTCCCAGTCCTCCTGTACTAATGAGTGCTTCTATAATTGGAACTCTCATTAGTATTCGCCCCATATGACACCACACACACTTACTTTTGAGGGGGGGGGGTATGTCTTATAGAGCAAAACAATATGGTGGTAGTAAAGAGAACAGATGCACCATAATTATATGGGGAATACAAGTGATTACAAAAGCAGACACATCAGGAGAGGTGACAGGTCCTCTATAGACCTAGAAGAGGCTCCATGCTGCCTGAATTAGAGTATATGATGTATTGTTCTTCTGCTTAACCCTTTCACTCATACCTACAGCTGGGTTTATTAAGTCTCCGCTCTCAGAGGTCAGACTGACGGGGGAATCGGTGGCATTACACTGTGAGGCCATCGGCCGTCCAATGCCAGAGATACAGTGGTGGTTTGAGGCAGACTATAGCAATGAAAGCTTCTCTCAGCTGTGGGATGGAGCCCGAGAAGACCGTGTACAGATGAACCTGACGTATGTCTTCCATGCTGCCAGTATACTCTATCTCTTCAACCTCAACCCTGAAGATTCTGGCACCTATGAGTGCCGTGCCAGCAATGATCCCGATCGTAACCACCTGACAAAGAGTCCTCGCATCAAGTGGATTCGTTCACAGGCCAATGTTATTGTCTTAGACCGTGAGTGAGAAACCTTAATTTCGAAGGATCCCTGTGATGTCCTGAAGACCCACTCCCTCCACTTAGTGTTGTAGTCCAGATTTAGCTGACTCCTTGAGTATGCTTGGTTTCCCTTATGTTGGCTTTGATTCTCGGCTCCAATGCAGCACTCGCACAATGGAATTCCCTTGCTGGACCTTACATCCTTCCCTTTGCACCTTCTTTGTTTGATGTTCCTAGATAACGTGTTATTTGCTGGAACGATGTTCTAGATTAAGTACATTAAAAGCAATCTGACTAAAGCTCAGGTTTGAAAGCACTGCCGTCTTTGGATACAAGCTACATCTATTTTATGAATATCCTTTGTTTTGTGGACCTTCCTAGCTGCTATCCCGTGTATTGAAACCACACCAGATCATAGTGTTGTACCTCACCTTCGATGCCGCCAGCCCTTCTCCCTCCTGCAGTAGATAGAAGAATGTTCAATGTTGCTTATCCCTCTTCCAGAACGTTGTACTCCGAATTTGTTCCAGCTTCATACAACCTATTTATCCTGCCTCCTGACGTTCTTCCCAGCTCCAAGTGGTGTTTTGGAGGAAACTGCTTGTAGTCAACCTGCATTTAACTGTACATGTAACAGCAAGTTCATCCTTAATTTTTATACCAGAATGGTTGTCTTCTATTGATATCTAGTAGGAGCTATTTCAGTTAGGCTAGGCCTATGCGGTAACTTTGGCTTTTGGACAACTAAAGAGACCATTGTAGCTCTAGCTGGATTGTGGTGTGACCCTCAAGTTGTCATGACCACATCAGTCACAAGGAATCCAGCTGTTGGCAACATTAACTCATTCGCTTTCTTGAGCTATGCTGCAGTCCTTGACCATATGAATTGCAGCCCTAGTCTGACAGTGAAAGGCTTCCTACCAAATATCAACATTAGCAATATACAGTGGACAAATCTTAGGTAAAAAAAAAACAACTTGGATGTGGAACAGTGTAGAGGAGTATCATATAAAAGCTTGAAACGTTTCTAATTTTTTTTTTTTTTTTTACCCCCCCCCCCCCCCCTTCTTTCTCTACAGATCCACGCATCATAACAAGCTCCCCAGAAGCTCCCGGTGGAGAGATTCTAATGTGCAATTTGACAGACCCTTCTTTTCAAATATCTGGCCATGAGTGGTATAAGGGGCATAAACTTGTCCATGAAGACCAAGATGGCTCTCTGATCACAACATACAAGTAAGTTTTCATGTGTGGAGTTTTTTTTTTTTTTTTTTTTTTTTTTGTCTCCTCAAAAACGAAAAACAACCTGTTACTTATTACTAAGCCTCCATGTGAACTGTGGCATAGTCTTATTCTAAGGACCCAGACGGTGCTTCATGTGCACAGTTTGGTATTAAAACATCTCAGTAGACTTTCTAGGGAAAGACGGCCTTTAGCACTCAGAACTTCGCTGCACTTCTTGCACTTATCCTGAAGGGGTCTTGAAGCTTGTTTGTGCTGGTGTACTTAACTGAGACTAAGTACAAGGAGGACATTGGCGTCTTTGTATCTGTGCAGTCAGTGACTGCCTGTATTAGCATCACTGTCACACTGAGGTGGTGGCATTTCACTCTCTCGGGAGCAGACGTGCAATTGAACCATCCATGTCCTCTTTAGGGATTAACAGCATTAGAATTTCTTTCTGTGACCTGAATTCCTGTCTGTCCTGCGTGAACACAGCAAAACAATCTGCTTGTTTGTCTTCTGTCCCCTCGCATAGCAGATCTTAAATGACAGCATTTTATTTCTTTCCAGCATTACCCAAGTGAATTTCGAGAGCTCTGGACAATATACATGCAAGTTCTTGACTGTTCCTGACCTTAGTGGAGTGATTAATGTCACAGGTACTTTACTGTATTTATAGTATGTTAATATTTATGGGAGGTTTAAATTGTGCAGCTGCAAATTTTTGCATCCTAGGAATCTGCTCATTTCAAAAAGTTTTTCTGTTCTAAAGTTCCGTGTGTTTTGAGGTCTTTTATTGTGGTAAACTTGTGGTTATGGTTTTATTTTTTGCTTTTTTGACAAAATGTTCAGTAAGGAAATCTCAGACTTAAGACTTAAAGCATATGGACACCTTTGAGGCATTTTTATGCATGCATTTTGCTCATTTTGGGCTAAAAATTATTTCAAAAGGTCTTTATTAAAAAATTTCAGCCTTTTTGGAGTTAAGATTTAAAAATCAGTCCATTTGCAGAGTGCCATCAGCTGACGGCTCATGTGAAGCCTTATCTCTGATCTTCTGACCAACACTTTAAGCCATGTTCTTATCAGAGTGATAATTTCGCTATGAGTGTTTGAAGTCAGGAGATCAGAGATGAGGCTTCACATGAGCCGTCAGCTGACAGAACTGAGACGTGATACTCTGCAGACACTTTTTTTTTTTTTTTTTTTTTTTTTTTTTTTTTTTTTTTAACCCCTGTAACTCAAAAATGGGTGAAACCTACTAACCAAGACCAATTGAAAAAAAGCCCAAAATGAGCAAAATGCACATATATAAAGAGCCCCTGAAGGTGTCCTTTAAGTACATGCAACAAAAATTCTATTGCTAATATTAAATCCTAGTAGAACTGTGATACCTGGAAATGTCTTACTGGTTATCATTTCTGTTTCACCTAGTCCCACCCCATGTTATGGCGTATAAGAAAACAGAGCACGGCAATGAGGGAGACACGGGAGTTATGACTTGTAAAAGCAACTCTTTCCCTCTTGTGGAGCAATGGATGTGGTACCGGACAGCTGAAGATGGCAGTGTGCAGGTTTGGAAATGTTTTACCTTCTTTATACAATTTCATTATATAGTGGTAGAAGCCATATTATTCGGAAACTGTATTTGTCCATGGCTTGATATTTTGTCCTTGATCTGTCAGTGAAATATATAAAACCTCTCCAGCTTCACTCTAAGGGGGTTGCTCATTTTGGAGAACCTTGAGCAGAGAACATGTCCCTAGACACGGCTCAGACTGCTTGTGACACTGCAGGGGAACTGAGCTTTACACAGCGCTCATATAAACCCTAGACAAGACTTTCTTCTGTGTTGCCGTTTCCCAGGACATGTTTTTGGTGCCTGATAGTACCTTCCTTTTACTGAACTCTGTTTATTATTCTGTCATGCTTCTGTTGGCGGCCCCTTGGAATTTATTGTTTTAACTGTGGATCATGGTCCAATAACTTTTCCTGCTGTGCTTGACAATTTCTCCACCTAGAAACCCCATGGACAGGATGGAGCCGAGGAAAGTGGGTCCACCCTTTTTGTTCTTCTCCTTTCTGAAAGTAAAGTTCACAAGACATGGGGCCAGCTCCCACCCTGCACAGATCTGGCCCCATGCATTGCTCCTTTTTCCTGGCAATAATAAAGCCTCCAGCAGCAAAATAATTTGTAATGGAGGAATATAGTGAGCTTCATGCAACAGTATTTTTTGTTCTTGAACTTGGAGGCATCTTGACATGGACTGATCTCCATCATTTACCCTTGTATGCCAGGAAACGTGAGTCAAAAAGTCAGTTTGGTGCACTTCCCATTTGCGCATAATTTTGTGACTTGTTGGCGCTTTTGCTCCCAGCTGATGACTTTTCCTAAAAGTGCACATGTAAGTCTACTCCAGGAATTTGGTGTAGATTTCAGTTCTGTTGCACGCCTCCAACACGTACAGGGCACAGATTAAGACCAGATTCTAAAACATAGGTTTTTAACTAAATCACTATGGTGGAAATTCATTATGTTGGCTTCATGCAGACAAACTGTAGTCTTACGGCCTGTTTTAAAGTATCTTCATGTCACTACAATGTTTTTGTTTTTTTTTTTCCCCCCTCTCTCTCCTCTCTAGGCCATAGTGAATGGGACAGATGAGCGCTATTTCATTAAATCTGCTGGAAATAAGACAGAGCTTCGTATTCACCAACTAGACATTGAGAAAGATCAGGGTGAATATATCTGTAATGGGACCAATGTGCTGGGCACCACAGGAGCCATTGTTGCCCTTCGTGTGCGCAGCCGTCTTGCTGCACTCTGGCCTTTCCTTGGTATTGTAGCCGAGGTTATCATTCTAGTCACAATTATCTTCATCTATGAGAAGAGGAGAAAGCCTGACGAGGCTCCTGAAGGTATGACGAGAGCTGAGCTAGTTTGCAAAGCATTAGTGATATGTATATTGTCACTTAAAGGGGTCTCCAGAATTTTGTTGTTGATGGCTTAGGCTACTTTCACACTAGCGTTTTTAAATTCCGGTATTGAGTTCCGTCATAGGGGCTCAATACCGGAAAAAAACGCTTCAGTTTTGTCCCCATTCATTGTCAATGGCGACTGAACTGAAGATAACAGAATGCTCCTGAAAGCATTCCGTTCCATCTTCAGACCGGAGAACAAACCGCATCATGCTGCGGTTTTCTCCCCGGTCCAGGCATCCGCACCAAGACGGATCCGGAATGACCCCCAATGTAAGTCAATGGGGACGGATCCGTCTGGTGTGACCACAATGGTAAACTGATCCGCCCTCCATTGACTTTCAATGGAGTTCAGGACGGATCTGTCACCTACACATAGACATACATACATTCTTACATACTGCAGGCAGACCGGCCGCACGTCTTCACGCCCAGGAGGCGCGCAGCTATGACAATTCCCTACAGCGCCCAGCAGAGGGCGCTGTGGGGAATCGTCATAGCTGCGCGCCTCCTGGGCGTGAAGACGTGCGGCTGGTTTGCCTTCCTGGAATATGTAAGTATGTGTGTGTGTCTGTATATGGTACTGTGAGACATGTGTGGGGCCAGAACGCGGTTCCGGCCCCACACGTGTCCCTGCAGCAGTCTGGATCCGGCGGCACCCTTCACCTGCCGGATCCGGACTGCCGCTAGTGTGAAAGTAGCCTTCTCCTCAGAATAGGCAAATGGTATCTGATCAGCAAGGGTCTTACACCCCATTCCGCTGCCGATCAGCTGTTTCAGGGTAGCTCCTGCATCGGAAGACCCCACTTAACTATATAATTCTGTCTATTGTATAGTGGAAGGAGCTGGTTACTGTTAAAGGTCAGTGAGGCAGTACTTGGTTAGTTTCTGTCCTGCTCTATTGAACATTGCTAGCATGGCGACAACAGTTGTACTAAGACATTTAATACATTTTTTTAATTTTTATTCTCCACAGATGAAGATGGCGGATCTGCCCCTCTGTAAGTAAAAAATTTTTTGTTTAAATGACATTAGTCATGACAGCTGTGAAGAGATAGTGTAGAACATAGGCCTTTTGTATGTAAATCTAAGCTAAACGTGTATGTACTCAATGAGAGGAGAAAGCCACTGCCAGAGGTATCCCCCCAGGACAATATGATGGGGTGCAAAATTATGTTCAGATGTCAGGGGAGAGTCTCACACACCCCGGTGTTCTCGGCTGCTTTGGCCGACAATACAATAATGTGTTTAAAAATTTGATTCAGCTTACCCGTCTTGATCTTTTCGGTGTAGTACTGGTCCAGGTAGAACTGTAGTATACTGTAGGACAGTCCATTTCCAGCACTCGGCTAAAATCCATCAACTTTATTTCAAACAGGACACGAGTTCAGCTCTAAGCATCAACCTGCTTGTGTTGTGAAGCCAAATTCTAGTTCCACCATATGCTAGAATTAATTTTGCGAGTGTGACAGTATAATCTATTTGTTGTTCCCACTCCTGTGGTGTTAGAGTATTTATCCTGTAGGGCACTGTACACAGACATCGTATGATGGTAATACTGCACGAGGTTTAGTCCCCAGATAGTTCTTGGCGAATGTTTTCTTTCACTATTGCAATGGATGTTCCCAATTTAGCTGGCTCTACTAATGTGAAGTTTAGAACATAGCTCACCATCCTGTCAGAAGAAAGTCCATAGCTTTTCTTCATTATAATGGCCTCTACTGTTACGTTTTAGGAAAAGCAATGCTGGCGCAAACCACGAGACAGTGCGGCAGAGAAATTCAAGCTGAGCTGTAGGTAAGATAAATGACTATAACCAGAGGGGAAACCCTCAGTATGAACTTTACTCTACTCCAGTGCACATGCCCTACTACTCCGCCTCAGGATAACCAATGAGTCTGTAGAAGGTAATCTATCCTGTACTGCTGTCAAAAACTGGATCTTGTTTTTCTATAGGACAAGAAAGGTGGTGTTTGTTTTTTGTTTTTGTTAAATTGAATAGTTTTTATTAAACACTGAAAAATTGTGTAAACAGTAGGGACTTGGGTATCCTGAATAGCATAATATCAATAGATGAGAATGACATACAAATCCTATAACTGTCCCATAACCCCCACCCCTTAGAGAAGGGACAGTTGTCTGGATACTACCATGAGTACCATACACCACCACAGCTAGCTTTGCATATCCAACATGTACAGGTGGAGCCACAGTCAATTAGGGCATCCCCTCCGCTCTCCATAAGACCTTTTCAACCTCCCTTGCATATAGAGTTCCCAAACATGGACGACTATCCAAGAACACCACTGCCACAAGGAGTCGAGACAGGCCGGGAAGAGGAGGATCCAGTTCTGACAGAGTTGCATCTGGTTTTAAATTGACCTTCCCTGAGGATAGGCAGTCAATATTGTACTCTTAGAAAAATCCCTATAAAATGGTTGTCCAGGATTAGAAGACCCTTGCTGCTTTGTTCACATGTCCGCAGATTGTATGTGGTATCCTAGCTCTGCTTGATTTACTTGAATGAAGTTGCACTGTAATGGTGCGCTGTGGTACCATTTCTGTAAGTAAGCAGCTGTTGTTCTACATAGTAACATAGTAACATAGTTTGTAAGGCCGAAAAAAGACATCTGTCCATCCAGTTCAGCCTGTTTTCCTACAAGTTGATCCAGGGGAAGGCAAAAAACCCTGTGAGGTAGAAGCCAATTTTCCTCACTTTAGGGGGAAAAATTCCTTCCCGACTCCAGTCAGGCAATCAGAATAACTCCCTGGATCAACGACCCCTCTCTAGTAACTATAACCTGTAATATTATTACCCTCCAGAAATACATCCAGGCCCTTCTTGAACTCTCTTAGTGAACTTACCATCACCACCTCCTCAGGCAGAGAGTTCCATAGTCTCACTGCTCTTACCGTAAAGAATCCTCTTCTGTTTATGTACAAACCTTCTTTCCTCCAGACGCAGAGGATGTCCCCTCGTCATGGTCACTGTCCTCAGGATAAATAGATGATGGGAGAGATCTCTGTACTGACCTCTGATATATTTATACATAGTTATTAGATCTCCCCTCAGTCGTCTTTTTTCTAAAGTGAATAACCCTAATTTTGATAATCTTTCAGGGTACTGTAGTCCACCCATTCCAGTTATTACTTTAGTTGCCCTCCTCTGAACCCTCTCCAGCTCTGCTATGTCTGCCTTGTTCACAGGAGCCCAGAACTGTACACAGTACTCCATGTGTGGTCTGACTAGTGATTTGTAAAGTGGCAGGACTATGTTCTCATCACGGGCATCTATGCCTCTTTTGATGCAACCCATTATCTTATTGGCCTTGGCAGCAGCTGTCTGACACTGGTTTCTGCAGCTTAGTTTGCTGTTCACTAAAATTCCTAGGTCCTTTTCCATGTCAGAGTTACCCAATGCTTTACCATTTAGTATGTACTGGTGACTTGCATTATTCCTTCCCATATGCATAACCTTACATTTGTCAGTGTTAAACCTCATCTGCCACTTTTCTGCCCAAGCCTCCAGTCTATCCAGATCCTGCTATAGCAGTGCACTGTCCTCCTCTGTGTTAATTACTTTACACAGTTTAGTGTCATCTGCAAAAATTGATATTTTACTGTGCAAGCTTTCTACAAGATCATTAATAAATATATTGAAGAGAATAGGACCCAATACAGACCCCTGTGGTACCCCACTAGTGACAGTGACCCAATCTGAGTATGTACCGTTAATAACCACCCTCTGTTTTCTATCACTAAGCCAGTTACTTACCCACATACAGACATTTTCTCCCAGGCCAAGCATTCTCATTTTATATACTAACCTTTTATGTGGTACAGTGTCAAATGCTTCGGAGAAGTCCAGATATACGACATCCATTGATTCGCTGCGGTCCAGTCTAGAACTTACCTCCTCATAGAAACTGATTAAATTGGTTTGACATGACCGATCCCTCATGAAGCCATGCTGATATGGAGTTATTTGCTTATTTTCATTGAGGTACTCCAAGATAGCATCTCTCAGAAAACCTTCAAACAGTTTACCCACAACAGACGTTAAACTTACCGGCCTATAGTTTCCAGGCTCTGTTTTTGGACCCTTTTTGAATATTGGCACCACATTTGCTATGCGCCAATCCTGTGGAACACTCCCCGTCAGTATAGAGTCCTTAAATATCAGAAATAAGGGTCTGTCGATTACATTACTTAATTCTCTTAGGATACGGGGGTGTATGCCATCCGGTCCTGGTGATTTGTCTATTTTAATATTTTTAAGACGTTGCTGCACCTCTTCCTGGGTCAGAGAGGGCACTTTTAAAGGGGAATTTACTTTTATACTCTGCATTTCATCTGACATTTTTATTTTCCTCAGTGAATACAGTGGAGAAAAAGTTATTTAGCAGCTTCGCTTTCTCCTCATCGCTCTCTGCTACTCCCCCCTCATTACTCTGTAAGGGGCCCACACCTTCAGGTTTATACTTTTTAGTATTTATATAATTGAAGAACATTTTAGGGTTAGTTTTACTCTTTGGCGATTAATCTCTCGGTCTCTAGTTTGGCTGTTTTTATGTGTCTTTTACATATTCTATTTTTTTCCTTATAGTTTTTCAATGCTTCCTCGCTCCCCTCCTGTTTTAGTGATTTAAATGCTTTCTTTTTGTCATTTATTGCTTTCTTTACAGTTCTATTTATCCACATTGGTTTTTTCTTGTTTCTTATTATTTTATTCCTATATGGTATGTACCTCTCACAATTAGATATTAGGATGCTTTTAAAAATATCCCATTTTGTGGCTGTATTTTTATTTTTGAGGACTTTGTCCCAGTTAGTTAGGCCTATGGCCTCTCTTAGTTGGCTAAGTTTTGCTTTTTTGAAGCGCTTTAAAGCGGTTTTCCAGGAGTACAATATTGACGTAGACATCTATAGTTTATTTATTTTTTTTTTTCAAGCGATGTTATGACATTTTTCAAGTAAATCTGGTCCAACTTGTGTAGAGAATGTGGAGCGAGGAGGAATATGACAGCTGCTACGCAAAATCCCACGGTTGTTTTCTCCACACTCCCTACACAAGCTGAACCAAATACACTTGACAAAAGGTCATACCAGACTGAAACGTTGCTTGAACTAGGGATTGAAGAATCTTTCTACTGGCATCTTGCTTTAAAGGGATTATGCCATGATTTGTGTAAAGATGAAAATCAAACATCATATAGTATGACAATCTCTTCCTAACAAAGCTAGAACCAGCCCTGTACCTCACATGGATCCAGAGATCTCCCACCACTCATTGCCTCAATTGTTCTGATAGATTCTTTTCAGGCTGGCAGCTCGTTGGGAGTGTTCTTTCTGCTGCAGCTCTCTAACTGTTAGGCTGCTTTCACACGAGCGTGTTTTACCCTCCAGACTTGGAGCGCGAGTATAACACAGCTCCCGTCCTGAACTCCTGGCACTGCCGGAGTCGCATAGCATTTATATTGACTTTATGATGCTATGTAACCCTTAGAGGTCTGGAATGTATTAGATTACATCCGAAAGCTGCGGTGTAGAACGGAGGCATTTAACATGTTCGTGTGTGGGGTTTGGGCCATATGCGTGAGCTCTTAAGGGAATGATGCTTGAGACAGCATTTTCTTTGATTACCCTGTGAATCTAGGCCTACCTCTGTATGCCCAGTGTGTTTCTTATATTGGTTTTAGGGGCAGCCGACATAAACGTCAATGACCAAGTTCACATTCATGATGCTCTGTTTTATTTCTTGCAGATGAATTGAAGATTGCATTATTGGATACGCTCTGGTGTTACGCACGCAGTTGAATTCCCTGTCCCCTTGATATTCTACACGGCAACAACCGATCCTAATTGTTTTTATTTTCTTTCATGTAAAACTTAGAAGTTTTTACGCTTGATACAGAAACCATGTCCTTTGCCGGATGTACATGTGGTTCCAGTTCTGCTGACAGGGGCTGCTTGTTGTAGATGTGCAGCAGCTGCCAAATATGTTTCTTATTGGCTCTGGGTATTTAAGATTTAGTAGGATCAGCCTTAAACTAAAACTAAACTATTTTTCATTACACTTTTTTTTTTTTTTTTGTGTTGTAGCCTGTTGAGGGCATATGATGTTCGTGCAAGACAGGACTGTAATGCTTTTTATTTTTAAAGGGGTTCTCCGGGAATTAGGAAAATGAAAATACGTAAATATTACTGTATTATAAACATATTCCCAAAAACGTTTCATTAGTTATAATGGCTCGTTTTTGTTTAGGGAGCAATGATTAGGAGAAACAAAATGGCTGCGGTGGTATTAGTACACACAAAACCTGTCCTAATCACACAGGAGGACAAGTTACTTCACAACACTGAGGTAAAAAGCTGCCTCATCCTCCTCTCTGCTCCGCTTGACAAGGATTATGATCCTGAATACAATTTAAAGGGTTTCTGTCATCAGAATTTAGCCTACAAAACCGAGTGTCATTTGCAAATCGCAAATGACACCTGATGACAGAAAGCCTTCTTTTATAGAAATCTGTACGGTAGTTTTTGTTAAAATAGCGTTTTTATAATATGCTAATTAGGCCCCCTAGGAGCGGCCGTAATAACGCCCCTTACCCCTCCTCCCTTGCGTTGATTGACAGGGCTGGGCAGCCATCTTTCGTCTCCCGGCCCTGTACGATCGCGAAATCCCGCGCCTGCGCATTGCGATAAGCAATCCACGCATGCGCATTGATGAAGCCGGGACCCGGGCGGCCACCGGCTCTCAACGCGCGTGCGCAGATTGCTTATCGCAATGCGCAGGCGCGGGATTTCGCGATCGTACAGGGCCGGGAGACGAAAGAGATGGCTGCCCGGCCCTGTCAATCAACGCAAGGGAGGAGGGGTAAGGGGCGTTATTACGGCTGCTCCTAGGTGCAGGGTTCACGCCTACTGCACCTAGGGGGCCTAATTAGCATATTATAAAAAACGCTATTTTAACAAAAACTACCATACAGATTTCTATAAAAGAAGGCTTTCTGTCATCAGGTGTCATTTGCGATTTGCAAATGACACTCGGTTTTGTAGGCTAAATGCTGATGACAGAAACCCTTTAATATGATATTTAGCTGAATCTTTGTGGGAATGGAGTTCATGAGGAGACCTGAAGTACAGAGAGAAAGGACAGGACAGACTGTGGTAATGGAGACTGCATACAAGTGCTGCTGCTCATTAACTACATCTGCTCATGAACTCAGTTCTGAGATTCAGCTAAAGATCTTATCTGTATTCAGGATCATAATCCCTGACAAGCAGAGAGGAGGATGAACGGCTGTTTACTTCAGTGTTGTGAAGTAACTTGTTCTCCTGTGTGATTAGGACAGGTTTTGTGTGTATTGATAGGACAGCAGACATTCTTTCTCCTAATGATTGCTCCCCAGACAAAACAAGCCATTATAACTCATGTAAAGTATTTGGGAATATATATATATATAGAATGAAGTAATTAAGTATTTTCATTTTCTTAATTCCAAAAAACCCCTTTAATGTACACGGGGAGGGATAAAGCAGAACTTTTTAGCCTGTGGTCCACAACCTGATGTATGTGTTTTTTGAAAGTTTGACACTGGATTGTAAATTTGTGTCTGAAGAGAAATCACATCAATAAAAACTTCCCACCTTTTATTTTTCTCTTCTCTTGAATCTTAATTTTGCTATTAATTTCTCAAAGGTGAGGGCACCTTTCTGTTGGGCTTGCCTTTCACTATAGTTTATCATCTCCACTCGAAGTATTTTCTGGGGACCTACTAAACCAAGCCCTATGGTATAACTTCACTCTAGGATGCCATAGTACTAAAAGGGATGTGTCCTCAGAAATTGACCCTTAAAGGGAACCTGTCATCAACTTTATGGTGACCTCACTGAGGGCAGCATAAAATATTGACAGAAATGCTGATTTCAGCGGTGTGTCACTCATGAGCTAAAAGTAAGTGGTTGCAGAGAACCAGCATCATAATCATTGCAGCCCAGGCCTTGAAAAGAGTCAAATCTACCTGAGAAGAGTCATGGTCATTCATAATCTCCTGCTCTCCCGCCCATCTGCTGATGATTGGCAGTTCTCTCCTAGAGAGAAAGGGAGAAAACTAGGTAGAAGACTGTTAGTCATCAGCAGGAGGGCAGGGAGAGCAGGAATTCATGAATAACCAGGATTCTTCTCAAGTAGATTTGACTCTTTTCAAGGCCTGGGCTGCAGTGATTATGATGCTGGTTCTCAGCAACCACTTACTTTTAGCTCATGAGTGACACACTGCTGAAATCAGCATTTCTGTCACTATTTTATGCTGCCCTCAGTGAGGTCACCATAAAGTTGATGACAGGTTCCCTTTAAGGACAGCCACAGTACATGTATGGTGGAAGTCTGCACTTTAGACATACTGCCTGCTCGGAAGCTGGGTGGGCGCCACAGACACCCAAAGGCATTGTCGTTTATTGGCAATAACACA
The DNA here is from genome assembly GCA_900303285.1 of Rhinella marina. Lineage (NCBI taxonomy): Eukaryota > Metazoa > Chordata > Amphibia > Anura > Bufonidae > Rhinella > Rhinella marina. The sequence continues at coordinate 428,800 of ONZH01013516.1, forward strand.
GATCATGGACTTGTAAACCCTCAGATGCCATGGTCATTGGTGACCACGGCATCTGAACAGTTTCTTTCCCCGGGAGAGCAGCTCTTCCACACTGAGGGAGCCATCTGTTGCTATAGGAATAGAGTGAATCTCCCATAGGCTGCAATGTTATCTGACAATCACATTAAAGCTAAAAGAAAAAACTTTTGAATTTTTTGTAAAAACAAAAAAATCACTCCCTTTCCCCATATTAAAAAAATTAACAAAAATCATAGGCATTTCCTCGTTCCAAAATGCCTGTACTATAGACATGTCTGGTATGTTGGAACACTGTAGTGGAAAAAACATTGCTGATTCATAGTTCGTCATTGCTTCACCTCTGCACAAAAAAAATATTCAATGAAAAGCAATCAGTCATACTCCAAAATGGTATAAAAGAAAAAAATGAAACTACAGATTGCCTGCAAAAATTGGACCTGACACTGCTCTCTGGATGTAAATATAAGGTTATGGTGGTCAGAATATGGTTATGCAAAGAAATTTGTTTCAAAGTTATTTTTCATTGTTGAAGCATCAGAAAAACTAAATGTGGTATAGCTGTAATACCAAGAATGAAGGTAAAAGGTCAGTTTTACCACATGGGGGACACTATTAAAATGAATATAATACTATGTCAGAATTTTTTTAATGGTACTATTAAAAAGTACAATTTTTCCTGCAGAAAACAAGTTAAAGAAGGTTAAAAGCTGCCATTTTTGCACTAAGCCTAATGGGACTGATTACTTTTCTGCAGCAGTCATCTCATTATCATGAGTAGAATTACTATGTAGCAGGTAAAGGTATGGGCCTGGTCTTGTATGAAATCCTGGACCAGCTTTCAAACAAGACCAAAATCGCAGCATTAGCATATCATTTGCAGGAGATATCACAGTGAATTCTGGTATTTTGTCAGCTTACAAACAATACAAAGCCCATATCTCTAGCTTCTACCAGTCCAGAGATACAAATATCTAAAGCAGCCCTCCCCCTGCTGCTGGAGTTTTCCATGTGGGTGCAATGAGTGAGGTGAATGCATAGCATCAGCACAGATTCCTGACCCATTCATTTCAATGGGTCTGTGCACATGAGCATTTTTTCACGCATCAGTTCTGCGTTGCGTGAGAATCGCAGCATGTTCTATATTCAGCGTTTTTCATGCAGACTTGGTCCCATAAAAGTGAATGGGGCTACAGTGAAAAACACATTGCATCCGGATGCAATGTGTTTCTCATTGATGGTTGGTATGAGATGTTTGTAAATCAGCTTGGGGCCCCCCCCCCCCACGCGTGAAAAACACATTAAACGCTTTGCAACCGTGCAGAAAAAACACTGAACGCAATTGCAGACAAAACTGACTAAATTGGTTGAGAAATGGTGTGAGTTTCACTGAACGAACCCTGTTGCGATCTGTATCATTCGTGTGAAACAGGTCTTGGGAGGTTAAAAATGGATTAGATAAAAGGATAAGTCACTATTTGGTCTTAACTGGCCAAAATTATAGAGGACACATTCCATTTAAGTTTGAGTACAACTGATTATACTAAACATATCTGGGATGTTTAAGCATGAAGTCTTTCTCTGAAGAGGGGAAAAAAGTCGCCTACTTGCAGCTACACATAAACCAATGGCAAAAGTAGGATTGAGAAATATAGTGTAACCCCATTAGACACTGAAGGGAAAAGACTCCTCTGAAATTCTCTGATGGGAGTTGCAATCCATTTCTCAATTCTGCTTTTGCCATGGATAGCACAATCCATGACGTTTCATGTGGAGTATTTTTAAGCTGTGCTTCAACATGTGTGGTCTTTTATTGTGTAACTGAGAGATTTCCTCTCTAATGGTATCTGTTGTGGAATTTGTTTGAACAAATTTCTTTGAAATGTAGTATCTAATGGCCATAGGACCTTGATTCTAATGACATAATGCCAGAAAGATCACAGTGGCCCACATTTATTAAAGGGGTTGTCCACACTTTATGGCTACTTATGACCAAAGTGTGTGTCAGATGATTATATGGCACTTGCCCATAGCCTTTGATATTCTGTGCAGTGTCATAAGCCATACCCCTTGTTAAGCAGATCTTTTGTGCTGTCCAGATGGAGGTCCTGTCCATAAGATGGCTGCTGATGGAGTGTCATGTGACCAGACACATCATTCAGTTTCCTCTATTCAAACACACTACACCTGTACTAAACTCCCAGCAGTGCATTTGAATGGAGGAGACAGCACATGATTTGCCTGGCCACTTGACCCTTCAGCAGCAGCCATTTTCCCATTGTCCAGCATTGACAGCACCAGGAGAGAGGATCTGCCTCCCAGGACAGGAAACCCACAGGTATAAAAAAGGAGGAGCCTCTCCATCAGTGGTTTCCTGTCCTAGGAAGTGGAACTCCTACAGGTATTGCCATGATGGGAAGTAGTTTCATCCTGGCATCTTTTGTTTCAGCTGGTTGGGGTGTGCGCCGGGTGAGTTCCCCGCTCCACACACCCAGAAGATGACCTCCTGCTTGGTCATCACTAACTAGCAGACCACCTGCCTGCCCATCTGACCATAGAGCAAGACGCTGTGTTAAGAGGTACCTCCGGTCCCTGGAACTTGCTTGAAAGCAACCGGTGAGCGTGCGCTCCTCCTGTGGAGATGGGAAGCAACTGCGCTCCGACTTCCGGCGTGGGTCACGGCGAGCTGTAGGATTAGCAGTGCCCGTACGCATGTAGCCACGCAAGTACGCAGTGTGAGAAATGAAAAAAAGGGGCGGGCATAACCTGGAGGGAGTGGTCTGAGCCTCCAGGATATTTTTTTTTTCTGGCCACTGAGCGGCCTCACTAGGCCGGGGTAATCAAGGGGGCGGAGCCAGAAGACATAGGGACACGTCGGTGGCTTGCATCATAAAAGCGTGCCTCTGGACACAGGGAGGTGGGAAGACAGATTTGGATTTAAAGAAAGCCAGCTGAAAGCCTAGGATTCTTGTTGGAGGGTCTGAATCCAGGCTGAAAAAGGTCATTGAGAATCCAGGTGACCAGAAGGAACAGTCTACCCCTGCTCCGATGGTATGGATGAAGGGTATGTACGGCATTATGTGCTGATGTTAAGCTTACTTAAATCAGTATATTGTTTTTCAGGATAAACCTAAAAAGGCATCCTCATAAACAAGACAAAGAATGTGGATTGTGTAAAGTGAAGTTATTTGCGACCTATACTAAACCTCTTTGTCGTCAATGTATTGAGACCTCCATTGCGGAGGAATCTCCCTCCATGATGAGGTGTATGAAGAAGCTCATCAGGGAAGAAGTAGGGAACGCGTTAAAGCCTAAGAAGACTCAGCATAGAGCCCATGATAAATCTCCGGCCGTGTACTCTATTTCTCGCTCTGATGAAGGTTTCTTTTGGAAACTGGCGAATTAGATTCAGAGTCATTATCTGACGATGAAAGAGGCGGTAGCCCCTTCTTTCCTATTCAGGACACTGATCAACTTTTAAAAGCTATAAGAGCCACCATGAACATTGAGGATCCGAAAGAAACCCTTTCTGTTCAGGATGCTATATTGGAGGGGCTAGAGGGAAAGAAAAAAAATGTTCTTTCTTTATTCACAAGAATGTCTCCCCGCTTATTATTAATGAATGGAAGAATCCTGACAAGCGCAGCTTTATACCCTCTTCAGTAAAGCGTAAATACCCCTTTGATGATGCTGACTGCCAGTCTTTGGATCACGCTCCCAAGATTGATGTCCCTATTGCTAAGGTTTCCCGTAAATCTTCTCTTCCATTTGACGACCTGGGCCAGTTAAAGGATGTGATGGATAGGAAAGCACATGGGAGTCCATAGGTGCGTCCTTTAAGCCTAACATTGCCGCTACTTGCACTGTGCGGGCCCTCGTACTGTGGATTAAACAGTTTGAGGCCCAGATTAAGGAGAAGGTGCCGAGAGAACCTTTGCTGGAGAATATCCCCGCTATAGTTAAGGCAGCAAATTTTTTAGCGGATGCTTCTGTAGATGCGGTTAGACTTTCAGCAAGATCCGCTTCGTTGGATAATTCAGCCCGACGGGCCCTTTGGTTGAAAAATTGGTCGGGGGATGTTGCGTCTAAGAACCGACTTTGTAATATTCCTTATGAGGGGAAATATTTATTTGGGTCTGCTTTGGATGATATTTTAGAGAAAGCTGGCGATAGGAAGAGAGGTTTCCCTACTAGCTACCGCAGACAATTTAATTCCTTTCGTCAGAACAAAAGGTTTCTCGGTAAGGATAAAAACCCCAATAAAAGAAATAGCAGGTGGGAATTTTCTTCATCCAAGTCCAGAGGTTTCCTGTTTAAGGGTCAGGGCTCGGGCACTAAGAAAGATCCTCAATGACGCCAGGGTGGGAGGAAGATTGACAAACTTCCTCCCTTCCTGGGCCGCAATTTCCAACAGCAGTTTGATTTAAGACGGTCTGAAAGAAGGGTTCAGACTAGAATTTTCGGCCTCCCCACCAGAAAGATTCTTTGTATTAGAGATAAGTATGAAAAGACAGGGGATATTAGAAAGAGAAGTAGAGACCTTGACAGAGAAGGGTGCTCTTATCCCATGTCCTCCGGGAGAAGAAGAATCAGGCTTCTACAGAACTATTATAAATTTAAGAAATCTGAACAAATATTTGAAGTACAGGAAAGTCAATGGTGGATTTTCTGTACAAGGACTGCTTTATGGTGGTGCTCGACATAAAGGATGCCTATTATCATCTTCCAATTTATCAGGGCCATCAGAGGTTCTTCAGAGTTGCCCTTCAGATGAGAGGCAGAATAAGACACTTCCAGTTCCAGGTACTTCCCTTTGGAATTTCGATGGCACCTCGTATTTTCACCAAGTTGATCGCAGAGATGGCAGCCCATATCCGAGAAAGAGACATTTTGTTCATTCCGTACCTCGACGATTTTTTAATAGTAGCTTCATCAAAACAGATTTATCTTTCGCAGGTAAACCAGGTTATGCAGATCCTGGAATCCAGAATGATCCCCCAACAGATACAGAAGTTCCTGGGCATACTGTAGGACATAGCATACTCAAGGTCCCAGAAATCCTTTTTGACTCTGGACAAAATCGAGAGAGTCAAGTCAGTCACTCGGCATCCTTGGGTTCCAGTCAGGAAGGCTATGTCAGTCCTGGGTACCTTGACATCCTGCATTCCTGCGGTTCTATGGGCTCAGGCTCATTCCAGGTGCCTTCAGTGGGAGATTCTTCAGTCCTGGTCCGGGAATCTGGAACAGCTAGATGTCAAGATCCTCATTTCCAGGGAGACCCGCCAGTCTCTAGTTTGGTGGTTAGAAAAGAAAAACTTAGATCAAGGAGTCCCATGGAAGGTAGTAGACCCTATAATAGTCACTACCAATGCCAGCCCTTATGGTTGGGGGGCTCATGTTCAGGACAGGATTTTTCAGGGTTCCTGGGGCAGATCAGACTGGGGGACTTCTTCAAATGCAAAAGAGCTGTCTATGGTTCAGAAGGTCCTGCAGGCTATGATTCCCTGTCTTCAGAACCGGCATTTAAAAATATTATCGGACAATGGTTCTGTGGTGGCCTATCTGAATCAAGGGGGTACCAGGTCCACAGAACTGCAGAATATTTCCAATCAGATCTTTTCCCTCATAGAAGTTTTTACCAAGATAGCAGATCTCTGTGGACAACCAGACATAGATCTTTTTGCCACAAGGGCCAACAGAAAGGTGAAAAGCTTCTTTTCCCTATGTCCAGGGGAATATCCCACAGCTGTGGATGCATTTCTCCAACCCTGGAACAGGGGTCTCCTGTATGCTTCCCCCCTGCAGTTAATTCCCAGGGTGTTAAAGAAAATAAGGGAGGACAAAGCTTCAGTAATTTTGATAGCTCCATTTTGGCCCCATCGGGCATGGTTCACTTGGTTGAGACTACTGTCTATCAGGGACCCATGGATTCTCCCGGAGATCCCAGATCTCCTATATCAGGGTCCAGTGGTCCATCCTTAGGTCCAGGGTCTACACTTGACGGTCTGGCATTTGAAAGGTCACTTCTGATACAGAAGGGGTTGTCTGAGTCGGTAGTATCCACTCTTCTAAACAGCAGGAAAAAGGTGACTAGGGACATATATGCTAGAGTTTGGTCGGTGTTCTTCAGGTTCCTAGGGGTCTCTGCTTTTCCTTCCTTTCCCCTCTGCATTCCAGATGTATTGGATTTCCTCCAGAAAGGGTTGGATAGACGTTTGGCCTTAAGCACCTTAAAGGTCCAGATTTCGGCCCTAAGTGTTCTGTTCGCTTTCCATTAGCCCCCCCATATATGCTAATTAGCGCAGGGCAAAGGAGGGCATCGGAGCATAGGATTCTCCAATGCCCTGTTCAGGCGGGCTGCCTGGGTGAATTTAAAGGTATGTCCGGGTTCAGCTCTGAACCCGGACAACCCCTTTAACCTTCACAGCAGCTAGGGTGGCCACTGTCTTCAATCCAGAAAGCCGGACCTCACTGGCCATGCCCCCAAACCTGAAGCCACGTCCCAGTCCTCATGAAACCACACCCCTAAACATGAGGTCATGCCCCCTGGCTCCGTGAAAAGACAGAGGAGAAGGTGTCTGAGTGTGAGCTACTGAAAGGGTGGACATCCCTGCGTCCATCCAGGCACTGCTCCGGGTGGAAGACAAGGAGCCAGAAAACCAAACTGTCCACCCTAAAACCGGACATCTGGCCACCCTAACATCATCCTGCCCCTAGGGTGGCCAGAGGTCTGGTTTTACGCAGGACAGTCTGGCTTTCAGACTCCCTGTCCTCCATCCAGCTCAGGGCCTGGATGGACACAGGGATGTCCTTTTGAACAGCTCACTCTCAGACAGCAGCACTGTGCAGTCTGAGCATGAGCTGCAGGGAGAAAGTCACCCTCCCACCCCTGCAGCTGACAGAAGTTGATTTTTACCTTCATTTTTTCAATCCCGTCGGCTGCAGAGTGGAAGAGAGTGTGGCCTGACCGAGTCGGGGCGTGGCCTAGCGGGACCTGGGGGTGGGGCTTTTAAGTCCTTCTTTTGAGGGTGCCTTAATTACAGGTCAAAGCCATGGTAATTTATGAGGAAACACAGTGGGTAGCAGTGGAATAAAACATCTTTTATTACTACTGAACGGTGAATATGTGAAATTTACATTATATTAGGTAATGATTGATGATGAGTTAGTCTAAAACGTAAATTATATTTATGGTAACCGGAATACCCCTTTAACAGTGTCATCCACAGCGCTCTGCCCCTTTAAAGCAGACCTACAGCAGTGAAGGAAAATGGCTGGGTTGTTATGGAAACCTGGTATGAAACTGTCTGTATTTGGAGGTTAAGGGCCTGCGAGCTTCTATTGGCTGATAAGGGTCATGTGACCAGGTTTCTATTGGCGAATGCATTTTTTGGGAATATCTCAGGAACAGTACGTCCTGGAGAGACACGTTCTAAAACCTTCCCGGACACCTGATGTACCTGTGTGCCAAATTTAGTGATTGTAGCTGCGACGGTGCGGTTTCCTTTAGCGGACATACACACATACATACATACATACATTCAGCTTTATATATTAGACAAGCAGAATGACCCGGCTTCGCCCAGGTATATTTAATTTAATGTTTATGTGTGTATCTTTAAAAGATATTGAGAGTGACCTCTACAGCACCCCGTCTCCTTAACAGTGACCTCCACAGCCCCCACCCTTAACACTGACCCCCCCCACACAGTGCCCCGTCTCCTTAAAATGGGACCTCCACAGCAGCTCACCTCCTTAACTTTGACCTTCACAGCAGCCTGCACCTTTAACAGTTAGTTCCACAGCACCTAACCCCCTTGACAGTGACCTCCACAGGGGCCCACCCCCTTAAGTGACCTCCACAGGGGCCCGCCCCTTAACACTGACCATAGGTTACAGTCCCCTTAACTGACCTCCACCATTCCTAGCCCCCTTGACAGAGTCCTCCACAACGACTGCCCCATTAACAGTGACTGTCACAGTACCCCGCTCCCTTAACAGTGACCCCCACAGCCAGGGGCTGGCTGGCAAATTTTAGCCTGGGGGGCAAGCACACAGCACTGGCCCATGTGTAGCGGCCCACCTTAACCTGTTTAACTCTACCTACCATATAAAGGCGGTATAGTTAAATGGGCTTTAAATCGTTAAAAGCGCCAGCTAGTTGTGTTTTCATGTTGGATCCTAGATATAGTACATTACTGAGTCCATAGCAACAGCTTGATCATTAGAGGGACCAGATTTACCAACTTCTGAGATGAAGAAACTCCATTAACTATAATGGGGTCTGCTCAGGATGCTGCTCCTTTACCGGACAAAAAAGTCTTGCATGCAGAACTTTTCTGTCCGGTCTTTTTAACAGAATCTGTGACCCAAACACAAATGTGAATGGATAGTATTAGACTATAGCATCAGATGTATGTTTAACACACAAATACAGAGCAAGAACCAAGATCACTACATACACACAGCACCAGGACCAAACCAATAAGTCAAACACAGCACCAGAACCAAGGCCATATGTTAAATACAGCAACAAAATCACCATAACCAAGTTCAATACATAAATACATCACCAGATTTTAAAAGTTTAGTACAGATACCATCTCAGTAGTCAGGTCAGCCCTCGCCTTATGACCTTGTACGGTGTGAAACTACAGCTCCCAGTATGGCCTGAACAAGTGTAAAGGGATGCTGGGAGTTGTTGATGTGCAAAACAGCATGCTACCACCCATCATAAGCTGTAGCTCATCCAGGTGACTACAGCACTCATCATACACAGTCAGTAGCAGAATAATCATTTCCATTTAGCGACTTACAGGTGACGTCTCCTCCTGATTTCTTCCCCATCTGGTTCAGACCACCATGATGACTCCTCCCATCCACAATTCAGCTCTGCAGATTTTGCCTAGAAGATCTCTTCAGCTTCATGCTTTACCAACACATTGGCACCCTGCATACTGACACAAACTGATCTTAGTGCCACATGCTGTGCTCTGAATATAACAACAGCATTAGTGCTACACACAGGGCCCCCAATAGTAGTGCCACATACTCTGTGCCCTCTGTATACAGTGCCATATGCTCTGTACCCTCTGTATATAGTGCCACATGCTCTGTTCCCTCTGTATATAGTGACACATACTCTGTGCCCTCTGTATACAGTGCCATATGCCCTGTGCCCTCTGTATATAGTGCCACATACTCTTTGCCCTCTGTATACAGTACCATATGCCCTGTACCCTCTGTATATAGTGCCACATGCTCTGTGCCCTCTGTATCTAGTGCCATATGCTCTGTACCCTCTGTGTATAGTGCTACATGCTCTGTGCCCTCTGTATATAGTGCCACACACAGTGCCCCTAATGCTAGTGCCACATGCTTGGTGCCTTGGTTGCTAACAGTCACATGACAAGCTAGATGCAGTGGGGATATATAGTATATACAACAGTGTATATAATATATATCTGTACACACTGGATCTATTATACTTCGTACCTCACATATCAGTACACTGCTGTATATACCATATATCTGTACACACTGCATCTATTATACCTCGTACCTCACATATCAGTACACTGCTGTATATACTTTATACCTGGCCCTTAACTCTAACACAGTGACCATAATATATGACTGTCCACATATATCTGTACACACTACCTCTTTTATACCTCACACCTGACATATACACACAGAGTACTGATACGTCAGGTACAAGGTATAATAGATGCAGTGTGTAAACCTATATAGTGTATACAGCAGTGTACTGATATGTGAGGTATAATAGATATAGTATGTATAGATATATAGTATATACAGCAGTGTACTGATATGTGAGGTATGAGGTATAATAGATGCAGTGTATACAGATATATAGTATATACAGCAGTGTACTGATATGTGAGGTACAAGGTATAATGCATGCAGTGTGTACAGGTATATAGTATACAAAGCAGTGTACTCATGGGAGGTACGAGGTGTAAATTATTCATCGCACCTCCCATGTCAGTACACTTCTGTATATACTATATACCTGTACACACTGCATCTTTTATACTTTTATAATACATGCACTATATACAGATATCTAGCATATACAGCAGTGTACTGATATGTGAAGTACAACGTATATTAGATGCAGTGTGTACAGATATATATTATATATACATCAGTGTACTGACATGTGAGGTACGAGGTATAATAGATACAGTATGTACAGATATATAGTATATACAGAAGTGTACTGACATGGGAGGTGCGATGAATAATTTACACCTCGTACCTCCCATGAGTACACTGCTTTGTATACTATATACCTGTACACACTGAATGTATTATACCTCGTACCTCACATATCAGTACACTGCTGTATATACTATATACCTGTACACACTGCATCTATTATACCTCATACCTCACATATTAGTACACTGCTGTATATACTATATACATGTACACACTGCATCTATTATACCTCACATATCAGTACACTGCTGTATATACTATATATCTGTACACACTGCATCTATTATACCTCATACCTCACGTATCAGTACACTGCTGTATATACTATATACCTGTACACACTGCATCTATTATATCTCATACCTCACATATCAGTACACTGCTGTATATACTATATACATGTACACACTGCATCTATTATACCTCATACCTCACATATCAGTACACTGATGTATACACTATATACGTTTACCCACTGCATCTATTATACCTTCTACCTGACGTATCAGTACTTTGTGTGTGTATATGTCAGGTGTGAGGTATAAAAGATGTAGTGTGTACAGATATATGTGGACAGTCATATATTATGGTCACTGGGTTAGAGTTAAGGGCCAGTATTGGGGTTAGGGGCCAGTATTGGAGTTAGGGGCCATTATTGGGGTTAGGGGTCAGTATTGGAGTTAGGGGTCAGTATTGGGGTTAGGCGTAGTATTAGCATAAAGCTACATTCAGACGACCGAAAGTATTGCAGTCCCCAAATTGTGGATCAGCAAAACACAAATACTGGCCTTGTGTGTTCCATATTTTGTGGAACGCACAGTGCCAGCCTTATATAGAAATGCCCATTCTTGCGGACAAGAATAGGACATATGATCTATAATTTTTTGGGGGGACGGAACTACATATGCGGACAGCACATGGTGTGCTGTCCACATCTTTTGCGGCCCCATTGAAATGAATGGGTTCGCACCTGTTTGGCAAAATTGTGGAACAGATTCAGACTCAGAAATACAGTCGTCTGAATGCACCTTCAGGGCCAGTATTAGGGTCAATATCAGTTAGGGGCCAGTACTGGGGGTTAGAGGCAGCATTAGGGTACATTCAAACAACCGTATTTCCATTCACTTCAATGGGGCCGCAAATCCGTAGTTCTGTTCCGCAAGCCCCGCAAAAAAGATAAAGTATGTTTTATTCTTAACCGCAATCGCAGACAAGAACAGGCATTTCTATCTTAGGGCTGGACATGTGTGTTCCACAAAATGTGGAACGCACACAGCCAGTATCCGTGTTTTGTGGATCTGCAATTTGTGGACCGCTAAACACATATGGTCATGTGAATGTAGCCTTAGGGTTAGGGGTCGTTAGTGGGATTAGGGGTCAGTAGGGCGTAGTATTAGAGTTAGGGAAAGTATTAAGCATCAGTATTAGGGTTAGAGGTCAATATTAGGGTTAGGTACAGGATTAGGTGTCAATATTAGTTTTAGGGGTCCAGGGTTAGAGGTCAGTACTAGGGTAGGGGTCAGGGGCCAGTATTAGAAGTCAGGGGCCAGTACAAGGGTAGGGGTCAGTACTAGGGTTAGGGGCGCGAGACAGGGCCAGTATTAGGGGGGGGTCAGGCAGGGCCAGTATTAGGGGTCAGTAATAGGGGTCAGGGGCCTGTATTAGGATTATTGGTCAATGCAGTGTCAGTATTGGGGGTCAGGACCCAGTATAAGGGTTAGGGGTAAGGCATGGCCTGTATTGGGGGTCATTACTAGGTGGGCAGGGGCCAGTATTAGGGTTAGGGTAAGGCAGGGCCAGTATTAGGGTTAGTGCTGCATATAGAGAGTATTAAGGGAAGGGCAGTTTATACTTACCTGTCCCGTCGCGGTCCCACGATGCAGACCCGGCCTCTTCTGGCGAGTCTGCTCCTGAGGAACGTCGCAGGCGGCGCGATGACATCATGGCGCCGCCTACGTCACATCAGTGCGCCAGCCACCGGGAATAGCGGATCAGGGAACCAGAGGTTCCCTTGTTCCGCCGGCACTGGCTGCTGCAGGCACAATTGTATCTGCATCTAGTGGATGCACATACAATTGAGTTCAGGAGCTGCAGTGGCCCTGACATCCACCGGCCTGGGAGGCATGTGCCCTCCTGCCCCCCGGCCCAGCCCGCCCCTGCCCACAGCAGCCTGCCCCCTTAACAGTAACATCCACAGCACCCTCCTCTTAAACTGTGACCTCCACAGCAACCTGCCCCTAGGGTGGCCAGAGGTCTGTTTTTAGGCCGGACAGTCCGGCTTTCAGACTCCCTGTCCTCCATCCGGCGCAGGGCCTGGACGGACACAGGGGATGTCCTTTTGAACAGCTCACACTCAGACAGCAGCACTGTGCAGTCTGAGCATGAGCTGCAGGGAGAAAGTCACCCTCCCACCCCTGCAGCTGACAGAAGTTGATTTTTACCTTCGTTTTTGCAATCCCTGTCGGCTGCGGAGTGAGAGGGGGCGTGATCGGGTCAGGGGCGTAGCTTTGCTGGACCTGGGGGCTTTTAAGTCCTTTTTTTGAGGGTGGCCTGAATTACAGGTCGATGCCATGGTAATTTATGAGGAAACACAGTGGGTAGCAGTGGAAGAAAACATTTTTTATTACTACTGAACAGTAAATATGTGAAATTTACATTATATTAGGTAATGATTGATGATGAGTTAGTCTAAAACACAAGTTATATTTATGGTAACCGGAATACCCCTTTAACAGTGTCATCCACAGCGCTCCGCCTATAGCAGTGAAGAAAACTGGCTGGGTTGTTATGGAAACCTGGTGTGAAACTGTCTGTATTTGGAGGATAAGAGCCTGAGAGCTTCTATTGGCTGATAAGGGTCATGTGACCAGGCTTCTATTGGCTAATGAATTTTTTGGGAATATCTCAGGAACAGTACGTCCTGGAGAGCTGAGACCTGTTCTAAAACCTTCCCGAATACCCGATGTACCTGTGTGCAAAATTTTGTGATTGTAGCAGCGACGGTGCAAATTCCTTTAGCAGATATACATACACTCAGCTTAATATATTAGATTGGTAGCCCATCCCTGATTACACTGGGAGATGTGCTGCAGATAATCATACATCTTTCATCCTGATAAAATATGCAAATCAGCCGCCAAACGAGTGATTCCTTGTTTATTGACTGATCAGTGGCTCACTGATCACTATATCTTGCCAGTATAATCCAGTGATCACTGGATTATACTGGCCAGATATAAGACATGAGCCTTCCTATGAACACTTGTTCCCAGTAATTGTCCCGAATACAGATGAGCGAATCTTTAAAAATTCACTTTGGTGAATAATTGACAAATTTATAACAAGACATAATTATGCAAACATTTTAGTGCAATCAATTTCACATTTGCAAGCATAATAAGCTCAGATATACGTTTGGGTCTCTCCTCATGGCTGCTTGTCATAAAACACTGGAACACATAGTCCAAAATTCAATTGTAATCCACGTGAGGTAATTTTGTAATCCAAACAGGTAATGTGTAATCCACATGGATAATATAAAATAGCAGCAAATAAAGAACCTTTTTTGCAAAGGGGGCTCCCAATTAACCTGAGAAGGGGGGAAAAGGAAAATAGGCGCGCTTAGGCGCAACTTGGAATTTTCTGCAGAATGGGGGGGGGGGGGGGGAGTCCTGACAAGCCATATCCATCTGGGTGAGAGTCAAACAGGGGGCAATAAAAACAAGATAAATTAAAAACAAATGCTAACTAGCTCTCACCCCTCAGGTGCAGTCCATGTTGTGGCTCCCATAGGTCCAGACCATGAGGTGTCCTTTGAATCAGCCAGACAGAAACAGCCAGTTGTAGAAGGGTTCCTCAGATGAGGGACCTGAAGTCCTCCTCGCTGCTACTGCTGCTGAAGGACATAATAGGACGCTCCTGCCTCCTGTGGGCCACGCTGGCTGCCGTGGTTGAGCTCCACTACCCTCTGCTGCTAGAATTTGGACTTGACCGGGTGGTGGCCACACTCGTGAGCGCTGCTTCCACTTGAGCCTTCACCTTTCCCGGGCCTTTCAGGGATGCCATGGGGGTATATTCCACCTGATTCCCCACGTATAGGCTGTGATGGGCTTGGGGCAGGTAAGGCCGTTTCACAGACCTGTGGCCCACGAAGTACTCCTTGCCATCCTCATCGTCCGCAAGGAAGCCACTGCCTCGCTCCACTAAAAAACAGCGGATTGTTCCACTCTTTTATTAAGCACTTTTTCCTTTTTTTTTGTATTTTTATTTGTTTTGTATAATTTTCTATTTTTTTATTTCTCTTTTCTTTTATTTATATTTTATTATATTTTTTATTTAGTTCTACTTATTTTTTTTATACATTTTTACCACATAATTTGTCCCCAAAGGTCACTGAAAGACCTTTGGGAGACAATAAGAGACTTTTTTTTGTACCATTTCCATTTTAACTGGAGCATCCAAAGGAGCCCCAGTTACAGGGGAAATCAGTCTGCTGGGGAAGGGGGGGGGGGGCGCTTTGTACAGGTCAGAGCGGATCAGGGTCTACTGACCCTGCAGCTGTGCGATCCTCTGCCTCCAAGACACCCTCACTGCAGAGCGCTCATAGAAGAGAAGGCAGAAGTGCTGATAAACTGCTTCTGCCTTCTCCTCGGCTCCCCCACTCTCGCTAACATCCAGGGCCCATCCTGCTACAGTGCAGGAGCAGGAGATGTAATTCATTGCTGTGTGGCACTCCGGGCTTAAACACAGCTGATCGCAGGATCAACTGTGTTTCTGCCCAGCAGGATGGGAGCCGCAAACCATGGCAAACCCCTGCTCTAGATACTATAATCTTGGATCTGTTCTGTGATTTTTTTTTTATTTTTTATACCTACACTACTTTGACCATCGTGCAGACCAAACACACCCATTCAACACTATGGATACGTGAAAACCACTGACAAACCATTGATGCCATCCATGTTCATTCGCTGGTTTTCACTGACCATTGGTAAGTTTTCTTGAAAACCCTTTCCAGCCTAGCAGTGCACATTGAATACAGATGACACATGGAGGGGAACAAGCGGACTCTACAAGTGGACTTGAGAAAAATGTAAAAAACCACAAACATGTTTTTGTTATATAGGCTTCTATGTTATTGTAGGACATATAGCTCTGTAGATATTACTGATCTCAAGAATTTTTTTAAAGCTCCTTTTTTTTTTTTTTTTTTTAAATAAATAAAAGCACAGTTCATGACTTTGTTTATGCGACAATTTTCCATTTTAAAACCAAACTCAACATCTCAGCATGTGCCCACCTTAAAAGTATGTGTTTACTGTTTGGCACATGCTTGTGATATATGCCAATTGCTATATCCTCTGCAGTAAAAATAAATGGGTAGTTTTCCCAGGCTTTAAAATTGAAGGCCAATTCCACCCAATCTTTTCTTCCAGCTTCTTCGTTTTTGAAGGTCCCTTAGAAAACAAGGTCCACAGTGGAGGCAATTTAATGGTTTTACTATATTTAGTGAACATCACCCTCTGTGTTTCTTGTTTTGGTTGGCGACGGATTTTAATGACATGAATGCATGTAATGTTTCTAGGAAGTGACTTCTCCAGTGGTCTTTGTGTTGCGTGCCCTTTACTGTAGAGCGTTTCTTTCATGCACAGTGGGCGACTTTGGTTTAGTAGCTCATTTGCATGTGTTTATCAAAAACAAAAATGTTGGTACACGTAAAGACAGTGGATACATGCTGCTCAGACATGGCAAGCCAGTTCGTTTTCCACTTGTCTTTGCAGGAATAGACCACAGCCTACAAAATGCTGTTTGATTGAGCCAACCTATGGTTATGGACTACTTTGTATGTAGAGAACGTAGACATCTGCCCACCCTTCTCAAGAGGTTGAAGTCAAGGATAAACCAGCTTTAATTGCTACATGCTTACACATCCTTCTGAAGTTTTTAGAATATTTTTTTTGCAGTTTCTTTGTACTCTGTCCTATCCAGCTGTTTCATAAATTCTAAAAAGTCCTTTCAAGTGGAGAGCTACAATTCCTCACTCATATATAATTTATGAAGGTACCTTTTTTTTTTTTACTCCAGCTCATGTCCCATTTTAGACCTTGTTCAGATTTCCACTTTTAACGGACGTGTGCTGTCTGCATTTTCCACAGACCCAATAATTTTAATGTGTTTGTTCACACATCAGTGCTTTTCCTATGACTGTGGGTCAGTGGAAAAATCACAGAGACATGCACTAAATTGATGCGGACCAACCAAGCCCATTGAAGTCTATGGGTCCAGATGGCATCCATGTTCTGTCAGTGCCTCATGGACCATTGGTAGGAGATGCTGTGGAAATTGACAGTGTCTGTGGAATATGGATGACACACAGAAGTCAAAAAACAGACATACAAACCAAACACTGATTCTTCACAAATGAAGCACGGAAGGATTTTCCACAGAAGTCAAGCGGACATGGAAATGTGAATGAGGCCTAACATTCTTCCCAGTTTTATTGATTGCATTAGAGATTACAAGTAAAGGATCATGGCTGCTCTAATTGATTTTCTTCTTTAAATGGGTTGTCCCATTACAAACACTTACCTAAGCTGACATCTTTACAACTGAATAAACTAAACTCATCTTGATGAGGTTCAGAAGAGCAGAGAGAGAAGCTACTGACTGAGCCATCATCTCATCTGACAGATTTCACACTGAATAGGACTGAGCAGCCTGCAATGTGTGAGAATACACGTAGGTTGCCAAAGACAAATGAAGCAAAATGAAAATAAATCAGTGATTTTTAGCCAAAATTACATGAATTTCAGTTTTAAAAAACAAAAGCATTCAGAGATGTTAAAAGCTTTAAACGAAGCCGCATGTGGCCTTGTTTATTTTTTGTATTTTAAGTTACCATATCTTGTATTAAAAAATAATAAAAGAAATAATTTCCAATTCAGGGGACTGTATATTAAAAATGACCAGATGACATTATTCTGCTGATAAGTATGATGAGGTATGATAAGGGGATACCAAAGAATACCAAATATATATATATATATATATATATATATATATATATATATATGTTGTAAGGGATCGTACACGCTCAGGGGGTCACATCACACAATTTCTTCATAAATACAAGGTTTTCCAGGTCCAACTCTATTTTATTGGTACCAGCACTCAACACAAAAACAAATCATAAAACAAAATTCCTGCCCAGCTAGGCTCTGGCTAGACATAGGTTTCCCTACCTCACCTTTAATAAGACGCTGTTCACAAGCAGCTTTTGTTGCGGCTTCCCTCAGCCATCTGGGTCAGCCGCTTCCAGGCCGTGACCTCCACACAAATTCAGAGTCTCGGGAGAGATCCGGCTATACGTAGCCTGTGGTCCCCTTCAGCCCACCTGGCTGAGACCACACTAAGGGCTTGTTCACACATCAGTTATTTGATCAGTTATTTCCATCAGTTATTGTCAGCCAAAACCAGGAGTGGACACTAAACAGAGATCAGGTATAATGAAAAGATCTGCACCTGTTTGGTGTTTTTGACCTGCACCTAGTTTTGGCTCACAATAACTGATGGCAATAACTGATCAAATAACTGATATGTGAACAACCCCTAAGCCTCACTGGCTTCACCCTCTCTCAGGGTCAGTGCCTCTCCCCAGACTGACACACTGGAGGATTACTTATCCCTCCCAGATTACAGCAGCTGGCCTCACCTGGGATCTCCTCAGGCCAGAGAAAAGACATGCCCTGGAATTGGGTGGGTTGGAAAGGTCCCACTGCCGACCTACCTTCCCAACCCAAATAAAATCCAGCCCAGCTATTACTATCAAAATAGCTCCAGCAACTAAGTTTGCTGAAGCCAGCACCGTCTACCTGGATTTTATTCATCTCACCCAGTTGAGGAACCTGAGTGAGATACACACCCCTTCCAGCTTTCCAGTACATATTTGTATAGATATATAAATTTTATAAAAAAAATACAAATCTTTGACATTGTCTATTAACTCCGTGTACAATGAGTAAACTACCAGTATATACGCAATTGTCTGCAGGTTTCACGGATATTCTTGTGGCATGTGAGGGTTACTTGGGTTCGATTTATAAAGCTAAATATTGCTTTTAGGATTGGGACAAAAATGCCTTTGTTATTCCTGATTTCTATTGCGTATGTCTGCAGTACAGAGCTGTAATTAATGAGGTTATCAAACAAATTTGTATAGTATCTGATATGTCTGATAATTCGAGATCTTGTGACAATAAATGAATTAGCTCTCATTAAATAGGACATGTCAGCAGGATCAACCCTATTAAAACAGGCATACTGCCTGGTAGTGTTGATCACCCAGATTAAAATGATACCTGTCTTATGAAAATTTTGCAGCGTTTCCAAGAAAAAATGGCTTCATTCTTGGCCAGCATTGGAAGACTAAGTAGCTGAGGCGCAGAGAGGCCCAGCTCCATCGGTGCACTGAAGCCCTCAGTTGCATAAAGAATAAGTCTTCTCAGGAACGGTGCAACTGATTTTCACAAGACAGGTATCATATTAACCAGGAGGATCAACCCTTCCAGGCAGGTTTAATCTTGGTGATGGGTGCTCTTTAAAGGGTTTCTGTCACCAGTTTTTTCGGTATGAATTAGGCTGACATTAGAGATGTGCTAATGTCACCTGATTCCAAATATATATCTGTTTTATTTACTGGTGCTCCCATTTTTATATAAAATGAACTTTTATTTTATGCTAATAAGGCCTCTAGGTGCAAGGGGCATTACCCCTGCTCCTAGAGGCTCTGTTGATTGACAGGCCCAGGCAGAGAAGAAACACTCCATTCACCATAGCTTGCAAGGACCTTCAATGATGTCATGACCATGTGATCAGTCACATGGTTGGGATCACACAAACAGCCTGTCTCCTCCTAAACCATGTGACTGACCACAGGGTCATGACATCATTGAAGGTCCTTGCAAGCTACGGTGAATGGAGTGTTTCTTCTCTGCCTGGTCCTGTCAATCAACAGAGCCTCTAGGAGCAGGGATAATGCCCCTTGCACCTAGAGGCCTTATTAGCATAAAATAAAAGTTCATTTTATATAAAAATGGGGGCACCAGTAAATAAAACAGATATATATTTGGAATCAGGTGACATTAGCACATCTCTAATGTCAGCCTGATTCATACCGAAAAAACTGGTGACAGAAACCCTTTAAGAATACCAAATATGATTATATTCATATTTCGCTGTGGAACAAAAATGACAGAGTGGAATAGAATGACTGTTTTGCCCATGGCACAGTGACACTGATCAGACTCAGGACCTGCACTGAACACCAAGCTAGACACTCAATAGCCATCTCTGAGAACGCGCTTGGCATATATGGAGAAATTTCAGAGCACCAGGTAACTCAATTTATAGAAATACATGTGTTTAAAGACAGATAGAAAATACTGTTATTGACCTGTGATGATGCTATGAAAGTGGCTGTACGAGTGGGAGCTCGCTACCGTCTGCCCCCACATACCGGTGGTTCTATGACTTTATTATTCACCTCACTGATGTATTTGTGGTAAGTGGAATTTCATCATATTGTTACAAGGGATATGTCATCAGTTAAAAAATCTTGGAAAACCCCTTTAACCATTGCTTTCATTGCCTGTTATATGAAAATCATTTCTAATGACCACTATAATCATCTCTGGTAAAAAAAAAAAAAAAGTCCAATATTCTGCATCGTTCCCATATGGAGCAGATTCCTTTCAATAAAGGCACAGACTACTGACTGAACTAGTTGTGTGTATACGGTATAACAAGTGTCATTAAAGGGGCTGTGTCACCATGAAATGCTATTTTAATATAATTCATCACGAAAAACTAGTTACTTTTGTAATTTACTTTCTGTTACACAAAAGCTTCATTTGTGAGATGTTCTTTTTACTTCATTATCATGGTGCTTCCCTGGTGTTTAATCTGTGCGTGTCCATTTACTGAGGTGGTTGCACATGCTCCCTGAGAAAGGAGCTGTGATAGGGAGAGAGCTGCAGCAGAAAGTACACACTTCCTGAGCTGCCAGCTTGAAATAAATCCAGCAGGGCAAATGGAGCAATGAATGGGGAATTCTGGATCCATGTGAGAAACATGGCTGGGTTTAGCTTTGAGATTGTTATGTATTATGTCTGATTTTCAAACATTTTACATCAATCATGGTACAACCCCTTTAAGGCAAGCCAATTTTCATTTTTGTGTTTTCATTTTTAACTCCTCACCTTCCAAGACTCATAAGTTGACAGGTCCAACGTCCTGCCAAGGGAGGGGCAGAGCCAGTCAGAGGATGGTGTGGAAGAGAGTGAGGAGTGAGGGAGCCTGCGATCTAGCTCCTATGAGGACCACAGAGTCAGCTCATCTGGGATGACCACTACTCCAGAGAGCCTGCAGGGTCCCAGACCACAGAAGATCTGTTAACTACGGCATATTTTTGTCAGCAGAGAGATCAAACAATCAAGCTATTTAGACTCCACTGCAAGGTTAGGTGAAACCACTGCAGTTCAGGACAGGCATAACTAAAAGCCTGTATCATACAGTGGACACCTACAGCCACAGGTGCAAGAGTACAGCCGTAGGGAAGGAAATTAGTAGAGAGACATTGGCAACTTCTGAGTGTCATATTGTGCCACATTGCCAGCTACCATACTCCATAATCTGGGAGGAGAAATTGAACTTTGTACGAACTGCTGCTGGATGTGCTGCTATTTGTTTTTTGCACTCACTAAAGAGAGACATTCTTTAATTTCTGCCTGATTCCCTCACATCATTTATTCACTGCACCAAACCCCAGAGAGCAATGGCCTGAGAGAGTACACCGTGACACAACTCAACAACATCTCATTAGGGTCCCTACCTCCTCCTCAGGGGCTCACTGCACATATAGACCCCAAAATTTTATCATTGAAAACTACAGATTGACCTGCAAAGAATGAGCCTGCCGGAACAGCTTGCTGGATCTCTGGTGCCACTGTGTAGCTAACCTAATTTAAAGCAACCTTCCAGTCCAAGAAAAATAATTCATATTTACTGGGCAAGGAAAATAACCCTAACTTGGTGACCTCATTTCAATCTTTTTAGCTACAGATCAGCAAATTCCCAGGCTTCTCTTCTGCCATCCAAGATGGCCACACTGCTTCTCAGACTGCCTGATGCACGCTGTGCATTTGGTAGCCAAGACACTTCCTTCTGCCCTTGTATTGGCCAGCACTGCTCATGTAAACAGTGCTGGCCAATCAAACAGCAGGGCTGAACAAGTAGGAAGTGTCTTGGGCTACCTGCACAGTGTGAACAAGGCAGTCTGAGAGGTGGTGTGGCCATCTTGGATGGCAGAAGAGAAGCCCAGGAATTAGCGGATCTCCAACTAAAAAGATGAAAAAGAGGTCACCATGTAGGTGTTTTATTCATTCCCCAGTTATTGGGATTTTTCTTGAACCAGAGCATCGCTTTAAATATAAAATCAGGTTGCCTATTGCCTAAACGAAGAGGATAAAAAATGGAGATAAAAAGAGCATTGCTGCTCTAAAAACTAGTTTATTTGGGAAACCATAAAACAATAAATGCTAAGTGCATGGGGAGATGTGCTTGAGAAATAGATCGGTACACTCTTGAAATACGTTGCACTGTTTCACCTGTTTTTCATCTCCTCATGCACTTAGCTTTTATTGTTTTAAGGCTTTCCATATAAATCATTTTTATATGAACAGCACTCCTTTTTATCTCCATTTTTTTATCATTATTATCGTTTCTGCATGTGGGATACAGTCGAATTCCAGGGAGTGGAGTTGCAGCTGTCTCTAGTTTGAGACTATCTGCAAAAAAAGGGGGTCAGTCAGCACATCCAAAGTGCAGGTGCACGCTGCCATGGCTAGAGACACAAAGGAAAAAAACAGTGCAGCAGCACTCTGCAAACACAAATAATGTACAATAATGCCATAGTCATATAAAACATTTTGGTACTAGTACTATGCTTATTTTGCAAAATTGAGAATCTTGGCAAATCATTTTGTACAAAATATTTGAGCCCATCTGCCATACGTCAAGGCGTTCTCTTTCAGACGGGAACCTAGCGCTAATTTCTACCTGTTATGTGCCATAATGGCCACCATAAAACTCAGGGAGTGCTGGTTCCTCATGCATGCTGGGTCTTTTTTTCCTTTTTAGTTTGAGACTATCAACACTCATTGTCTGGAGTTGTGCCCAGGGAAGCCTCTGTATTCATTGTGTGGATGCCGTTACCTAGTCAGGTTTCACACAGGGTAGGGCCCTTGTACATTCTCTCTTTAAATGGAAGACAGGCTTGTTGGAGCTCTCCATATACTTGTTAAAGGGAACCTGTCACATTGAACATGGTGTCTAAGCTGAAGGCACCATGTTATAGAGCAGGGGGAGCTGAGCAGATTGATATATATTTTTTTATGGGACAATTAGATTCAGTATACCTTGTATTTTAAACATTTACTGCTAATTCTGGGCTTTGAAGTTGAGGAGGAGGTCCTATCAGTGACTTTGTGTATACAGAGATAGCTATCAATCACTGATAGGACCACCTATCTCCCAGAATGAAGGAGAATTTTTAAAAATAAAATAAAAGTTTCACTGAACCTTTTTCCAGAAAACTATATATCAATTTGCTCAACTAGCTTACATTGCATTTTCATGGTGAACCTGTCATCAGATGAGCGCTACATAATGGAATTGCTGTTGTAAACCCGCCGATCCAGCTCTGATTTACATGCCTCCAGCTTGGCCACTTCATTGTTGGCTCATTTGAAATCTCACGCATGGCCAAGCTGGAGGCATGTCAATTAGGGCTAGATGGGTGGGTTTAAATGACTCAGCGTTCACATGGAATTGTCCCAGTGTCTCCAGATCATGGAGTTCGGGCATGAAAGGGATATTTTATAAAGCCAATTTTTTCAAAATGGCCATGATTAGAAAAAACAACAGTAAGCCATCCAGGATATACAGTACGTTGTGGAACGGGGGCACTACTTTTTTGCTTTAGGGACCGTCAGGTGCGGTTCGTGGACCCCATTCAAGTGAATTGGTCCGCGTCCACAGATCGGTGTCCATGCATTGCGGACCACAAATTGTGGTTCCCAGGAGGGCATGGCCAGCACACGGTCATGTACATGAGGCCTTATTCACACAGTCAGTGTTCGGTCAGTGATTTCCATCAGTGATTTTGAGCTAAAACCAGGCGCAGCTCTAAACACAGAACAGGAGCAGATCTTTTCTTTAGACCTCATATCTGTGGAGGCTCCAATTCTAGTTTTGGCTCACAATCACTGACCATGTTAAAATAGTCTCCAAGTACAAGTTATATTTCAAGTCTGTACCATGAGTAGTGAAATAAATGGATTTTATATCAGAATATAATTACTGTCACTTGAACTCTGATACAGACTTACCCAAGGATACCGGACTCCATAGGTCGATGCTGAAAGAATGTAGTACAGACTCATTTAGGCTGGGTCAATGCATCATATGATATCATCGCTACTTTGTAACACTGACAAATACCATGTAGATATATAAAAATACAATATATTGACTTGAAAATAGAGCTAACACTTACCTGTATTAAGGCATTTATCTAAAGCAACATACATCTGACAGTATTTGCTCAGATATTAGAACATGATTAAGATGAGCTGTCAGTTTTACCCTTCAGTCACTTATCTTGATCCAAGTAAATGGAAATTTAACTATGCATCCACCTTGAAATATGAGTGAAATTTCAACAGCAGAAGATAAGGGGGCGTACGTGGTGGTAATGAGGTTTTAAACTGTCTGCAAGTTAAATAGGGCATCCAAACAGGGCTACGTTAATCATGATAATATATAGCATATGAAAGTGAATTACCCTGGAGTACCATGCATGATTGTCCTTCATATTGTCCTGTATATGGGAAAAATAAAATGTAATAAATGATGTTTAGGTGATGTGACGCAACATTCTGGGACATTGTTGTGTAGCAATGAGGGGAGCCTAGATTGGACAGGTTGGATTTTACCATCAGCTTTTATTGTCTTGATGGCGTGAAGTCACGGTTGTGATGTGGCTGTGCTGCGGTTGAGTACCACGTGGCTGTACAGGCCCAGTGGGTCCTAATTAAAAAAATAAGGACCACACTGTTTAGTTGATCTGCATTGTTGGTGGCCGCATGCTACTGCGTGTGTCATGCGGCCATTGTCATGCATACGGACTAAACAGTATAGTACTTATTAGATTAATTAGGGCCCACTACAGCCTATATGGCTGCTCAGGACCCAACCGCAGCATGGCCGTATCTGAACCGTGATGTGACCCCCACCATTTGGTCGTACCCTAAGGGCAGGGGTGCACCTAGCCTTTCTGCTGCCTGAGGCGAAAACTGAAATGATGCCCCACCCATGCCAAATTCTCAACCTAACCCCTTCCCTGCAGCCTTACAGTTAAAGGCATACTTGGAAACCATTACATATAGTACTATAAAATATACTGTTGAATATGCAGAGATGAACGCTTCCACAATGAAAGCTCTCATTGCTCAAGGCCTTTCCGCGTCCTCCCCTTCCCCCTTCTCCCTACCTGGTGCTGCCTGAGGCAATTGCCTCACCTGACCTCTTTGGTGGTACACCCCTGCCTAAGGGTGGAGTATCTGACCTCAGTTAGCCAGAGTGGAGAACCACTGCAAGGAAAGCGCCATCTACAGGAGAAATGTGCAGCGTCCCCCTTAGCAAGTCCCACTAATAGCAGTTGATTGCCAGGGGTCCTAGCTACAGGACCCACCGTGATTAGCTAATGGTCCTCATTTAGAGGACCCGTTAATTGTATAGAAAGTTAGCTGTGTGTATTTCTATGCATGCACTATGAAATGTGGTACATAACAGGGAATATATAATAAATGAATGTGTATGACACAGATGAGGTTTCTCTGACATGACAAGGGGCTGATGACCTGTGTTGTACTTCATATAATGTGCATTCACTGACCAAAGCAGATAAATAATTGATTTTTAGGGCTTTTTTTATTTCGAGAAAAAAACCCCATTGTATTGACTTTCATTTAGAGCTTAGTAGGAATGCAGGCCCTGGAAACATGAAACCCTTTGTAATACATACACATGTGGAGCTATGCAATTTATTCCTGTCTCCAATGACACACAGCCTGTCACCTCTAATGCTCTACACAATGTCACTTGTGTGCCGCTTCCCCTGCTCTGCAGCGGATATCTATCACTAGGTGTCACTAGAAAAATGGAGCTTCTATTTTCAGTATCTGTGCCAGCACTATTAGGATGGGTAGGGAGGGGTTGGGGGGAGGCACAGTCATGTGGGTCAAAGCTATACACTTACACACTGGGAGGGAGGCTTCAAAATGTCAGTGCAAAACAGATTCTCTGGAGTAGACATAATGAGCTAAGAGGGATTCTGGCTAATTAGCTATAGATTTAGCCACCTTCTCTCATAAAGAAACCCCATAAAGCTAAACTAAACCACGACATGTCCGCCAGCGTATTGCAGGTTACATTGGTTTCCTTCCAACTGGAGTAGGAGGTGCACTAGTTTATTTCAAGGCCGCTCCATTTACTGTCAACTGAGTTTCCACTGTGTCACATGAATCACTTTAATGTCCTTCCTATTGAGGGCAGTGCTCTTTATTGTTCAGCTCAAAGTGCAAACCCTACATTATAAAAGGAGCTACACACAGAAATCCTCCTAAATATACACCATATGGAAGTATTGAGATAATTGGTTTTGGATGTTTCATTCAGTCCCATTGCCACAGGTGTATAGAGTCCAACCCCTAGCCATGCAGTCTGCCTTTATAAATATTTGTGAAAGAATGGCTTGTTCTAATGAGCTTACTGAATTTCAGCATGGTACTGTAATAGGATGCCACCTTTGCCACTTCATGAAATGTCTTCCCTCCTAGATATTCCACAATCAACTGTGACTGTTATTATTGTGAAGTGAAAGTGTTTAGGAATCACAGCAACTCAGTCACAAACACCACATAAAGATACAGAGCGGGGTCACAGAGTGCAGAAGAGCATAGTGCATAAAAGTCATCAATTTTCTGCTGACTCAATAACTACAGTTCCAAACCATCTCTGGCATGAACATCAATAAAAACTGTGTTGAGACCATCATGTCATGGGTTTCCATGGACAAGCAGCTGTGTGCAAGCCTTATGTCACCAAGCACAATGCTAAGCGTCAAATGGAGTGGTGTAAAGCATGGCACCATTGGACTCTAGAGCAGTGAAATCTTGTTCTGTGGAGTGACAATTCACACTTCTCTCTGATGGATGAGTCTGGGCTTGGTGAATGCCAGGAGAACGTTATTTACCTGACTGTATTGTACTATACATAGTAACATAGTGTGTATGGCTGAAAAAAGACATCTCTCCATCCAGTTCAACCTGTTATCCTGCAAGTTGATCCAGGTGGTGGAGGAGGGATAATGCTATGAGGTCATTTTTTCAGGGATTGTCCTAGGCCCCTTAGTTCCAGTGATGGCAAATTTTAATTTTTCAACGTACCAAGACTTTTTGGACAATTATATGTTTCCCACTTGGAACAATTGGAAAAGGCCCTCTTCTGTTCCAGCATTACTGTGCCCCATCTGCACAAAGCCAGGTCGATAAAGGCATGGTTGGGTGAGTCTGGTGTAGAAGAACTTGACTGTCCCACACAGAGCACTGACCTCAAACCCATTGAACACTTTTGGGATGAATCAGAATGGACATAGTGAGCCAAGTGCTCTCATCCAACATGCAACATCAGTGTCTGACCTCCCATAGACACTCTCCAAAATCCTGTAGAAGGCCTTCCCAGAAGAGTGGAAGCTGTTGTACCTGCAAAGGTGGGGCCAGCAACTACATATTAATGCCTATGGTTTTAGAATGAGATGTCCCAAAGTCTCCTGTAGATGCAGTATGTGATATGTTGTTCATCTGAGGTTGTATTTACCTAATTTTAAGACCTATGAACTAGATTTTTTTTAATGTTCTGATAAGTGAAACCATAAAATTCAAATTCAACAAAGGGTTTACTTCCTTTTTTCATTTCTATACATATATACATTTTTATAGGATTTTTGAATATATGCAACAATTCTAAATACAGAGGGAAAAAATGGCAGGATCCATCTCACTCTGTGGGGGAATTTATCATGAGCAGAGTTTTTAAAGTCAGTTTTGCAGGAGCCTGTTTTGGCACAGTATTTATCACATAAAGTTTGATAAACTTGGTGCATCTTTCAGTCTAACACTTTTGAGTTGAGCTGTTACTCCACTTTCTGCATCATCCCTTTACTAAAGTAAGATTGTGTCAATGTTTGCAATCTTTTAAAAAGTCACAGTTAAATCTGGTATAAATCTGCTTGACAAGCTAACCCCAACCACTTTCCTATCCGATTTTAAAATCTGGAGTGAGTGATGTAAAATACAAAATGTGAAACTCTTTTACACAAATAGGGTTAAAAAGTCAAAAAGCTTGATAAATTCTCCCCTATATGTATGGTAGTATTCATCCCTAAACTCATTGATTTCTTTCTCCACTCAATCAAAAACAGGGACTGGCCATTCACAAAAGTCCTCTGATGTAAGCTTGGACCACTTCAGAAAGGATGTTTGAAACTTCTCCACCCATTAACCATCATCAGTGTTTAACAGGTCCAACAAAGGGTCAGATTAATAGCAACCTCAGTTTACCAATGTTATCTTGGCTTGGATAGGACCCACAAAAATGTACTTATGTTCAAAGCTACAACTTAAAAGCAATGGTCCCTTGACGCTTTGTAGCAGTGAGCTAGGCAGTTGGGTAACTGGGTTCTGCTACCTCTGAACAGGGTGATCCGAAACTAAACACCAAATAATTAGCGATAATTAGTCAGGTTAGTTAGGCTATGTGTTTGGTTTATGACTGCAATCCTGGAGGTCTAACTCAGTGAATGGGTTAATATCTGCAACACATGTGTCTGGGGCTAAGAAGGGGTTACAGTCAAGATCCATGGTAGTCTAGGACAGAAGTAAGGTTAATAGTACTATACCTGGTGGTCTAGGGCAAAGTATTAATGACAGTATCCCTGGTGTTCTAGGGTAGTAGAAGGGTTAATCTTGAACACCTGGTGTCCAGTGAGTGTGTGGAGTGGTATAGATAGGACTGTACATCTTTAGGTGGAGAACTCAGTACTTAAAGAGGCTCTGTCACCCAGATGAAACCTACCCTACCAGGCATATAGCCTGGTAGGGCTGATGACGCCGATAAAAGCCATACCTTTTATTCTGATGTCCGGTTTTGCAGAAAAAGAAACTTTTAAAAATATTCAAATGAGCCATCGGAGCACTCGGAGGCGGGCTTATGCGTCCGAGAACTGCTTCACCTACACCCCTTTTCCTTTCTAATGCCGCCTCCTCCACTAAATAACACCCCTTGCCTATTGAGTGACAGCGCTAGACCCATCTGCTGAGTTCCAGCGCCTGCGCACTTGCCTCCTAGCCAGTGCGTGCGCACAGCATCTTTTCTTTCCTGTCCCGGCTTTTGAATATGTCTTCTGCGCACGCACCGCCACGTCACTGAACCTAGAACTGGCGGCGCGTGCGCAGAAGACATATTTTGTGTACACTAGAAAATCTGTACATATCTTTGTTCTATATTGAGATGTGAACAGGCCCAAAGCCTAAGACTGCACTACTGGGAATATGGAAGACATTTCCTGGAATTGTGAAGTATGAAATTCATCAGCTCAGTTTCCACAGTCAGATGGAGAATTTGGCACATATGTACTGGGGCTTGCGGCCCAGATCTTTTAAGATCCTCCCCTGTGCAGTTTAGAAGTAGTTCCAAATGTGGGCAGCTTTTACATTAGATGGTGTGCTTCTAGATCCTTATTTATGTCAGCCAGGGCACTGGGACCAATTCAAACTTCTCTTTACTCTAATTTTGGAGCTAAACATATACACATCTTATTTACTGAAGGAAAATGATCATTAAAATGTTTTATTTAATTATGTGTACCACACAGTTCCTTTTAAGTATGCCCTCGAAGGGATGCTGCATCAGATAAAATATTAGGTTTCAGAAACCAGCCAAAGAATCAGAGCTCCACAGGGGGCCATACACTTGGGGAAAGCACAGACGTCTTCTGCCATAATAATAACAGACCTTGAAGATATGAATGTGAATGCTGTGGAATTAATTTATGTAGAACATCTAATATGGATTGTCTGCTGCAATTTAACTGCGTAGCAAATGGCCATTGTCTGGATTCATATGTTTAAATTCTATTAACATTTTTGCAGACAATAGTCAGATTTCTGAGGACTTCATAATATGACATACAGTAGACTTGTCCATATGTAATAAGCATGATATCTTCAAACCACCGATGTGAGATGTTTTGTGCAGACGATAGATACTGCACGTAAATGACCTTCAATGGCCTTTTCAATTACCGATAATTGCTGCCATTGGGCATTAAAGTAATTCAGTATGTTACAAATATCTGTCATCAGACAAAGCCAAGTCCTTGCAAGTGAATAAATTATTGGGACAGATAGGGATACTATATTTCCTCATGGAGGGCACCTAAATGGCTTGAGGAGTCTTATAGGCCAGGTGATGCTCCTCTGGAATTCTGGGAAGACAGAATGCAAAATGAGCTCTTAGAAAGCTTCGCCTCTAATGCCACCAGATAAGAGACAGATGGGAAATTCTTGAAAGGGTAGTATTTTATACCTAACTCAGCTGTCTCCAAATCTTCCACAGATATAATGGAGCGTGAACATGCATACCCAGCCTCTTCCCTGCCAGGAATGAAGAACAGGCATGGGATCAGATGCCGATCATGGGGTGGTTAGCCCAAGCAGTTGGACTCCCATCAATCTGACTTTTGTCAAAGGATGTCACCTTAACCCCTTTTATGTTGGAATTAGAAAAGTATAGTTACATGCAAAGCCTTTGCCAATCTGTAACTGCTTCTTTAAAAATATGTATAACTATAAAAAAAAATTTGATTATATATATATATGAATATTTTCAAATTGCGTGGATTATTTACATAATTTTCTCACCTGAACTGGGTAATATTTTGCCATATGTTAATTTCACTGAATTTCATATACTTTTTATTTTATATATATATCAGTTTTATTGCCATTGTTATGCCCATAACTGTCCAAACCTGTGTTTGTGGAGTTACACAACTGGTCAGCCCAATGAAAATGTGATGTGGTTGGGTGGATTTGAGCAATCCCAGAGGTTGCAGAAGCAGGGTGTTATACAGCCCTCTAGTGGGCACAGTTAATAATTCAACTGCCAACTTCACTTATGAATGTATGTAATGTTTTACATACATGTCTTTACCATATTTTCTACCAAAAGATTTTGGTACAGAAGAAGATAAAGGATAAGGTGGACTTTGTAATTGGGGAGTACAAAAAGTCATATAACTGGTACAAGATACTGCAATGTGGACTGTAGGCATCTAGCAGGCAACTTGTCTGTCACGACCAGAGGATGTGGATCATCTGGGTCAGCTGATAGTGGACTAGGAATTAGCCCAATATTGCTGACTGCTGACTCCCAGAGTCAGGACACTGGTGTTTAAACCAGCCACCCAAAAAGCAGCTAACTGCAGGAGTGTGTACAGAGTCCAACAGAGGCAGAGTAACGGAATGGATGATCTTTACTGGCAGAAGGTAAACAAAAGTCACTTGAAACAAAGGCAAAACAAAGTTCAGAGTAATACAGTATACAAGTTCAGGCGAACTCGTAGTCAGGCAGTGCAAGGTCAGAAGTCTAGGCAAACTTACAGGTGACAGCAAGCAGAGTTGTAGTCAGGCAATGCAGGTGTCAATAGTCCAGGTAATCCAGGTAGCAGGCAGACAGACAGGGAAGGTCAGGGTTAATTGGCAAAGTCCAGTACTCAGCAGATCAGAGCAGCAGGAAGCTTCAGCAGAGGTTAACAGGTATAACAACCATGCTTGGGCACTTTATGGTCAGTGAAGCTGCCCTAAATACCAGTAACCCCACCTCCGGGTGGAGACAGTAATCAGGAGGCGTCAATAACAAAGGGACAGGTGCACGCGCGTGTGCGCTATAGCACACAAGTGGAGACCTGGCTGTGAGCAGGGGCGGATTGGCCATAGACCTTACAGGGAAATTTCCCGGTGGGCCGATGCCCAGGGGGCCACCTGAGCCCTCCTCATGGCTGGCCAGTGGATGTTTTTGGGGATGTATTTTGTTCTGCAGGCAGTATTTTGTGATGGGCTGTGGTATTTGGCTCTGTTGGGGCGGTATAATGTGCCACAATATGGTATTGTTGGCCCTGCCTTCCATCAATTTGGACCCAACTACAAAATGGGGCCACTTTTAGTATTTTTTCCAGGGCGACTTTAAGTTCCCAGTCTGCTCCTGGCTGTGAGGGCGGATGAGGCGGTATGCTGACAAGTGCTTGCTCCTTCTGCGAGGTAGGCAAGAGCTGGGACCCATGGTGCTGCAGTCTGCAGACAGCGGTCTGCCACACTGCGGTGATGTCACAGACCCAATACTGACATTGTCTTTGATGATTTCTTTGAAGGAAGTATGTCACCAGGAAATTCTTTGTTAAACTAGGCACAATGCCTTGTAGGGCGAGCTCAGCTGAATGTATTGATACCTTTCAATTAAAGGAGTTTTGTCACTTCAGCAAGTGGAATTTATCATGTAGAGAAAGTTAATACAAGCCACTTACTAATGTATTGTGATTTCCCATATTGCTTCCTTTGCTGGCTAGATTAATTTTTTCATCAAATAATATACTGCTCGTTTCCATAGTTACGACCACCCTGCTAGCAGTAGTGGTGGCTGGAACAGCGGGAGCGTGCATAGGCTGGTGCTTTTTTATACAGGGTGGGCCATTTATATGGATACACCTAAATAAAATGGGAATGGTTGGTGATATCAACTTCCTGTTTGTGGCACATTAGT
Organism: Rhinella marina; assembly: GCA_900303285.1. Taxonomy (NCBI): domain Eukaryota; kingdom Metazoa; phylum Chordata; class Amphibia; order Anura; family Bufonidae; genus Rhinella; species Rhinella marina. The sequence goes on from ONZH01013516.1 coordinate 461,059, forward strand.
ATATGGGAGGGGGGAAACTTTTCAAGATGGGTGGTGACCATGGCGGCCATTTTAAAGTTGGCCATTTTGGATCCAACTTTAGTTTTTCAATGGGAAGACGGTCATGTGACACATCAAACTTATTGAGAATTTCACAAGAAAAACAATGGTGTGCTTGGTTTTAACTTAACTTTATGCTTTCATGAGTTATTTACAAGTTTCTGACCACTTATAAAATGTGTTCAAAGTGCTGCCCATTGTGTTGGATTGTCAATGCAACCCTCTTCTCCCACTCTTCACACACTGATAGCAACAATGCAGAAGAAATGCTAGCACAGGCTTCCAGTATCCATAGTTTCAGGTGCTGCACATCTTGTATCTTCATAGCATAGACAATTGCCTTCAGATGACCCCAAAGATAAAAGTCTAAGGGGGTCAGATCAGGAGACCTTGGAGGCCATTCAACTGGCCCACGACGACCAATCCACTTTCCAGGAAACTGTTCATCTAGGAATGCTCGGACCTGATAATGTGGTGGTGCACCATCTTGCTGGAAAAACTCAGGGAACATGCCAGCTTCAGTGCATAAAGAGGGAAACACATCATCATGTAGCAGTTAAATGACCCCCAAGGTCTCCCAATCTGACCCCCTTAGACTTTTATCTTTACGAGATGTGCAGCACCTGAAACTATGGTGTCACGGGGGAGACAAGGGAAGGTGCGCCCTGTACTGAAACCCCCCTGTTCTCTCCCTGCCTGCTTGCCTCAGTCGGCCCTAGGCGGCCGCGGACAACCACGGTGACGGTCCCTGCTCTGTATAAGTGCACAGGGAGGAACAGGGAACAATTGGAGAGACAAACACAGACGAAACAAACACAATATCAGAATAGTCTGCAAGCCGGGTCATACACAGGAGATAACGTCAATACCAGGGGTGAAGCAAAGAGAGGTCGAAGTCCAAGTCCAAGGTCAGGGTCAGGGTCAAACAGCAATCAAACACTAGGTCGCACAAGCACTGATCAAAGTAGTAACGCTAATCACAGGCATCTGAGTGAGGCAGTTGCCATCTTTAAATAGCCCGCCCAGGATCATGTGATGTGGCCAGCATCACATGACCTGAGGCGGAGCAAGCTGTCAAAACAATATGTAAAGTAGCCATGTGGTGTGATCAGCACCACATGGCTAAACCCAAACAGAGAATTAACACATGAAGTGCTGGCTGACAAGACCAGCACTTCAATTCCCTATTGCTCGTCTCTAGGGGGGCGGAGAGGTCTGGTGACGTCGTGCAGAGGGAGCGCGACGCCGACCTCGCGTGACAGTACCCCCCCCTTCACGAGGGGCCACCGGACCCTTACCAGCGGGAGCAGGCTTATCGGGATGCTGTAGATGGAACTTTCGGATGAGCGAGTCTGCATGCATCCTGGTCAACGGTACCCAAGATCTGTCCTCTGGCCCGAATCCCTTCCAGTGTACGAGGTACTGAAAGGAATTCCGGACCTTCCTCACATCAATGACTCTACCGGAGGTGAGGGCTGTACCTCTGGACCAATAGGAGCAACATAACGCTTCAGCAAAGACATGTGAAAAACATTATGAACGCGAAGGGAGTCGGGTAAACATAATTCAAAAGATACCGGATTGATCACCTTAGTGATCCTGTATGGACCAATGAAGCGAGGCGCAAACTTATAGGATGGTACTTTCATACGTAGATTTTTAGTTGACAACCATACCATGTCCCCCACCTTGAAATTCACACCCTTAGAACGTCTCTTATCGGCCTTAGTTTTTTGAATCCTTTGGGCTCTTTCCAGGTTCGACTGAACCTGTGCCCAAACTGTGCACAGTTCCTGAGAGAGAGCATTGGCCTCTGGGACCGCCGAAACAGCTGGAGAAAAGGAGCCAAAGCGCGGATGAAACCCCATGTTGCAGAAAAACGGCGATACCCCAGAAGACGAATTCACACGGTTATTAATCGCGAACTCGGCCAGAGACAGGAATCTGGCCCACACATGCTGGTTATCAGCAACATAACATCTGAGATATTGCTCAACGGACTGATTAAGACGTTCAGTCTGACCATTGGTCTCTGGATGAAAGGCTGACGAAAAGGATAAGGAAATATCAATCTTCTTACAGAAGGCCCTCCAGAATTTAGACACAAACTGCACCCCCCTGTCAGAAACAATATTCTCAGGAACACCGTGAAGTTTAACTATGTGGTCCATAAATACGGAAGCCAAAACCTTTGCAGAGGGTAATTTACACAAAGGAATAAAGTGACACATCTTGCTGAATCTGTCCACCACTACAAGAATCACGGTTTTACCCTCAGAGCATGGCAAATCCGTGATGAAGTCCATGGACAGATGTGACCAAGGTCTATCAGGTATGGGTAATGGACGCAACTCACCCATAGGCCGAGTCTTGGGATTCTTGGACCTGGCACAAGTATTGCACGCAGTTACAAAAGCCTGAACATCTCTGGAGATTGACGACCACCAATACTGCCTAGAGACCAACTCCTTGGTGGCATTGATACCAGGATGTCCACATAAAACAGAGCTATGGCACTCACCCAGCAGTCGCAACCGCAAATGAGCTGGCACAAATAACTTGTCATTGGGAGTACCAGTGGGAGCAAGATGTTGTCCTGCCACGATTTCAGAAGCGAGATCAGATGAGGTAGCGGCTACGATGATGTCAGCTGGCAGGATGGGCTCAGGAGGGACGTCAGGAGGCTGATACGCCTGGAAACTTCGGGATAAGGCATCGGCCTTAATGTTCTTGCTTCCAGGTCTGAAGGTAACACAAAAGTCAAAACGAGTAAAGAACAAAGCCCACCTCGCCTGTCTGGGATTCAATCGCTTAGCAGATTCCAGAAACATCAAATTCTTATGATCCGTGAGGACCGTAATGCGGTGTAATGCCCCTTCTAAAAAATGACGCCATTCCTCAAATGCCCACTTGATTGCTAGTAACTCCCTATTACCAATGTCATAGTTTCTCTCGGCAGGAGAGAACTTGCGGGAGAAGAAGGCGCATGGCTTGAGATTAGTTAAGGTGGAAGACCCCTGGGACAGTACTGCCCCCACACCATCTTCAGATGCATCCACCTCAACTACAAACGGCTTATTTTGATCAGGCTGGATCAGCACAGGAGCATCAACAAAAAACCGCTTTAGCTTTTCAAAAGCTTCAATAGCTGCAGGGGACCAGTTGACTAAATCAGCTCCCTTGCGGGTCAAATCCGTAATGGGTTTGGCTATAACAGAAAAATTTTTGATAAATTTCCGATAGAAATTAGTAAAACCCAGAAATCGCTGGAGCGCCTTCAGAGAGGAAGGTCGCACCCAATCTACAATGGCCTGTACCTTACCCGGGTCCATTTTGAAGGAAAAAGGGGTGAGAATGTATCCCAAAAAGGTCACTTCCTGAACACCAAAGATACACTTCTCCCCTTTGACAAACAACTTGTTCTCACGCAACACCTCCAGCACTTGCCTGGTGTGGGATACGTGACTCTCCCAGTCTGTAGAAAAAATCAAGATGTCATCAATATAGACAATTACAAATTTTCCAATAAATGGTCTAAAAATGTCATTGACAAAATTTTGGAACACCGCAGGAGCATTACTTAACCCGAAGGGCATTACTAGGTACTCATAATGACCCTCCGGGGTATTAAAGGCAGTTTTCCATTCATCACCCTCACGGATTCTGATCAGGTTGTACGCCCCCTTCAGATCTAGCTTAGTAAACCAACAAGCACCCTGAACCTGATTCAACAAATCAGGAATAAGGGGCAGCGGGTACCTGTTTTTAACAGTAATTTTATTGAGTTCCCTGTAATCAATACAGGGCCTCAACCCTCCATCCTTTTTCCCGACAAAGAAAAATCCTGCCCCCATGGGAGAAACAGAAGGCCGGATGTGACCCTTGGCCAGACTCTCCTTGAGATAATCCCTCATAGACTGACGCTCTGGAGTAGAGAGATTATAGATACGGCCCTTAGGATATCTGGACCCCTCAATAATATCGATGGCACAATCATATTGCCGGTGAGGAGGGAGGAACTCAGCCTCGGACATGGAGAATACGTCCTGAAAATCTCTGATATATCCAGGCAGGATCAGAGACTCAGTAGTACCTCCTAACTGCAAAATTGACTTGCAACATTTGGAACAATCACCTCCCCATTTCTCTAATTCACCTGCAGGCCAGTTGATCACGGGGTTGTGGTCCTGTAACCATGGCAGACCTAAAACGAGGTCAGCAGGTAAATCCCTTAGGACAAGGAAGGAACAGGTCTCAGTATGGGAAATCCCCACCGTTAGGGACACCTCGGGGGTACAAAATTCCACTCGCCCATTATTCAATGGGGTGGAATCTAAGGCAATAATTTGAATTACCTCCCTTAGAGGAACTAGCGGAATACCAACAGTTTGTACGAAATCAAAATTAATAAAATTAACGGCAGAACCTGAATCAACAAATGCTTGACCCTCCCCCTTAATTTGACCATAGGTAACAGAAATAGGTAGCAAAACTTTCCTTCTTACCACCGTCGGAGTTACCTTGCTTCCCACCGGAGATCTCCTAGAAGGTGGAAGTTTGGGACACTGCTGGAGCCAGTGGTTCATCCCACCGCAGTAAAAACAGGCTCCCTTCAGGCGTCTTTGGTCCCTTATGGTCCCCCCTAACTGCATGGGTTCCTCCGGAATTCTGGCAGGCGATGGACTCGGAAGAGGAATCTCAGGCAAAGCGGCCACCTGAGGAATGCTAGAACGTTCTCTCAGCCTCTCTCTCACCCGTCGGTCTAGTTTAATGGCCAAGGTCATAGTCGCCTCTAAGGAGTCAGGAGTGGGATAACATACCAGAAGGTCTTTGAGTTGGTCTGACAGCCCCACCCTAAACTGGCTTCTCAAAGCTGGGTCATTCCACCCAGAGGAGACACACCACTTCCTGAACTCTGCACAGTAATCCTCTACAGGGCGGTTTCCCTGCTGAATGTTCCTGAGCTGAGTTTCTGCTACAGTGGCCCAGTCTGGTTCTTCATACAAAAGACCTAAGGCCTGGAAAAAGGCCTCCACAGACAACAGACATGGGGAGTCAGATGGCAATGAGAAAGCCCACTCCTGCGGATCCCCTTGCAGCAAGGAAATAATTATTCCTACCCGCTGCTGCTCAGAACCCGAGGAGTGTGGGCGTAAACGAAAATATAATTTGCAACTTTCCTGGAAAGAACGGAAAGTCTTTCGGTTACCCACAAACCGATCGGGCAACCTTATATAGGGTTCAATAATGGAGGGAGCGGCTGCGGGTACAGTTTGCAGCTGCTCCTGGTGTTGGATTCTCTCGGCCAGATCCTGGATCATCTGAGCCATGTCACTTATATGATCCGTGAGAATTCGCAACGGCTCCATTTAGTATGGCCTGTGATTCTGTCACGGGGGAGACAAGGGAAGGTGCGCCCTGTACTGAAACCCCCCTGTTCTCTCCCTGCCTGCTTGCCTCAGTCGGCCCTAGGCGGCCGCGGACAACCACGGTGACGGTCCCTGCTCTGTATAAGTGCACAGGGAGGAACAGGGAACAATTGGAGAGACAAACACAGACGAAACAAACACAATATCAGAATAGTCTGCAAGCCGGGTCATACACAGGAGATAACGTCAATACCAGGGGTGAAGCAAAGAGAGGTCGAAGTCCAAGTCCAAGGTCAGGGTCAGGGTCAAACAGCAATCAAACACTAGGTCGCACAAGCACTGATCAAAGTAGTAACGCTAATCACAGGCATCTGAGTGAGGCAGTTGCCATCTTTAAATAGCCCGCCCAGGATCATGTGATGTGGCCAGCATCACATGACCTGAGGCGGAGCAAGCTGTCAAAACAATATGTAAAGTAGCCATGTGGTGTGATCAGCACCACATGGCTAAACCCAAACAGAGAATTAACACATGAAGTGCTGGCTGACAAGACCAGCACTTCAATTCCCTATTGCTCGTCTCTAGGGGGGCGGAGAGGTCTGGTGACGTCGTGCAGAGGGAGCGCGACGCCGACCTCGCGTGACATATGGATACTGGAAGCCTGTGCTAGCATTTCTTCTGCGGTGTTGCTATTAGTGTGTGAAGAGTGGGAGAAGAGGGTTGCATTGACAATACAACACAATGGGCAGCACTTTGAACACATTTTATAAGTGGTCAGAAACTTTTAAATAACTCATGAAAGAATAAAGTTACGTTAAAACCAAGCACACCATTGTTTTTCTTGTGAAATTCGCAATAAGTTTGATTTGTCACATGACCCTCTTCCCATTGAAAAAACTAAAGCTGGATCCAAAATGGCCGACTTCAAAATGGCCACCATGGTCACCACCCATCTTGAAAAGTCCCCCCCCCTCCCATATACTAATGTGCCACAAACAGGAAGTTAATATCACCAACCATTCCCATTTTATTTAGGTGTATACATATAAATGGCCCACCCTGTAGTATGCAAGCATGGCCACTGTTACTGGATTGCAGTCATAACCATGGAAACAAGCAGTATATAATGTGATGGAAAAACGCCTTAAACTAGGTAACTGACAATTACCCACTCCAACCTACTACTCTCTCTAGCATTCACAAGGTTACTACACCAATATACATACAGTAGTACGTCTTCTGAGGTTGTGAAATCATTTACAACACACAAGGGCTCTTATTAAAGTGAAGTTTTAATATCTAAAGGACAATGCATACAAAAAATACAGTTATCACAAGGTAAAAATACAAGGACATACAAAACAATGCAAAAAATGACAGTTTGAAAATAAAAGGGATAAGGATAAAGAAACTGAACTTAATATGTTAAGTGATGGTAGAAGTCCGGTTGACTGAGGCAGGGGCGTACTGGGAACTTAAAGTGGCCCTGGAAAAAATACTATGGCCCCGTTTTGTAGTCAGGTCCAAATTGATAGAAGGCAGCAATACCATATTGTGGCACATTATATCATCACAACAGAGCCAAATACCACAGTCCATCACAAAATATTGCCAGCAGCACAAAATACATCCCCAAAAACCTCCACTGGCTGGCTGTGAGGAGGGCTCAGGCGGCCCTCTGGGTATCGTCCCACCGGGAAATTTCCCTGTAAGGTCTATGGCCAATCCACCCCTGGACTGGGGGTGTACAAGGAAAGTTGTCCCTCAAGGAAATGACAACTTGCTACAGCGACACATACACCTTAAGAAGGTCTGAAGCTGCCCCCACTAGCCCCCCTGCCCGTGATATCAGGACTGATGCTAGTGTATATGCTAATGGACTTTTACGTCAAAGTTTTATGAGGTCAATGTTAGATCAGAACCTGTGCACTAAGTTAAATTTTCCTGTGGGCATCAAAGTGACTTCATACCACTTTCATCCAAATCATCATAATGTTCTGCACACGTGCATATCAAACATGGAGGGGTTATAGACAGTATGGGGTGCGTTCTTTAATTACCCCCTCTCACAGAGCCCTGATTGTGGTTACGTTCACACAGGTGATGCTGGCGGATGGCCTAATTTCAATCCTGAGGAGCACATGGCCAAGTTATAAAATAGGTCCAGTATGTCTTTGAGGAATCTTCATCTCTATGCTTTTTGATACATGACCCCTACTGCAGGTCATGGTATCTTCTACCTGACCTTTCAAATGGCTCCACCAGGTCTAGAGCTCCAAGGACAGCTCATAGAAACCCATGGCTTTAGGTATCAATAAACTTACCTCTCTGGTCCAGACATCACCACCTTACTATCCAGAATCCCACAATGCCTATCCTCCATATCCTGCTTCTTCTCCTCCCGCCCTCTAAAACTTAACATGGATAAAACAGAATTTATCGTCTTTCCCCCATCTTGCTCAACCCCCTCAACAGACCTATCTATCATGATCAAGGGCTTCACACTCTCCCTGGTCAACCAAGTCCGCTGCCTTGGCGTAGCCTTGTATTCTGCCCTGTCCTTCAAACCGCACATCCAAGCCCTTTCCACCACCTGCAGCCTCCAACTCAAAAATATCTCCCGCATTCGCGCATTCCTTAACCAGGAGTCGGCAAGAATGCTTGTACATGCCTTCATCATCTCCCACCTAGACTACTGTAACATCCTCCTATGTGGCCTTCCATCTAGCACTCTCGTACTCATCCAATCTATCCTCAACTCTGCTGCCTGACTAATCCACCTCTCACCCTGTTACTCCTCTGCCTCTCCCCTCTGCCAATATCTATCTTCACTGGCTCCCCATTGCATTTAAAATACTAACTACTACATACAAGGCCGTCCACAACCAGTCCCCTCTAAACATCTCTGAGCTACTTTCCCAATACATCTGTATTGTTAAGAGAATTCGAAAGATTTGCAAATAAATAAGCTTACGCAGGCTATGTGAATAATTATATTTAGTAAGTGATTAACCCCTTCCCGACCAGCGCCGTACATGTACTGCGCTGCGGGAAGGGACTTGCCGCCCAGCGTCGTACTAGTAAGGCGCTCTGATCGGGCGGGTGCAGGAGCTGCGCCCGCCCGATCAGCTGCGGGGGACCGGCTGTGCCCAGTAGCCGGACCCCTGCATCTGTGTTTTCACCGATGCGGGCGTATTAACCCTCGATGTGCCGCGGTCAGCGCTGACCACGGCACATGAGATGCGGGCGGGAGGAAGGGGAGTCCAACGGGTCCCCGCGCTGCTGTGACGGGGACCCGATGGCTTGGATAGCAGCCCAATGCCTTCCTTAGGCATAGTGGCTGCTATCCCTGCTTGCCTGTGCGATCCAGCCCCCCTGGATCACACAGGAAGCAGGCTGTAAGTGTATTACATTGAGTAATACACTTACAGCCAATGCATTACAATACAAAAGTATTGTACTGCATTGTAAAGGGGATCAGACCCCCAAAAGTTAAATAAAGTGAAAAAAAACTTATAAAAAATAAAGTTTTACAAAAAAATAAAAGTTTCAAGTAAAAAAAAAATACACTTTTCCCAAAATAAAGTAAAAAAAAAATGTTAAATTTTTTAAAACTAATAATTAAAAAAATAATTTAAAAAATATGGCTCTCAGAAAATGGCAACACAAAAAAAAGATTTTATTCTGTTCAAAAATAAATCTAATGTGTAAAACTTTCCAAAAATTAAAATGGTAGACATATTGGGTATCGCCGTGTCCGTAACAACCTGCTCTATAAAAATATCACATGATTTGCCCCCTCAGATGAATGCTGTAAAAAATTAAAAAAAAAAAAAAAACTATGCCAAAACAGCTATTTTTTTCACCTTGACTCAAAAAGTGTAATACCAAGCAATCAAAAAGTCTTATGTACCCCAAAATGGTACCAATGAAAACGTCACCTCATCCTGCAAAAAATGACAATCACTCAAAAAAATAAAAATCAATGGCTCCCGCAAACCAATCCATCAAAATCTGTTCTGCAAAATCCATATGGCACTCCTTCTGTTCTGAGTCCTGCCATGTGCCCCCACAGCAGTTTACCACCACATATTCAGGAGAAAATGGGGAACAACTTATGGGGTGCTTTTCTCCTGTTACCCCTTGTCAAAATGAAAAATTTGGGGCTTGAAACTTTTGATTTTCACAGCCAAGTGTTTCCAAATTCCGTAAAACGCTTAGGGGGTCAAAGTGGTCAGTACCCCCCTTAATATATTCTTTGAAGGGTGTAGTTTCCAAAATGGGGTCACTTTTTGAGGGTTTCCACTGTAGGGATACGTCAGGGTCTCTCAATTACAAAATGGTGCCTAAAAGCCATTCTAGCAAAATCTGTCTCCAAAATCCATATGGCGCTCCTTTCCTTCTGACCACTGCCACAAACCCATAGAGACATTTACCACCACATATGGGATATTTCTGTAAACTGCAGAATCAGAGTAATGTATATTGAGGTTTAGTTTGCTGTTAACCCTTGCTGTGTTGCAAGAAAATAATTATTAACATGAATATTCTACCAAAAAAGTGAAATTTTGAAATTTCACCCCCATTTTCCTTTAATTCTTGTGGAACACCTCAAGGGTTAACAAACTTTGTAACATCAGTTTTTTTATAATTTGAGGGGTGTAGTTTCTAAAATGGGGTAATTTATGGGTGGTTTCCATTACATATGCCCCTCAAAATCACTTTATATCTGAATTGGTGCTTAAAAAAATGGTTTTGGAAATTTTGTTGAAAATTTGAAAAATGTCTTCTAAACTTCTAAGGCTTCTAACGTCCCAAAAAAGTAAAATGACATTTATAAAATAATGCCAACATAAAATAGACATATGGGGAATGTAAAATAATAACTATTTTTGGAGGTATTACTATGTATTTTGAAAGTAGAAAAATTGAAATTTGGAAATTTTTCAAAGATTTTGCTAAATTTGGTATTATTTTTATAAATAAAAATGAAATATTTTGCCACAAATTTACTACTGTCATGAAGCACAATATGTGACAAGAAAACAATCTCAGAATGGCCTGGATAAGTAAAAGTGTTCCAAAGTTATTACCACATGAAGTGACACATGTCAGATTAGCAAAAAATGGCCTGGGCAGGAAGGTGAAAACAGGCCCGGGGTTGAAGGGGTTAATTATACATTAAAACAAATAAATCACATAGAATAAAAAAGTAAATAAACATCACAAGCCAATGGGGTGGAGACTCTGTTGATCATGCTATAACCCATGGCTGTCTACCCCTGTTATAATACATGACCAACACCCCAGGGTGTATAAAAGAAATAGGGCAAAGTCATACTCACATCCTATGGAGACGGAGGCCTGATCGAGTCTGCCGAGACAAGGTGGGTAGCAGACTTTTAACCTGTTAGCCCCTCCTCCAATGTGCATCACTCATGTCTCTGAGATCACTCAGGAATGTGGTCTTATCAACACAATTGGGGAATGGGTACAAGGAAACTTATAAACTATAATACCAAGTATTAAACAGAATTAAAGGGGAGAACCAATCAGTTACTTTTTTTTTAGAAAACCATTACAATACAACATCCCTACACGTAATCTCCAATCCTCACAAGACCTCCTTCTCTCCTCTTCTCCCAATTGCCTCCAAGATTTCTCCTGTGCATCCCCCATACTCTAGAATGCTCTACCTAAACACATCAGACTCTCACCTACAGTGGAATTCTTCAAAAGAAACCTGAAAACCCACCTCTTCAGACAAGCCTACAACCAGTGACCCTGTTGCCACATACCACCATGACCAGCTTTACCCTCACCTACTATGTCCTTCCTCCATACATTGTAGATTGTAAGCCCTCACGGGCAGGGTCCTCTCTATTTTGTTCAAGCTTATTGCAATTGTCTGTATTATGTACAGTACAGACCAAAAGTTTGGACACACCTTCTCATTCATTTTCATGGCTATGAAAATTGTAGATTCACACTGAAGGCATCAAAACTATGAATTAACACATGTGGAATTATATACTTAACAAAAAAGTGTGAAACAACTGAAAATATGTCTTATATTCTAGGTTCTTCAAAGTAGCCACCTTTTGCTTTGATTACTGCTTTGTACACTCTTGGCATTCTCTTGATGAGGTTCAAGAGGTAGTCACCTGAAATGGTTTTCACTTCACAGGTGTGCCCTGTCAGGTTTAATAAGTGGGATTTCTTGTCTTATAAATGGGGTTGGGACCATGAGTTGTGTTGGGCAGAAGTCAGGTGGATACACAGCTGATAGTCCTACTGAATAGACTGTTAGAATTTGTATTATGGCAAGAAAAAAGCAGCTAAGTAAAGAAAAACGAGTGGCCATCATTACTTTAAGAAATGAAGGTCAGTCAGTCCGAAAAATTGGGAAAACTTTGAAAGTGTCCCCAAGTGTAGTCGTAAAAACCATCAAGCGCTACAAAGAAACTGGCTCACATGAGGGCTGCCCCAGGAAAGGAAGACCAAGAGTCACCTCTGCTGCGGAGGATAAGTTCATCCGAGTCACCAGCCTCAGAAATCGCAGGTTAACAGCAGCTCAGATTAGAGACTAGGTCAATGCCACACAGAGTTCTAGCAGCAGACACATCTCTACAACAACTGTTAAGAGGAGACTGTGTGCAGCAGGCCTTCATGGTAAAATAGCTGCTAGGAAACCACTGCTTAAGGACAGGCAACAAGCAGAAGAGACTTGTTTGGGCTAAAGAACACAAGGAATGGACATTAGACCAGTGGAAATCTTATTTATCAACAGGACAATGAACCCAAACACACCTCCAGGCTGTGTAAGGGCTATTTGACCAAGAAGGAGAGTGATGGGGTGCTACGCCAGATGACCTGGACTCCACAGTCACCAGACCTGAACCCAATCGAGATGTTTTGGGGTGAGCTGGACCGCAGAGTGCTAAGCATCTCTGGGAACTCCGTCAAGACTGTTGGAATACCATTTCAGGTGACTACCTCTTGAAACTCATCAAGAGAATGCCAAGAGTGTGCAAAGCAGTAATCAAAGCAAAAGGTGGCTACTTTGAAGAACCTAGAATATAAGACATATTTTCAGTTGTTTTCATTAAGTATATAATTCCACATGTGTTAATTCATAGTTTTGATGCCTTCAGTGTGAATCTACAATTTTCATAGTCATGAAAATACAGAAAACGAATGAATGAGAATTGAATGAGAAGGTGTGTCCAAACTTTTGGTCTGTACTGTATGTCCACCCCTTATCATATGTACAGACCCATGGAATGAATGGCACTTTAATAATAAATAATAATCTCAAATGCTACTATAGGGTTTATGATATGCAATCTCCTGTCTGAGTGAAGTTTGTTCTGCTTCCTTGGTTGTGTTCCAACAGACCTTGTGTTCTGGTTTTGGGAATAAGGCATCATTGATTTTATGGCCAGCCACAAGTATGTTTCACCTACTCCAATATCTACAAATTATTTTGCTATCTATATCATCACAGTGCCAAAATAGCTTTGCACTTGCAATCCGCTGCTACTGAATGTGTTTCAAGTTCTACGCACTTAGTATAAAGACTTTAAGACTTTGTTAGTTTAATTCTGGCCTCATTCTTCAATACTACATTTCTACTGCAGCAATCCCCAGGGAGCACTCCCATCCTCCACACCCACTCCTCCAGGGCTCACTGCACATGTCTGGGCTACACCATTATTAGTCCCCCCCCCCTAAAAAAAAAACAGATCAGTGGGCTTTCAGAAATCATTTGTTTTCCCCAGTCCTCAGATTCTGTCCCTATGTTATCAAATGACTTTCATGATGTAAAGCAGGACAAGGTGCAGCAAGGTTTGTCTGTTACCATGAGTGCTATCAAGGACTTCAGGTTGAGGGCACAATTTACAGAATTTAAAAAAAAATAAAAAAACAAGCACTGCCTGTACAGCCACTTGGGTACTACACCTGATATGCTTAGTAAAGGTGCTGGGGTTCACTGCATGAATCCCCTGTACTAGTTAAAAGCTTTTTGTTCAGATGGATCAGTGCCTGCCATATAGGTGAAAGGTGACCACTTTAACTAGTTGTTGCTGAGAGATCGAGTGTCAGACATTAGTGGGTGGTGTGGATAGCAATAAATTAATCATAGCTGATAGCTGTTGGCTGAACATACAGCAGGGGCAGGGCACATTCTGAAATTCCAAGTGAACGTGTTCACTTGTACATGAAAAGGATCATCCCACAAATTTAAAACTGTTTTTCACTCGCTTATCTGCCTATCTTCCATTTCTGTGGTGGGCAGCAGCCCACATTAGATAATCAAGCACCTGCATCTACGAGGAAACACTACATTTAGCTCCTGTTAGGCTACTTTCACACTAGCGTTTTTAAATTCCGGTATTGAGTTCCATCATAGGGGCTCAATACTGGAAAAAAACGCTTCAGTTTTGTCCCCATTCATTGTCAATGGGGACAAAACTGAACTGAAGACAACGGAATGCTCCTGAAAGCATTCCGTTCCGTCTTCAGACCGGAGAACAAACCGCAGCATGCTGCGGTTTTCTCTCCGGTCCAAGCATCCGCACCAAGACGGATCCGGAATGACCCCCAATGCAAGTCAATGGGGATGGATCCGTTTGGTGTGAAACACCAGTAATCCGGATCTGTCCTCCATTGACTTGCAATGGGGGGGTCATTCCGGATCCGGCTACAGAGAAACATACAGACAGACATACATACATAAACTTACATACATACACATACATACACATACATACTTACATACTCCAGCCCGGGACGCCGGCAGCATGTCTTCACGCGCCTCCTGCGCGCAGGTATGGCGTTTCCCCACTGCGCCCAGCAGAGGGCGCTGTGGGGAATCGTCATCACTGCGCGCAGGAGGCGCGTGAAGACGTGCTGCCGGCGTCCCGGGCTGGAGTATGTAAGTATGTATGTGTTTGTGTGTATGTGTGTGTATGTATGTTCTCTGTGTATGTGTCAACATGTGTGGGGCCGGAGCGCTGCTCCAGCTCCACACGTGTCAGCGGCAGTACGGATCCGTGCTGCCGCTAGTGTGAAAGTAGCCTTAACCTTTTATTTCCTTGCGTACAAAATAGTCCCTCACATATAGCTCCAGAGACAGATATAGTACACAATTCTCCACTGTCTAGAGAGATATAGCTATATATCCCTGTGAATTCTGCGAAATGTGCCTCAAGCCACAATACCACCTATTGTACCCCCAATAATGCCCATGTAATGTCTCATGTATTAAGTATAGTTCCTCCAGTAATAATAATTCCCCCAGTACTAAAACTTCCCCTATAGTGGCCCAGTATTAAAATGTCCCCATATTAAAATGTTCTTGGTGCCTCCAGTAATGTTCCCACAGTGCCCCCCAGTAATGTCTCTCATGAGGGCCCCTAGTAATGCCCCTCCAGGAATGTCCCCAAGTGGCCAGGGGAAAAAAAAAAAGTATCTGTTCCCCGCTGTTCTTTTGGCCTGGACACTGGCATACTGGCAGGCAGTTGGGATGTTGTCACTGTGCTACATCGGGATTTACTGCTTTAAAGTCAGGATGACTATAGAGTTGAACAGCGTGGCATGTGCCTCATAGCACTATTCAACTGCACAGCTGTCCTGAGAATGGCAATAAAGTTGAATCCAGGAGGGGGAACTGCGGATGTCGGCTGGGTACATAAGTTCCTGACATTATAAGTGTTAACACTGGGAGCACCAGATCGTCATGTACCCGGCCAACAGCCATAAGAGGCAGTTCGGGCATTGGCCCACCGGGAATCATCTTGTTAGGGTCTATGGCTAGTCTCACCCTTCTCCTACTAAGCTCTGTTGCTGAATTTCAGTGATGACGTTGCACTAGCCTTGTGTGACCGCTACAGCCAATCACTGTGCACAATTTCATCACTGTCATTTTAGCACATACCCTACTTTCTGCAAGATTTTTAAATGTCCCGGACATACTCTTTAACTCTATGGAGGTGAATTTGAAAGTAGCTAATTCACTCTTGTTCCCAATGCAACTTGACACATTTTGAAAAGTTTTGCAGAAAGAAATGCGAAAATTGGAATCTCCAAATGTGTAAAGCTGACAGTCTTTCCCACACAATCTCAATATTGACGTGATGGTGAATGGTTATACACAAGGCTGATCTGACTGATAAGGACGTGGATGGGTTTAACCTTCTCTGAATAAATGCTGCTGTACTGTCTAGTATTGACGGTTTCAATAAAATAAAATAACAAAATTTTATTAAGATTCAAGTATAAAAATATAGACCAATATTGCTAATCCCTATTACGTGTGCTTATGTGTGTTCACCCTTTTATTTAGGGGAATGGGAAAGGAGAGGAAATGTAACCCTGTTAATGGATGCTCACAGTGGTGTACATATCTCTCCTGTAACACTTTTCCATATATTCATCCCCAATACATATGCAGGTGATAGTTCACGCTACTGAGCATCCACTTTTGTTTTCAGTACGTCAGCTCTGCAGATACCATCAATCATGCTGTGCAGCGGGACAGAGTGTCATCATGTTCCGACTAACCATTGAAGTCAAGGGAGAGTCTCAGATGAGTTTACTGCCCGTATCTTCTGACTCCACCAGTGTCCAAGTGGCTGAACATACAGGCGGAAAGTTATGACTCCCAACTAAAGACCTCAACGGCCTAGCATCTCATCCTACTCATGGAGGTTACTAGAATGTGCATTATGTTGAGTCCATTCTATGAGGTCCATATATCTTGACCATCAGAATTGAACCCAACCTAACTACTAAAACCCCCTTGTTGACTGCTAATTGCCCTAACTCGACGCGCTTCTGATAGAAATTGCTACTTATCTCATCAGGAGTATGGGCTAGTCTCACAAAAATGAATTAAGAGCGCTAGTCACAATGTAGCAGGAGACGCTGCACCTGGTGGTTTGCAGCGCATCGGCACTAGTATGGCCGTAGGCGACCGCTCGCTCCCGCTCAAGAAATAGAGATGAGCGAAGGATGCGGCGTGGGCACCAGTCACAAGCGGCCAATCAGGTGGAGGGGGCGTGGTTAGCAGAACGCTGCGCTCCCTCAATGATCGGTCGCGGCTATGTAATAAGTATGGGCCCACATCTTGCTATTTCGTATATATGTGGACCATTAGGCGGATATGTGTTATGTGGCAGATCTAAAGTGGAGGCCTGCACAGTGAAGTGGGTAGTATTAAGTAACAAAGAACCCCATAATATATGCTTGTGACATCGTGGGTCACAGCGGATAGTGTTTGGTAACCTGGGGACACATGTTCATTCCACCTACATTATCATGTCCTCAGTATATGATTTTAAACTTAGGGTATCCCTGGTACCACTACCAATCACTGGAGGGAACCCGAATAAGATGTTTCAAGGGGTCACCACAGTAATGTCAAGAGGGAAGTTGGTTTAAGGCCGATCCGTACTGGTGATGTGTGACATGCAGAAAGGTGGTCCTAAATGTCACCTTCACGTTGCAGTACTGACTCTGTTTATAAAGTTATGTCAAATACAAGCATTAGACCCATGCTTAATGTATCGAAACCCATATGATGTGGTTAGGTGATCAGAGCCGTGATTCATCTCTGAAGCTGGACCAAGTCCAGAAAAGGGGGCTCATTATCCATGCTTTTGGCGTAAATATGTCTTTCCCAAATTGGGCAGGATGGGACAGATGTCCTAACGTCCCAAGTGGAGTGATGTGGGAGGTATGAAGGTCTTGGTGATGGAGATAAGTAGGTTAATTACCCACGAAGCATGCATAGCTGCTTCTCTCATTCAGACCTTTCAGTTTTTCTGTTTGTAGTCGGAAAATCCATTCAAGCTCCTTTTGGAGCAATTTTTTGTCCAAATCCTCGCCTCTGGGAGAGTGCCGGATTAGTTCAATGCCCTGAAAGGATAAGGTCCTGGGGTCCCCATCGTGTACATCAATCACATGTTTTGCGATTGGGGTGTCTCTCTTGTTCCTGATATCCCCCAGGTGTTCACCTATCCGCTTTCTGAATTCACGGATTGTCTTACCTACATATTGCAGACCACAGGAGCATGTTACCAAATAAATAACTCCTGCTGTTCTGCAATTAATGTAGGATCTGATATCGAAGGTCTGGTTGGTGGCCGTACTTCTAAACAGTTTGCCCATTTTCAATGAGCCGCATGCTACACATCCCCTACATCTATAATTGCCTGTAGTGTTAGTTGAGAGCCAGGATTGGGGAGGTTTAGGTGTCAGGAGACTATGTACCAGGCGGTCGCGTAGATTGCGTCCTCTGCGGTATGTTATCAGTGGTGTCTGGCTAATCTGATCGCCTATATCCGGATCCATTTTTAGGATGCTCCAGTGACGTTCTAGAATCTCTCTAATTTGATTCTGTGCGACGTCATAAGCACCAATGATTATGGTACTTTCAATGGATTCATCGGGGGCCCCAGGGACCAGGAGGTCCTTTCTGTCCTTGCACCGGGCATGGTGATACGCCTTCCTGAGGACACTGTCTGGATAGCCTCTCGATCGGAATTTATTTCTAAGGTCATCCGCGGCAGCTTTGAAATCCGCCGTATGTGAACAATTCCATTTCATCCTAAGATACTGTCCCTTCGGTATTCCTTTACATAGGAACCTCGGATGCCAACTGTCCCACTGTAAAAGGTTATTGGTGGCCGTTGGTTTCCGGTAGAGGTTTGTGATCAGGCGATCATCACTTCCTTTGGTAATGGTAAGGTCCAGGAAAGTGATAGATTCAGACTCAATTGTGGAGGTAAAAAAGAGCCCTAGGTCATTCCTATTGAGCCTCTCCACAAATTGTTGGAATTGAGATGTACTGCCTTTCCATAGGATAAAAACATCATCAATGTATCTCAGCCATAGCTGGATACATGATGAATGGTCTTCTAACTCTTCTCCGAACACCACTTCTTTCTCCCACCAGCCCAGGTAGAGGTTAGCGAAGGTGGGGGCACAGGGGCTCCCCATCACCACCCCCCTGAGCTGGCGGAAGATCTTCCCATAGAAAAGGAAGGTATTGTGACTCAGAATGAAATCCAGTAGTGCTATGATCAGCTCATTGTGGCCAGCAAATTGTGTACCCCGTTCGTTAAGGAAACATTTAATAGTGTCCAAGCCCCTAGTGTGGGGTATGGAGCTATATAGGGCCTCCACATCCAGACTGGCCAGCAGTACCTCTTCCTCACAGATGTCGTCGTTCAATCTATTAAGGATGTCCATTGTGTCTCGTATATATGAGGGGAGAGCCGTGACAAATGGACGTAAGATTTTGTGATTTTATGTAAATGCCTATGTTCTGTGTAAGGCTCCCTATTCCTGATAAGATTGGACGTCCTTTAAGAGGTTGTACCCCCTTATGTATTTTGGGTATGCTGTAAAAGCAAGCCAGTACTGGATGTGGAGGCATGAGGAACTCTGCCTCTTGTTTGCTCACTAGATGGCGAGTGAGCGCATCATTAATTATGGCCCCCGGTTGCTTTCAGTTTACTTCTTGGGGGTTCGTGGTGAGGACTTCATAGCAAGTGCTATAATTAAGGATGGTCTTACACATGGTTATATATTGTTCCTTATCAAGTACCACAACATTGCCCCCCTTGTCTGACGGTTTAATGACAATCTCTTCGTCACTCTCAAGGGATATTAGTCCCTCAAGTTCGGATTTTTCAATGTTGTGGTATTGAGGGAGATAGCCTTCAAGTTGTCTGAGTTCCTGAGTCACCACTGTAAGAAAAGTATCCAGTGGTGAGGAATCATTTATTGGGGGAGATAGAGTAGAGGGGCGTCTTAGTAAAATTCTTAATAAAATTTTGTTATTTTATTTTATTGAAACCGTCAATACCAGATTATACACAAGGCTGGCCTTATATTGAACAGTGTACTGTGAGGTATCATTTGGTGGAGAACCTATAATCTCATGCAGTGTACAAACAGCCCTATAGTGCCTAATTTAAATGTGCCATATGTTGGCTGGCAAATCAACACTTTCATACACTTGCGTAAATAATACATGCAGCACACATCCCATCCAGTCAATTATCATCCCAAACTAGCAACTGGGTCTGAATACTTTTGTCATAAAAAATTTAGTGCAGCCTTTCAATAAAATATATCTTTATAGCGCCACCTGCTGTTTGTTCATTTCCTTATTTCTTGTGCACCTCACTGAGGTAGTGGTTTAAGGGGCCGTTCAAAAATGTGGATCCGCAATACCACGGATGCCTCCCGGCGTGTTTTCTTGCGGAGCCGCGGTTGCCCGCTCTAATAGAAGTGAATGGGGCCACATCTATTCCGCAAAATTGCAGGGAAAGAGCTAAAGCAGAAAGGACACACCCCCTGAGAAAAGACAGGCCCCCCTGAGCTGCCAGCCTTAAATAAATCTAACATGGCAATTGGAGCAAGGAATGGGGAGATCTCTGGATCCATATGAGGTACAGGGCTGGTTCTAGCTTTGTTAGAAAAAGATTGTCATGGACTATATGATGTCTGATTTTTATTTTTACATCAATCATGTCAAATCATATGATTGGTGTATTCTTTCAGTGCTTCTAGTAGCAAAATGACAAAGCCTAGTTTTTAGTGCTGTTTTGGCATTTTTCCCAAAAATCTGTTGAAAAGTTTCTACAGTTAATAGGTGTACTAATAATTATATTTTACTGCATCACTGGCAGCGTATATTTTTGCCGTAGTAGTTGCACAATTGTGCCTTTTTTTCCAAAAAATGTATTGTAAATTTGCTACATTTAAGTGTACAAATAAGTGTATTTTACTGTGTCACAAGCAGGGCATATTTTGCCACAGATGTTGCACAATTTCGATTTTTTTCCCAAAAACCTGTAGAAAATTTTCTACAGTTAAAGTCCCGCAAAATATTTTATTTTCTGACCTGTTAGAAAAGTGCATGATATAATTTGTAGTGAATGTCATTTTCTTATCAGAGGCTGAAATTGAGAGTTTCCACTCTCTTCTTATTGTAGCTGGGTCATGTGACCAACTCCCTGACCTCCAACTGACCCAGGACAGCAAGCCAGTCACTTCTCTATTCATTCCTATGAGACTGAAAGTGAGGCTCCCATAGGAATGCATAGAAAATTAGACTTCCTGTCCACACATAAGGTGCTGTGTGAGTTGGTGGGTCTAATTCCTAGTCACATGACACAGATAAGAAACTTCAGGATGATATAACTCAAAAATTCAGCTACCGGTAAGAAAATGAGATTCACTACAGATTACATCATGTACATTTCTAGCAGGACATGGAATAAAAATTTTTGCGGGAGTTCTTCTTTAATAATGTACAAATAAGCGTACTGCCTGGCCCTATCACACTTAGCTCCGCTCCTAGGTCTGAGTGACAGGGTCAGCTAAGGCAGTGGCAATGTAATCTCACCTGGCCCTGCATTCTAGCTTGTACGCTAGCAGTACAGCCCTGATGCTTGCGAGGGCATAGTACTGACTACACAGGTAGCTGTGAACCAGTTCTACTTTACACCAGTTTGATAGTTGCTTTCCCATACGTCAACTTCATTTTTTAATGTGGTCTCCTGATTTCTACTTCCTTCTAAAAACAGAGATGTACTTCAAATACAGTACTTCTTACATAGGGATGTGTAGTCTTTGGCAGTCAGGGGCTGCAGTTGCGTTCCTGTGGTGGCTAACCTCCAGCTGTGGAAAAATTACAACTCCCAAGATGTACACTTGCTTGGCTGTTCTCAGAACTCCATAGAAATTAATGGAGCATGCTGGGATTCGTGGTTTCACCACAGCTGGAGTGCCGGAGGTTAGCCATCACTGTTGGACAGTTAGCCTCATGCATAAACTGAATGCTCCCCATCATGCACAATGCCATGAATGTGTCTTATACCACAATGCTTATCGAAATGTGTCTTCTGCTCATTGTCCATGGTATTGGATAAATGTTTTTTTTTTTTCAATTTAGATGCTTTTGGGGGATTACAATTTATTTTCTCAGTCACTTTAGGTGATTACTGCTTACACCTAAGGTTTGGGCCTCTTTCACATTAGCGGCAGCACGGATCTGGCGGGTGAAGGGTCCCGCTGGATCCGTGCTGCCGCAGGTGCACGTGTGGGGCCGGAACCAACACTATCTTGAGGAGGAGGAGTTATACTTACCTGTCCCAGCAGCTCCCGACCTGTCCCAGCAGCTCCAGAGGACGGCGCGCACAATGGGAAGATTCCCCACAGTGCCCCCTGCTGGAGGGAGCTGTGAGGGAAAAGTGCAAGGTGACGGATCCATCATGAATTCCATTGAAAGTCAATGGAGGACGGATCCGTTTACTATTGTGTCACACTGAACTGATCCATCCCCATTGACTTGCATTGGGGGTCATTATCGATCCGTCTTGGTGCGGATGCCCAGACCAGAGAGCAAACCGCAGCTTGTTGCGGTTTGCTCTCCAGTCTGGAGACTGAAGAGAACTGAACGGAATGCTTTTAGGAGCATTCCGTTCTTTTCAGTTCAGTTTGGTCCCCATTGAAAATGAATGGGGACAAAACTGAAGCGTTTTATTCCGGTATTGAGCCCCTATGACGGAGCTCAATACCTGAATATATAAACGCAAGTGTGAAAGTAGCCTTAGTTTCTGCTTTCAAGCTTCTGCTGTAAGAGACAAGATAAGCCGGTAATCTGCATATATCGGGCATTTGATCTCCATGTCATGCGGTGACAGCTGTTGGACAGCGAGTCTCTACATGCTGTGAATCATCACATATGTAAAACCTGTGCAGTGTACGGGGAGATCCTTGTATAGCTGCTTCCCAACATCAGAATAACAGATGAGCGTTTATTACCAACTACTATCAAAGGGACGCTTCAGTCAGAAATGGGTATTTTTTGAAAATCTATATCCATAAAAAGTAAATTTTTAAGAATTTTTGTCTATTTTTCTTTCCCCTTTCGGCAGTACTATGCAACTTAAAGTTAGGCTACTTTCACACTAGCGTTTTAAAATTCCGGTATTGAGTTCCGTCATAGGGGCTCAATACCGGAATAAAACGCTTCAGTTTTGTCCCCATTCATTGTCAATGGGGACAAAACTGAACTGAAGACAACGGAATGCTCCTGAAAGCATTCCGTTCCGTCTTCAGACCGGAGAACAAACCGCAGCATGCTGCGGTTTGCTCTCCGGTGCAGGCATCCGCACCAAGACGGATCCGGAATGACCCCCAATGCAAGTCAATGGGGGTGGATCCGTCTGGTGTGACCATAATGGTAACCGGATCCGCCCTCCATTGACTTTCAATGGAGTCCATTACGGATCCGGCTACACATAGACACATACAGACACAGACACACACATAAACATAAACATACACACACATATAGACATACAAACACACATACATACTTACATGCTCCCCGGCAGGTCTTCGGAGCGTCAGGGACAGGAGGGCTCACACAGGTCACGATTCCCCACAGCGCCCTCTGCTGGGCGCCTGGTGGAATCGTCATGATTCCACCAGGCGCCCAGCAGAGGGCGCTGTGCGGAATCGTGACCTGTGTGAGCCGTCCTGTCCCTCTGACGATCCGAAGACCTGCCGGGGAGCATGTAAGTATGTATGTGTGTTTGTATGTCTATATGTGTGTGTATGTTTATGTTTATGTGTATGTATGTACTGTGTGACATGTTTGGGGCCGGAGCGCGGTTCCGGCTCCACACATGTCACTGCGGCAGGCCTGATCCGGCAGCACCCTTCACCTGCCGGATCAGGCCTGCCGCCAGTGTGAAAGTAGCCTTAAATAAAAATACTGACCTTCTGTAGTAGTCAGCACAAATGATCAGACCTCGTATATAGATATGTAAGCCATTGTCAGTTTACTGCAGCTGTGAGGGGAAGATGTTATCTGAACGATAATCCTAATTATATTAGTAGGTGTAGAATTAGGATAACAGTATGCCAGCTCTATTGTTCTCTTAATAGGCTTAAATAAAGATGCCCGTAAAAGAGCGCTGCACTTATCAGTGTAATGTGTGATCCTCTAATTCAGAGTTTTGCCATGCTGAAATTCCAAAGGAAGACGTTAGAGTCTGGACAGGAAGCAGAATACATGGAGTCAGTGAATTAAAAAAAAATTATAACCAGAAAAATATCCAACATTTTTTATTAAACAAATGAAATAGAATAGTCACATGTAGCTTGTTAACCCCTTCCTGACCTCCACTGTAATAGTACGGTAGGACGGGTCTTTAAAGATGGCACCCACTTGCAAGCGCAGTGGGCACCATAAGCGATGGGTTTCTGCTGTTTCATACAGCAGACACCCGGGGCTAATGCCTGTAATTAGAGATGAGCGAGTAGTGTTCGATCGAGCCGGTATTCGATCGAATACTACGCTATTCGGCATACTCGATTTCGATCGAGTATAACGGCGATGGCGCACTTAGAATTTGTTTCCCCTCCCACCTTCCCTGGCGCTTTTTTTCCACCAATCACCATGCAGGGGGGTATGACAGGCCCGCGGAGCACGCTGGCAGCGCGAAAACGGCGTCTACATGGATTGGCTGGAAAAACCACGTGACCTCGAATCATAAAAACTCAGCTCTTCCTGCTCGTTCGCATATGCTGTGTGAACTTAGTCAGGGACAGAGGCTGGAGAAGGGAGAGATAGGTTTTAGCTGTTGGACAGGCAGGAGCGTGATTAAAAGCCCTTATCAGGGCTACTATAGTGCAGTACAGTGATAGCTTTACTACCATATACACTCTGCAGAGAACGGCTGCTGTATTCAGGGATAGCTGCTGGAGTAGGGACAGAGAGAGGCATTAGTGGTGTATTAGGTCCTCTGCTACATACCAAACTATATTTGGCACTACTGTTCTGCGTTCTTTTTGGCTGCAAAACCCTGTTATATACCTAGTGTGTATATGCACCATCTGATCTTCTGGCAGTATACGGCTGTGTACATTTTTTTTTTTTAAATACAGTTTCTTTGGCTCTAGTGTTCTGGGTTCTGTGTGCCTGCAATACCCTTTTTGTATACCAGATGTAAATACCCACCGTCTGACCTGTTAGTACACGGCTGTGTACCTAGAAATATAAAAAAAAAAAGGCATTTTATTTGGCACCTGTACTGTGCGTTCTGCGTGCTTGCAAAAATCTTGTATATACGTGGTGTTAATACACACCGTCTGACCTGTTAGTACACGGCTGTGTACGCCAAATATTGTAACAAAAAAAAAATGCGGAGGGCTAGCGAAATTGGACGTGGACGAGGACGGGGGCACGGAAATGCTGTTGGGGGCCTTGTTGAAGACAGTGGGGATACAATGCGTGCTGGTGAGGGGCAGCCAGGATTCCGCTCATCCAGAATCCCTGCCTTTATGGGACAGTTAAGCAAGGGGTGGGTTACACCGCTGTTGAGGCCTGAGCAGTGTGAACAGGTGGTGCAATGGATAGCCGATAGCACTTCCACACAGTTGTCCACCAGCCAGTCATCCACACAGTCTCACTCTGACCCTCCTTCCTCCACACCTGGCCAACAGAGTCAACCCACCCTTGACCCCTCCCAGGAGCTCTTTTCGGGTCCTTTTTCAGATGTGCCGGAAGAATCCCTGGAGCTACCAGAGGAATTTGTTTGTAGTGATGCCCAACCACTTGAGTATTCGCCATCTCCTGCTGATGTGGACCCTGAACCAGCATCTGTTATCATGAGCGATGATGATGATGAGACGCAGTTGCCATCAAGGGAGGCTGTTGGAATGTCCAGTGGGCAGGAGGAGGAGCAGAGTGAGGAAGTGGAAGAGGAGGTGGTGGATGACGAAATGACCGACCCCACTTGGCCAGGAGTGATGTCCAGCGGGGAAAGCAGTGGAGAGGTGGTGGTCTGCGCAGCACCGAAAAAGGCAGCAAGAGGCAGAGGGATGTCCAGAGGCAGAGGGATGTCCAGAGGCAGAGGACAGTCCAGACAGAGAAGTGAGGCCATAGCCAGCAGGGCCGAAGCTGTTCCCGGCAGCAGGCAGTCGCGCGAAGCTCCCCCATCGAGGCCTCGTACTTCTGTGGTGTGGAGATTTTTTAATGTTTGTGCGGATGACAAACTGAGCGCGGTTTGCACACTCTGCCACTCAAAACTGAGTAGGGGCTCTGAGAAGAGCAATATGACAACCTCAGGCATGCGGCGTCACTTGGAAGTCAAGCACTGGGCTGAGTGGGAGAGAGCAAACGCAATACAACCTGCGCAAGGTCTTCCTGCCACTGCCTCTTCCCCTTTGTTGTGTGCTGCCACTGCGGTCCAGACCTCCAGCCAGGACACCTCCACATCTGCCTCTGCCTCGGCTACTTTGGGGCCTTCTCCTTCAGCCTCCCCTTCCCCTGCACCTTCACACTCCTCGTCCCATCAACTGTCCATCTCGCAGGCGTTCGACCGCAGGTGGAAGTACGCCTCGAGTCACCCCCCAAGCCCAAGCCTTAAACTGCCACATCTCCAAACTGCTGGCCCTGGAGATGTTGCCGTTTAGGCTTGTGGAGACGCAGGCCTTCCGCGACCTGATGGCGGCTGCCGCACCTCGCTATTCCGTCCCCAGCCGCCACTACTTTTCCCGGAGTGCCGTCCCCGCCCTGCACCAGCACGTGTCGCGTAACATCAGGCGGGCCCTGAGGTACGCAGTCAGCGCAAAGGTCCACTTGACCACCGACTCGTGGACAAGCGCTTGCGGCCAGGGACGATACATCTCTTTGACGGCACACTGGGTGAATGTTGTGGAAGCGGGGACGGGGTCGCAAACAGAGACGGCCTACCTACCACCCCCGCCCAAGATTGCCAGCACGGGTTCTGATAAAACCCCTCCTCTTCCTCCTCCACCTCCTCCTCCTCTGCCTTAACATCGCCCTCAGCCGCTAGCTGGAAGCGTTGCAGCACTGGCGCGGGGAGACGTCAGCAGGCGGTGCTTAAGCTCATCAGCTTGGGCGACAGGAAGCACAGCGCCCCAGAGGTGAGGGACGCCATATTGCAGCAGACGGAGATGTGGCTGTCGCCGCTGCAGCTAGGACCAGGCATGGTCGTGTGCGATAACGGCCGTAACCTGGTGGCGGCTCTGGAGCTTGCCGAACTCAATCACGTACCATGCCTGGCCCACGTTTTTAATCTGGTAGTCCAAAAATTTCTAAAGACTTACCCCAACCTGGCAGAGCTACTGGTGAAAGTGCGGCGCTTGTGCGCTCACTTTCGGAAGTCAACTGTAGCTGCTGCTAGCTTAAAAAAACTCCAGCAACGCCTCCATTTGCCTGAACATCGGCTGTTGTGCGACCTGCCGACTCGCTGGAATTCCACCTATTCCATGTTGGCCAGGGTGTGTGAGCAGCAGAGAGCATTGATGGAGTACCAGATTATGAATCCACGCGTGCCTCCAACTCAGCTCCCTCAGTTTGCCAACCACGAGTGGCCATGGATGGCAGACATATGCGATGTACTGCGTATCTTTGAGGAGTCCACCAAGAAGGTCAGCAGCGAGGACGCTATAGTGAGCGTAACCATCCCGCTCCTATGCGTCCTTAAAGAATCGCTCATCGCAATAAGGGAGAACGCATTGCACGCAGAGGAGACAGGGGTAGGAGGAGACGCAACGGAGCTACACAGTCAGACCACACTTTTGTCTGCTTCTCGGTGGCAGTTGCAGGAGGAGGAGGAGGATGAGGAGGAGGAGGACGACGTGGAGGTGGCTGTGGAAGAGGAGGCGGATGCTGGCGGCGAGGGTAGCAGTCAGGCTGTGTGCGTCCCATAGGTTCAGCGCGGATGGGGCGGAGAGGAGGCGGAAGAGGAAGAGGAGGAAATGGCAAGTGATCCTTCTAGTGGGGGCAGTGACGTCATGCCTATTCAGAGTCTGGCACACATGGCTGACTTCATGCTGGGCTGCTTTTCCCGGGACACACGTGTTGTCCGGATAGTGGAGAACAAACTGTACTGGGTCTTCGCACTCCTGGACCCCCGGTATAAAGATAACGTCTCCTCTTTTATTCCGGTAGAGGAGAGGACGAATCGATTGCTGGAATACCAGAGGGAACTCGTGCAGAACATGATGGAGATTTTCCCACCCACCATCGCTGGCGGCAGAGAGGAGAGGGTCTCCCAGAGTCCCACAACATCGATCAGGCACACAGCCACCAGGGGAACAATCTCCAAGGTGTGGGACACGTTCATGGCACCCCCTTGTGCAACTTCCATCACTGCGGGGCCCGCTATCAGCAGGAGGGACAAGTATCGGCGGATGTTGCGGGAGTACCTGGCAGACCGTACCCCTGTCCTCCCCGATCCCTCGGCGTCCTACACTTACTGGGTCTCCAAGTTGGACACGTCGCTGGAACTGTCCCTGTACGCCTTGGAGGTGCTTGCCTGCCCTGCCGCCAGCGTGCTATCAGAAAGGGTGTTCAGCGCAGCCGGGGGCATTATAACCGATAAGTGCAGCCGCCTGTCAACCGACAGTGCCGACAGGCTGACGCTAATCAAAATGAACAGCAAGTGGATTGACCCGGACTTTGCTTCTCCAACAGTGGAAAGCAGCCAAAAGTGAAGTGCCATCTGTATGAAGTGCCATTTCCTCCTCCACCTCCTCCTCCTTAACCGCCGTAGAATTGCTCCGTAAAAAAAAAAAATATATATATTTATGGCTCACCTCTTGGGCCTACAAACAATTTTTAAGAGGTCTCACCTCTTGGGCCTACAAACAATTTTTCTCATGGCTCACCTCTTGGGCCTACAAACAATTTTAAGAGGTCTCACCTCTTTGGCCTCCACATAATTTTTAAGAGGTCTCACCTCTTGGGCCTACAAACAATTTTTCTCATGGCTCACCTCTTGGGCCTACAAACAATTTTTAAGAGGTCTCACCTCTTGGGCCTACAAACAATTTTTATTATGGCTCACCTCTTGGGCCTTAATACAATTTTTAAGAGGTCTCACCTCTTGGGCCTACAAACAATTTTTAAGAGGTCTCACCTCTTGGGCCTACAAACAATTTTTAAGAGGTCTCACCTCTTGGGCCTACAAACAATTTTTATTATGGCTCACCTCTTGGGCCTTAATACAATTGTTAAGAGGTCTCACCTCTTGGGCCTACAAACAATTTTTAAGACGTCTCACCTCTTTGGCCTCCACATAATTTTTAAGAGGTCTCACCTCTTGGGCCTACAAACAATTTTTCTCATGGCTCACCTCTTGGGCCTACAAACAATTTTTAAGAGGTCTCACCTCTTTGGCCTCCACATAATTTTTAAGAGGTCTCACCTCTTGGGCCTACAAACAATTTTTCTCATGGCTCACCTCTTGGGCCTACAAACAATTTTTAAGAGGTCTCACCTCTTTGGCCTCCACATAATTTTTAAGAGGTCTCACCTCTTGGGCCTACAAACAATTTTTCTCATGGCTCACCTCTTGGGCCTACAAACAATTTTTAAGAGGTCTCACCTCTTGGGCCTACAAACAATTTTTATTATGGCTCACCTCTTGGGCCTTAATACAATTTTTAAGAGGTCTCACCTCTTTGGCCTCCATATAATTTTTTCGAGGGCTCACCTCAAGCTAACTTTGCGCACTCATTAAAATATTTTCACAACAAGGACCTAAGAGCCCTCGATGGGAGAGCTTTGTGTGGGGGCCTGTTATAGGGAAGAGATGCGGCCCTGCGGGCTCTAGCCTGCCTTCTCCATGAGCCTCTGGCCAGCCCACGGCCTCTTCCTGCCTTTTGCGGTCCTACGCATCCCTCAACATCCCCACTGCTTTACCTGCTAGACATGACACTGGGCCAGGTCGGGTCACTGACTTCGTCATACTCAACCACCTCCTCTTACACTGCCTCACTTTGCTCCAACAGCCTCCCTTGCTGGCAACTGTGTCTCATCATCGTCCCTAATCATTTTACACTTTAGTGCCCGTTCCACACCACCATCAGCTAGAGATGGAGCTTGCTCCAGTGTTTGGGCATCAGAACAGACAAAATCCTCAGATAGCTCCTGCGATTCTTGCATGGGTGGGAACACTTGGTTGATAACATTGGGCAGGGTGGGAGGAAGGAGGGTCAGAGTGAGGTCCCTGCAGTTTCTGCAGGCTATCGACGAGACTGGACTTTGTGGACTTGACTGGGTGGTGGACAGATTTAACAAATCTAGAAGGAGAAGGAGGGGTTTGCCGAGCTGTCTGTAAGGGTTGCGGAAATCCAGACAGAACCAAGGCCCAAAACTTGGGTGGGGGTAGCAGGTTTGCCCATCCCCGCCTCCACAACATTCACCCAGTGTGCCGTCAGGGAGATGTAGCATCCCCGGCCTCAAACCAAAGTGTTGGTGGTCAAATGGCCTTTTGCAGTAACCGTGTTACTCGGGCGTGGATGATGTTTTGGGACATGTGCCTGGGCAAGGCAGGGATGGCACAGAGGGAAAAATAGTGATGGCTTGATTGCTTTCCCCCTTGCCTATGCCATCTGTGGTTGTCATAGGCAACGTGATTTTAAGGGGTGCAGAATTTTATCTTCTTTTTTGTCTAGTTTGGCTTGGGGTCCATGGCAATGTAGAGGAAAGAAGGTTTCCTTGTATGGTCTCACTTTACAGAGAGGTTATATTGTCTTTGGAGTGTATTGTTGAGAGGCTGTGATAGTGGCGTAATAGTGCGACTTGGGCGCGTTATATGCACCCAGACATGCTTCCCCTGCTGTCCCAGTTGCATTCCAGCAGTGTTGGCATCCTTTTCTGAGGTTTCAGGGTGGACTTGGTGACCTCCAAGTGGTCGAATTGAGATTTCCAAGTGGCGAGCATTTTTTTCCCATAGACTTTAATGGGATTCGATATTCGGTCGAATAGTCGAATATCGCGGTCTATTCGAATCGAATTTCGAACTTTCGAATATTTCACTACACGCTCATCTCTACCTGTAATCAGTGGTAATGTCGATTGTAGGCATTTAACCTCTCAGATGCTATGTAAGCTAATAACATTAACGTTATCCTAACATTAGGTGCTGCTTTGTGCTGTACCTTCTTTTAGCTCTTCAATACAGTATACTGGCCAAGTGCCAAACAGTATGGTACCCAAAACAGTGCATAAGTTGTACAAATAACATATTCATACAGTATACAAAATAACAATTCCATTAGGAAAGAAGTATCACTACATTCACATCTATTTTCACATCATTCTCTTTCTCAAGGCACTGAGACAGCATCAGAGCATCGATGTACCAGAACTTTGTGTTAGATACCCGCATGTGTATGCTGTGATGAAGACTTCCAGTGATGAGTACCGTGATACCTCTTTTTCATTTTGGACTACCCAAAGCTTTTCACACCAAGCATTACCAATTGTAATTGTTGATGCCATGTATTAGTATGCCTGCATGGAGTACAGCAGTGCCAACTGCTCGCTATGAACAGAACTAAATTACAATGCATTATAGTGCCAGCACCACCATACACAGTAAATATAACATAATGTCCTGTGCCCGAATAGCAGTGCCACATGATATTTTAGTAAATATTACTATACAATGCTCAATTATCAATAACATTCAGTGACCAGTCACAATGTCCACAATGTGCGATGGAGTTGTCTAAACGTGGTCCGAGACAGGATGGGCTTCTCTGGGTCATTTACAACATAACTGTCCAACCTCTATAAAGATCCCAAAGCTAGAATATACCCTGGACTTCCTGTCCTCTGCATTTACTCTTTATGAAAGTACCCATCAAGGGTGTCCCTTGTCGCCACTCTTGTTTAATTCACCAGTGGAACCATTGGTATGATATTTATGCACATCCACATAATTCTCCAGGATACATGTTGGACAAAAAACCCCCAAAGTGGCTCTTTTCGCCAACGATGTAATACTCTTCTTGGCCAAGCCAAAGGAACATATTCATGTGAATATGAGGCCCTTACAAAATTTGTCTCTTACTCAGGGTATAAGATCAATATCTGGAGTATATTTGGAGCCTCTCTCGGGAGCTAGCACATTCATCATTTACTTAGGCGTGAAAAGAGGGAAAACTCCATCTTCCTTGTATAGTCTTAATTACCCACATTTGATCCGGAAGATATATTCGGAGTTAGACAGATGGCACTTCCTACTTTTGTTTTGATAGCACCTCATCAAACAAGTATCTCTAACTTTTATATCCTTTACAAACTATCCCATTTCTTTTAAAGCAATTACTTCTAAATTACAGTCAAGCTTTTCCACGTTTATTTGGCAAATTAACCACCTGAGAATATCCCTTAAAAGGCTTAAAATAAGATGGGAATACGGAGGGGTCAATCTCCCCGACATAAGAGGCTATAACATTATGTGCCTTAGCCACCATAACTTGGACTGGCTGAATGATAGCACTTACTTGGAGATGAACTGTCCTCTCCTTGTCAACTAGTTGCCTATTAAATTCTAGACTCTCAATTACCACCTCATGTAAAAAATAGCCTGGTCCTTCATGACACGATAATGACTTGGAGGACAATAGGAAAACACTATGGACTTCCCTGTCAAATCTCTAAACACTTGCCGATTAGAAACAACCCTGCCTTTCCTCTGGGTCATGACAGTGCCCTGGTCAAGGCTTGGAAAGATAAAGGAATTAGGAAAATGGGGGATTTAATTAACCCCCATGAGTCAAGATGGGCGACCTTTATTGAGCTACAAGCAGGGGCGTACATAGAAATCATTGGGCCCCATAGCAAGAATCTGAATGGGGCCCCTAACCCCGCCCACTACCCCGGCCCATCCCACATGCTGCCCTGGCTCCTCCCATGCCACACCCCCATTTGCCAATAAAGAAATGTATATATGAGCTACTGATTTTCATTTTATTTTTTTAAAATTAAGGAGACGTTATACTGAATGAGGGCAGCCACAAGGATGGATTATGCTGTATATTATACAGTATGGTGTATGGATTATACTGTATATTATACAGTATGGTGTATGGATTATACTGTATATTATACAGTATGGTGTATGGATTATACTGTATATTATACAGCATAGTGTACGGATTATACTTTATATTATACAGCATGGTGTACGGATTATACTGTATATTATACAGCATGGTGTACGGATTATACTGTATATTATACAGCATTGTGTATGGATTATACTGTATATTATACAGTATGGTGTATGGATTATACTGTATATTATACAGTATGGTGTATGGATTATACTGGATATTATACAGCATAGTGTAAGGATTATACTTTATATTATACAGCATGGTGTATGGATTATACTGTATATTATACAGCATTGTGTATGGATTATACTGTATATTATACAGCATGGTGTACGGATTATACTTTGCCGCACTGCACAGGTCCTCCTCGTCCAGTAGCAGCGCAGCATGAGGGAGGAGCCGCGACAGCTGGAGCGCTCAGGAACGTCCGGGCAGTCCTTTGGTGAGCGGAGGTGAGCAGGCCAGGAGAGGCCCGGAGCGCAGGCAGGGCAGGACGCATCTTAATGATGCAGAGTAGGGGGCGGGGCCTCCCATGCGCTCCGGGCCTCTCCGCTCCGGGGCCCCATAGCAGTGGCGTGGTCTGCCTCTATGGGCGGTATGCCACTGGTACAAGACAGTTTGGGTTAGACAACAGGCAATTCCTGCCTTATATGCGATTGAGGAGATACTGCAAGGGAGTGGTTGAAGAAATTAGAAGATTGGAAAACAAATGCCTTTGATACACTTCTCTCTTATAAGGGTAAACTGACCATCTCAATCCTGTACTCCATTGTCAAAGATCGATTGAACTCTCAAAATCTAGAGGCAGTATTCAAGAAATGGGCTGGTACTCTGGGAGTATTTTATGTCTAACCTATATTTAGGCAACGCGTCCAATCAGTTAGGAAACATATAATCAATGAAAACTGGAGAGAAACACATTTAAAGATTATCCACCAGGCAATATATGCCTTCAATCTCACATTCTCACCAAGTAAACCCGATAGGCAGACACATGGGCCAAAGCGTAAACAACATAATATTGATCGGTATCATGGTCTTTGGTCTTCTCTCAAACTGAGTACTGGGAGGAGGTTGCTGGGATCATACTTACAGTTTTTAAGTGTCCACTCCACAACACCTTGGATAGTAGCCATGCGTCACTTCAGACGCCAAACTCTGTTTCACATAGGCTGTCAGGCATACAACATATAATTATGGTGGCAAACAATGTCTTTTGAAACCTTGGCTTAAACCTGAGATACCACAACTTTCCCATGTGTTGGCATTGGCAGTACTTAAAAGGACTCTATATCTTTTGGCTGCTCCTTCTTCAGCATAAAGAAACTTTGATATTGAGCTTTTTTTTTTTAACATAGGGAGTCTTTGCATATGTCATTATTAGAGATGAGCGAGCACTAAAATGCTCGGGTGCTCGTTATTCGAGTCGAACTTTTCCCGATGCTCGGCTGCTCGTTTCGAATAACAAACCCCATTGAAGTCAATGGGAGACTCGAGCATTTTTGCAGGGGACCAAGGCTCTGCCTAGGGAAGGATGGGTGAAAACCTGGAAACCTCAGAAAATGATGGAAACACCACGGAAATGGACAGGAAACAGCAGGGGCAGCATGCATGGATGCCTCTGAGGCTGCCTAATCCCACCATTACCCCAAATTCTCCTAGTGGGGCATGTGTGGTATCGATTCTTCTCAGTTTAAAATCGTATACGTCCCCTATCTTGGGACCATATATTTCATGGATTTTTCGAACACGGAAAAGGAAAAAGAGCTTGCTCTGGCCAGGGGAGTGTCTTTTCTACTTCAGCTAAGGGGACGTGTCCAAGCTTTGCCTATCACAGGTCAGGAGGCAATTAAAAGAAGAACAAAAAAAAAATCAGTACAATATCTAATACGTCCCCTATCCGGGTAAATTGTTTGGAGAGAGGGCCTGTAGGTGGGGGGCAGGCTCGGGGGGGAAGGAGGTTGAGCTGGAAGAGCCAGAGGAGTGCCCCCTGGGCTAGCGTGTGTGGTGGTGACAACAGCCGGATGGATTTGGAAAAAATTTAGCATCAACCGGTACGGTATGTATTCTTCTGAGTTTAATACCGATACGGCACCTATCCGGAAAAATAGTTTGGAGAGAGAGAAAGAGAGGAAAAAGACAGTACAAAAAATCAGTACAATATCTAATACGTCCCCTATCCGGGTAAATTGTTTGGAGAGAGGGCCTGTAGGTGGGGGGCAGGCTCGGGGGGGAAGGAGGTTGAGCTGGAAGAGCCAGAGGAGTGCCCCCTGGGCTAGCGTGTGTGGTGGTGACAACAGCCGGATGGATTTGGAAAAAATTTAGCATCAACCG
Organism: Rhinella marina; assembly: GCA_900303285.1. Taxonomy (NCBI): domain Eukaryota; kingdom Metazoa; phylum Chordata; class Amphibia; order Anura; family Bufonidae; genus Rhinella; species Rhinella marina. The sequence goes on from ONZH01013516.1 coordinate 495,777, forward strand.
GTACGGTATGTATTCTTCTGAGTTTAATACCGATACGGCACCTATCCGGAAAAATAGTTTGGAGAGAGAGAAAGAGAGGAAAAAGACATGCAGTATGGAGCAATTACACGGAAACTATTAGATTAGGCAGACTTGGTCTGCTTAATTGCAACCTAGACAAATGAGAGAAAGAGAGGAAAATGACGTATTTTTAAAAGTGACGTTCAGTATAGATCAAGTGTGGTATGTGTTCTATGTATACTACTCAGTTTAATTCCGTATATGGCAGCTATCCGGAAAAATAGTTTGGAGAGAGAGAAAGATAGGAAAAATACGTAAATTGTTTGGAGAGAGGGCCTGTAGGTGGGGAGGGGGGCAGGCTGGGGGGAAGGAGGTTGAGCTGGAAGAGCCAGAGGAGTGCCCCCTGGGCTAGCGTGTGTGGTGGTGACAACAGCCGGATGTAGTTAGAATGACGACGCAGGACCCCAACTTAAAAATTTAGCATCAACCGTTACAATTGTCAATTATGAGCTCGATCAAGTGTGGCATGACTTTTTGGATGGAGATTGCATGTGGTCACGTACTCCCTGGAACCCCATAGTCACCCCTTCTCTGATGTGCTACCCCAGAACATTCTCTGCCCCAATTCGCAAGACCTTTTGCAGTCTCAGTGTGCTGACAGTGGGTATTTACCAGTGTTGTCTGAGGAGGTGGTGGACAATGGCGAGACACAGGTGTCGGGGGGTGAGGTAGTTGTATGGGAAGCAAGTTACAGTGGGGACTTTCTCATGATGTGACAGATTCAAATTGGGTGGATCAGGCACAGGAACAGATCAAATTTTTTTTTTTTTGTGTTTATTTAACTTTTATTTAGCACAAATAATCACAGAGATATTTATTCGTTCTCTTCGCTGCGCAGTCTGGCGTTGGGGTTCGTCACTTTGATGGCGAGCTGTGCCGCTCTCTCCACAATGGTCTTTAGGTTCTTTGAGGAGACGTTGTGGGCGATTTCTGCACAGAAGGACTTGTTGCTCATCAACAGAACCTCGAGCTCCTTGACATTGTGGACCAGGAATTTGCGGAACCCTGTGGGCAGCATGTGTTTGGTCTTCTTGTTGCTACCGTACCCAATGTTGGGCAATATAGATACACAGGTAATATTATTTTTCACACCTATCCCAAAAAAAAATTTACTCAGTTTGCGCAAATAAAACTGGAAACTGGAACTGGAGAGAGGGCCTGTAGGTGGACCTCCGGAAAAATTGTTTGGAGAGAGGGCCTGTAGGTGGACCTCCGGAAAAATTGTTTGGAGAGAGGGCCTGTAGGTGGACCTCCGGAAAAATTGTTTGGAGAGAGGGCCTGTAGGTGGACCTCCGGAAAAATTGTTTGGAGAGAGGGCCTGTAGGTGGACCTCCGGAAAAATAGTTTGAAGAGAGGGCCTGTAGGTGGACCTCTGGAAAAATTGTTTGAAGAGAGGGCCTGTAGGGGGCCCTCCTGAAAAATTGTGGTAAAAGAGTGCCAGTTGGACCTCTAAAAAATGGTGTTTTTTTAGTCAGCGTTAGGCAAAGACGACATGGAGGAGGAGGAGTAGGAGGAATGGAGAAGAGGAATCGGATACATAAGTAATGTTAATCTTTAGCTGCTTTCCCCCGGAGGAGATTTGAATTCCGGTGAAATCCAAGCTTTGTTCATTTTAATAAGCGTCAGCCTGTCAGCGCTGTCAGTTGACAGGCGTGTACGCTTATCGGTGATGACGCCACCAGCTGCACTGAATACCCGCTCTGACAGCACGCTAGCGGCAGGGCAGGCCAGCACCTCCAAGGCGTACAGCGCCAGTTCAGGCCACGTGTCCAGCTTTGAAACCCAGTAGTTGTATGGAGCAGAGTGATCGCTACGGACGTTGGTATGGTCAGCTAGGTACTCCATCCCCATCTTTCTGTACAGCTCCCCCCTACTCTGCCTAGATTGGGGACAGGTGACAGTGTCTTGCTGGGGTGACATAAAACTGGCAAAGGCCTTGGAGAGCGTTCCCCTGCCAGTGCTGGACAAGCTGCCTGCTCGCCTACTCTCCCCCGCTACTTGGCCCACAGAACCATGCCCTCTGCCGCAAGCGGCGTCAGATGGGAAGGATTGTTTCAGCTTGTGCACCAGGGCCTGTTGATATCTATTCACTCTCATACTCCTTTCCTCTGCAGGGATGAGAGTGGAAAGGTTCTGCTTGTACCGTGGGCCCAGGAGAGTGAACATCCAGTAATCGGTGTTTGAAAAAATGCTTCTAACGCGAGGGTCACGGGATAGGCAGCCTAACATGAAGTCTGCTATGTGCGCCAGAGTCCCAACACGTAAGAATTCCCTCTCCTCACTGGCCTGACTCTCCATTTCCTCCTCCTCCTCCTCCAAGTCCTCCTCTTCAGCCCATACACGCTCAAGAGTTAAGGACTGAGCACTGGTACCCTCTACTGTCTTGCCGACATTCTCCTCCTCTTCCTCCTCATCCTCATCCTCATCCCCCTCCTCCGATATGCGCTGAGAAACAGACCGGAGGGTGCTCTGGCTATCAAGCAACGTATCTTCCTCCACCGTCTCTTGTGACAAGCGCAAAGCATCCGACTTGATGATGAGCAGTGAGTTTTTCAACAGACAAAGCAGCGGGATGGTGAGGCTGATAATGGCGGCATCGCCGCTGACCATCTGTGTTGACTCCTTAAAGTTGCTCAACACCTGGCAGATATCAGACATCCACGTCCACTCCTCATTGTAGACTTGAGGAATCTGACTGACCTGACTACCAGTTCTGGTGGAAGTTGACATCTGGCAGTCTACAATCGCTCTGCGCTGCTGGTAAACTCTGGATAACATGTTTAATGTTGAATTCCATCTTGTGGGCATGTCGCACAACAGTCGGTGAGCGGGCAGTTGTAGGCGGCGCTGCGCTGCCCTGAGAGTGGCAGCAGATGCGACGCACCTTGGTGAGCAAATCAGACAGATTGGGGTATATCTTGAGGAACCGCTGAACTATTAGATTGAACACGTGGGCCAGGCATGGCACATGTGTCAGTCTGCCGAGTTGCAGAGCCGCCACCAGGTTACGCCCGTTGTCACAACATGCCTGGCTTGAGGTTCAGCGGTGCCAGCCACACATCGGTCTGCGCCGTGATGCCCTGTAACAGCTCTTGGGCGGTGTGCCTTTTGTCACCTAAGCTCAGCAGTTTGAGCACCGCCTGCTGGCGCTTACCCACGGCACTGCACTAGAGCTACCGACTGAAGGTGCCGTGCCCACGGATGGTAATTCGGAAGAGGAGGTGGAGGAGGAGGAGGGGTCGGAGGAGGAGGCATAGTACGTCTGAGAGACCGTGACCGAGGTAGGCCCTGCAATCCTCGGTGTGGGCAGTACATGAGTGGCCCCAGGATCAGTCTCGGTCCCAGCCTCCACCAAGTTAACCCAATGTGCCGTCAGTGAGATGTAGTGTCCCTGCCCGGCAGCACTTGTCCACGTGTCCGTGGTTAGGTGGACCTTCTCAGAAACAGCGTTGGTCAGGGCACGGAGGATGTTCTCTGACACGTGCTGGTGTAGGGCTGGGACGGCACATCGGGAAAAATAGTGGTGGCTGGGGACCGAATACCGAGGGGCAGCTACCGCCATAAGATTGCGAAAGGCCTCGGTCTCTACCAGCCTATAGGGCAGCATCTCCAGGCTCAGCATTTTGGAGATGTGGACGTTGAGGGCTTGGGCATGTGGGTGGATGGAACTGTATTTCCTCTTGCGCTCCAGCGTCTGCTGTAAAGACAGCTGAACGCTGCGCTGGGACACATTGGTGGACACTGTGGAGGATCGTGGAGGCGAAGGTGTGGTTTTCCGGCGGGAGGCGCTCGTACCGGGGTCCTGGGCAGGGGGTTGACTAGCAGAGGCAGCGAGTGACACAGGGGAAGGAGCAGTGGTGTGACCCGCAGGAGGTGGTGAACGGCCTTGGTTCCATTGAGTGGGGTGTTTAGCACTCATATGCCTGCGCATGCTGGTGGTGGTTAGGCTAGTAGTGGTGGCACCCCTGCTGATCCTGGTGTGGCACAGGTTGCACACCACAGTCCGTCGGTCATCCTCACTTTCTTTAAAGAACCTCCAGACTTGCGAACATCTAGGCCTCGCCACGGGAGCTTCACTACGTGAAACAGTTGCTGCTGATGCACCAGCTCTGGCCCTGCTTCTCCCTCTGGCCACACCAACCTGTTCTGGTGCAGCACTCGCCTCCGCCTCAGAAGCACTGTCTTCACTCGGCTTATCAACCCAGCTTGGGTCAGTCACCTCGTCATCCTCCAATTCCTCAGTCTGCTCCCCCCTCGGACTTCCTGCCCTGACAACAACTTCACCACTGTCTGACAACCGTGTCTCCTCATCGTCCGACACCTCTTTACAAACTTCTTCCACTAAGTCAACATTGTCATCATCATCATCACCCACAGACTGCGACAGTTGGAAAACTTGGGCATCGGGAACGAGGTCAGCAGCAACCTGAGAAGTGGTTTGTGACTCTGGGAAGGGTCCAGAAAACAGTTCCTCAGAGTATGCCGGATCGCATTCCAAATTTTCCTGGGAGGGGGCAGACTGGGGGGAAGGAGGTTGAGGTGGAGGAGCCAGAGGAGTGCTCCCTTGGGTAATGTGGGTGGACTGCATGGAAGACTGACTGGTGGACAAATTACTAGAAGCATTGTCCGCAATCCACGACATCAGCTGTTCGCACTGTTGTGGTTTCAACAGTCCTCTACCACGTGTCCCTGTAAGTTGAGACATGAAGCTAGGGAGTGTAGCTCTGCGGCGTTCCCCTGCTCCCTCATCAGCAGGTACTGTCTCACCCTGCCCAGGACCACGGCCTCAGCCCCCTGCAGTAATTGAATGCCCACGCCCTCGACCCTTAGCCCTGGGGTTTAACATTTTCTGTATATAAGTGTATTATATAAAAAATAAAAAATAAATGGGCCTGCTGTACTGAAACCCACAAACTTGTTCAGTCTGGTTTAATTAAGTGACGTTCAGAAAGTGTCACCTGGACAGAAAATACGGATTGGAGTGAGTGTACTGAACTGTGACACACAGAATGGTTCCACGCAGCTGTGTGAAATGGATTTGTATCACTGAGCTAAAACAACTAAAAAAATATTTTTTAAAAAAATTTTTTTTGGGAGTTTTGTTTTTTTTGGAACGTGACGTGCAGAAACTATCGTAGAGCTAACTGACACCCTGCTGACGGTGGCTATTTAGACTGCGACCCAGACAAATGTCGCACAGAGATTTTTGGGATCAAGCTATATACGTGACAGGCAGCAAAAGACTTGGTTGTATTAAGTGACGTACAGAAAGTGTCACCTGGACAGAAAATACGGATTGGAGTGAGTGGACAGCTGAACTGTGACACACAGAATGGTTCCACGCAGCTGTGTGAAATGGATTTGTATCACTGAGCTAAAACAACTAAAAAACTATTTTTTTTAATTTTTTTTTGGAGTTTTGTTTTTTTTGGAACGTGACGTGCAGAAACTATCGTAGAGCTAACTGACACCCTACTGACGGTGGCTATTTAGACTGCGACCCAGTCAAATGTCGCACAGAGATTTTTGGGATCAAGCTATATACGTGACAGGCAGCAAAAGACTTGGTTGTATTAAGTGACGTACAGAAAGTGTCACCTGGACAGAAAATACGGATTGGAGTGAGTGGACAGCTGAACTGTGACACACAGAATGGTTCCACGCAGCTGTGTGAAATGGATTTGTATCACTGAGCTAAAACAACTAAAAAACTATTTTTTAAAAATTTTTTTGTTTTGAGTTTTATTTTTTTGGGAACGTGACGTGCAGAAACTATCGTAGAGCTAACTGACACCCTACTGACGGTGGCTATTTAGACTGCGACCCAGACAAATGTCGCACAGAGATTTTTGGGATCAAGCTATATACGTGACAGGCAGCAAAAGACTTGGTTGTATTAAGTGACGTACAGAAAGTGTCACCTGGACAGAAAATACGGATTGGCGTGAGTGGACAGCTGAACTGTGACACACAGAATGGTTCCACGCAGCTGTGTGAAATGGATTTGTATCACTGAGCTAAAACAACTAAAAAACTATTTTTTTTTAATTTTTTTTTTGGAGTTTTGTTTTTTTGGAACGTGACGTGCAGAAACTATCGTAGAGCTAAATGACACCCTACTGACAGTGGCTATTTAGACTGCGACCCAGACAAATGTCGCACAGAGATTTTTGGGATCAAGCTATATACGTGACAGGCAGCAAAAGACTTGGTTGTATTAAGTGACGTACAGAAAGTGTCACCTGGACAGAAAATACGGATTGGCGTGAGTGGACAGCTGAACTGTGACACACAGAATGGTTCCACGCAGCTGTGTGAAATGGATTTGTATCACTGAGCTAAAACAACTAAAAAACTATTTTTTTTTTATTTTTTTTTTGGAGTTTTGTTTTTTTTGGAACGTGACGTGCAGAAACTATCGTAGAGCTAAATGACACCCTACTGACAGTGGCTATTTAGACTGCGACCCAGACAAATGTCGCACAGAGATTTTTGGGATCAAGCTATATACGTGACAGGCAGCAAAAGACTTGGTTGTATTAAGTGACGTACAGAAAGTGTCACCTGGACAGAAAATACGGATTGGCGTGAGTGGACAGCTGAACTGTGACACACAGAATGGTTCCACGCAGCTGTGTGAAATGTATTTGTATCACTGAGCTAAAACAACTAAAAAACTATTTTTTTAAAAAAATTTTTTGGGAGTTTTGTTTTTTTTGGAACGTGACGTGCAGAAACTACCGTAGAGCTAACTGACACCCTACTGACGGTGGCTATTTAGACTGCGACCCAGACAAATGTCGCACAGAGATTTTTGGGATCAAGCTATATACGTGACAGGCAGCAAAAGACTTGGTTGTATTAAGTGAAGTACAGAAAGTATCACCTGGACAGAAAATACGGATTGGAGTGAGTGGACAGCTGAACTGTGACACACAGAATGGTTCCACGCAGCTGTGTGAAATGGATTTGTATCACTGAGCTAAAACAACTAAAAAACTATTTTTTTTAAATTTTTTTTTGGAGTTTTGTTTTTTTTGGAACGTGACGTGCAGAAACTATCGTAGAGCTAAATGACACCCTACTGACGGTGGCTATTTAGACTGCGACCCAGACAAATGTCGCACAGAGATTTTTTGGGATCAAGCTATATACGTGACAGGCAGCAAAAGACTTGGTTGTATTAAGTGACGTACAGAAAGTGTCACCTGGACAGAAAATATGGATTGGCGTGAGTGGACAGCTGAACTGTGACACACAGAATGGTTCCACGCAGCTGTGTGAAATGGATTTGTATCACTGAGCTAAAACAACTAAAAAACTATTTTTTAAAAAAAAATTTTTGGGAGTTTTGTTTTTTTTGGAACGTGACGTGCAGAAACTACCGTAGAGCTAACTGACACCCTACTGACGGTGGCTATTTAGACTGCGACCCAGACAAATGTCGCACAGAGATTTTTGGGATCAAGCTATATACGTGACAGGCAGCAAAAGACTTGGTTGTATTAAGTGAAGTACAGAAAGTATCACCTGAACAGAAAATACGGATTGGAGTGAGTGGACAGCTGAACTGTGACACACAGAATGGTTCCACACTGCTGTGTGAAATAGATTTGTATCACTGAGATATAACATAAAAAAAAGGGGGTTATATATGGCGATAGCTGCACTACTAGTGCCAGCCAGCCAGCCAAGCCAGGAGACAAAAAAAAATGTCTTGTAGCCCTTAGAAGGGCTGTTGGGTTCTTTGTGGGTGATTCCTGCCTAACAGAGAACTAAATGCAGGCCCTAACACTCTCCCTAAAACGCAGCAGCTCTATCCCTAACGACATCCAGACAGCATCTGAGCCGAGCACCGCGGCCAGTCACTAGTATATTCCAGGGTCACCTGATCAGGCCAGCCAATCCCTGCTATCGACATTTAAGGGCCCCACGTGATGCTGGGTGTACCGCAGAGTCTACTGGCTTGTGATTGGCTGAGTTTATAGGCGCCAAAAATGCACGATGCGGAAGTTGCCATTTCCTCGAGCATGGCGAGATACTCGTCCGAGCAGCGAGCACTTACAAGTACCCTAATACTCGAACGAGCACCAAGCTCGGACGAGTATGCTCGCTCATCTCTAGTCATTATCTTTCAGTAGAAAAAATATGCTTTCGTGTGAAACCTCTTCAAATTACGAAATGGTACCTGACAGGAGCTGTCTAAGGAACTTTGAGATGACTAAAATTGCTGTGAATTACCAAAGATCATATGCACCTATTCAGGGGACATGTTTCACTTTTTCTCTTGTTGGTACTCTCATTGTTTCTACCACTATCTTTTATTATCATGGCTGCTGTGCTGCATGGGTGAGTGGGAGATTTATTATACTGTTATGAACAATATTAATGATGCTTAATTTGTATCTGCAATACTTTAATAAAATGATAATTAAAAAATACGAATCTGTAATGCGTATTAAGTCCCTGCATCTTTTTAAAGAAAACTGCATCCTCAATTGCTGCTGCCAGACGGCAACTTAGGAGGGCATCTACCCTAGACAATTTCTGCCTCTCATCATGAACACTTGGTGATGGAATGCCAGTAGGAATCATAACCACCCAGCTAGTGAGCCCACATATTTTTACATTTAGCCATAATTATTATTATTATCATCATCTCTAATTATTTTATGGCTATGCCATCAATCTAAGATTCTTTTACAATCTAATAGAAGGCACCTAGATTGGGCAAGTCATATACTGATCACAGCCTCTTTATGTTCATCCACAAAAACTTCAAATATCTATACCAGGGGACAAATAGTCTTGAGGCAAAGTCATCTTATGAGCTGTGGTTATAAATAATGTCTAGTTTCCTGCTCAAAACTGTAATGGTTTAGCTTGCCTACTTTAGAACTATGCTTTCACCATCAAAATTTGCACTGGCCTCTCTGGTTAGCAGAATCTAAGGGACCCCAGTCCTTAACCCCTCTACAGGGATCTGGTCTGCTACAAGTTTCAGGTTGTGTCTGAAGAGCAGACACAGACTTGTAGAGCCAATATCCGAAGAGTATACCCAAATGGAACTAAAGGTAGATAAAACCGGGTAATAGAGAGGGAACATCTACGCTAGTCCTAAAACAGTGTTAAGGTCCCTTTACATGGGATGACGATCTAGCAGATTGTCGGGAAGGAAGCATGGGGAGGAGCACAATCTGCCAACAGGAAACGAAGATCTTTTGTGCTGCACAAAAGATCCAATTAAGCGATGAAGAAGCATTTTGTTAGTTCATCGGGTAATCGGCAGTGCATTCACACAGGGCCCTATAGAGGCAGAGTCATTTCTAGGAGGAAACAACAAATTGGGCAAGCAAAGTCCAAGTTCCAGGTCAACACTTTTTCAGGAAGGGTTAATCCAAGAGAGTGGTCAAGTGAGAATCGGATCAGAACAAATAGGAATACAGTATCACATTAAAGTTGCACCAGGTTGTATGGCACAATAATTGGCAGAGGTGGTAGCACAGACCAGGCTCAAAGAGAGCTTTGGGTGCTCCGAATGGTCACCCTAGCAGCCCTCAATATGTCTGCTGACAAAGCCTCCTGATTGGCCAGCCAGCTGGACCTACTGGTTAGTGGACCATCAAGTCATGTGATTCATCAGATAGCCATGCGCTCTGTGCATTCTCTGCCTAGCATCTTCATCCATACCACCAAGAAGACCAGAATGGTGGCAACTGGAAGAGACAGATGTTGCAGGAGCAACAAGAGGTAAATTACAAAAACCTTGCGGGAAGGACAAAGGTGCTAATTGTGGAATTACAACAAAGATGGAGTTTTTGGAGAACTTGTTGTTCAAAAAGAACAATGGGTGGAATATATCATTCCCTGTATGCCAGTTTTATTAAGTAAAAAAGTTGTAGACCTCGTGTTTCTATGCCAACCTTGCCACTTTCCGAAAAGTGGGTGTGGTGAGGGCAGGGAGGTGCATTGGGTCCAGCACATTTATTTTCTTTTACACCAGTTTTCTGAAATTTACAGCAACTTTAAGTATGTGCCTCACCATAAGTTAGGCACATCCTCTGGCAGCACAGGGGATATCATAGACCGGTGTGTTTTATGCATGAGCAGCACATTTCTCAGATCAAAGAGAAAGAGAAATTCCACTCTGAGTGGCAGAATATAAACATCTAATTTACACCTCAGCCTCCATGTATTTGTGGTTGGACCAGGCTTAGGAACCTGATGGATCACTGGATGAAGCTCTCCAGAAAACAATTCCTAGAAATGCATATGTGACTACTGTACCTCTCTGCACAACCTCTGAACATGAGTGCAATATGCATGTTTCTTTCCTGTTTTTACATCATGCCTATGAAACTATATAAGCTTATGACTTTTTACAAGCACTAGTATTGGGCGGGACCAAAATATATACATGACATAAGACTGTTTGGTGCTACTTCTTGGACAATTAGAGTCCATTCAAAGGCCTTTTCTAATTATCCTCCTTCTATAAGGGTGAAACCACAAGTTCATTTTTTTTCATATAGATTTTAAGTCAAAATCATTTGGAGTGGATCATAAAAGGAGCAAAGTATTAACGGCAGATACTACAAATACTACTACATTGATCTGACTCCAAGCCACTGTTGACTGTGATGTTACACCTAATAGTAATAGGATCCTAAAGATGCCTCTGAGTAAACTGTCCCTTTTAGCATAAATTTTAAACTAAAAGTATAAAGTAGTGTGTACTATAAATGAATTGCCAATGAAGACTTGGTGGAAGATTTGGATGGTCCCATCTTCTGAGGAGTCAAGCAGACCTGGCTTGACGGATATATAAGGTCGAGTTCAGTTATTTCCATCAGTTATTGTGAGACAAAACCAGGTCTGGGCCAAAAACACTGAACAGGGGGAAATCTTTCCATTATGCCTCATCTCTGAGTAGGTTCCAGTACTGGTTTTGGCTCACAATAACCAATGGAAATAATTGACCAAATAATTGAAGTGTGACCGTTGCCTAACTGGGTTTTGTCATTAAATTCCACCTCCAGTAGCACCTTTTATATGCAGAGTGCATAGATGACTCCCAAGACCAGTATGTAAGGATGCCCTAGGATGGTGGAAGTAATCCAGTACGACATAGACATAACTTAAACAAGACTATTTACTAGTTTCATGAGGGGCAACAAGCTTAAAGGGGTTGTGCCACTTCAGCAAATAGCATTTATCATGTAGAGAAAGCTAAGACAAGTCACTTACTAATGTATTGTTATTATCCATATTGCTTCCTTTGGTGGCTGGATTCATTTTTCTATCACATTATACACTGCTCATTTCCATGGTTACGACCACCCTGCAACCCATCAGCAGTGGCCGTGCTTGCATACTATAGAAAAAAGCAACAGCCTATGTGAGCTCCTGCGGTCCTGATAACCACTTTTTCTTATAGTAGGCAAGCACAACCACCACTGATGGATTGAAGGGTGGTCGTAGCCATGGAAATGAGAAGTGTATAATGTGATGTACCTACTTACAGTACCTGATATGTTGGTAATGTAGCATGCCAAATCAGTAGTAGTAGTGTTTCAGTAGTAGTTACTGTATGTATACGAACTTTTTTGCACACATAAGTGTCTTGTATTGATGAACTTACTGACTAATTGAGGTAAGATTTCAATGCACATTATATAATCAACTGCAAGAGCATAATACCATATCAGTGCACAGTTAAAGGCTATGGAAACCTTCCGGGCAATTTTTTTTAATGATGGCATTTTACTCATTTTGGGGTAAAATCATTTTTTCAGTTGGTCTTTATTAAAAATGTTCTGAGATACAGGGGTTAAAAATCAGTCTGTTTGCAGAGTATCACTTTTCAGTCCTGTCAGCCGATGGCTCATGTGAAGCCTAAATTTTTAACTTCTGACCTCATAAACACTTATCAAACTGAGAAGAATATGGCTTAAATAACTGTTTGTTAGGTCAGGAGATCAGAGATAAGGCTTCACATGAACTGTCAGCTGACGAGACTTAGAAGTGATACTCTGCAGATGTTTAACCCCAAACAAATGTTTTAATACCAATCGAAAAATATGGGGGTCATTTATTATATGGAAATATGCCTATATTAGGTGTATTTCAGGTGCAGCGGTTAGTTCCAGAGTTTCTGGAATTACTGCAGGGTGTGAATACCACCCAGATCTGTGCTGAATTGGTCAATTGACCTCTCCACCTGAGATCTGGACATTGCTTTTTTCTTAAGGCAGCGGTTAGTTGCACCGCAATCTGCAACTTCTCTCCATTCACGCCAGGTCTAAAAATGTGGGCATGGCAGGGAAGGGGACGGGCTGGTAGGCTCATCTCATTTGTTTTACGTCTGTTTTAGGCGTACAAAATGGTCTAAATGTGAGCCAGCAAGGAAGTAGTCCTACATTTATACTGGCGCTGGATGCTCCGAAGTTATGTAGAGGCCTGTGCCCAGTGGCGTAACTACCAGGGAAGCATGGGAAGCAGCTGCTTCAGGGCCCGGGCTGCTCCGGGGCCCGGTAGCAGTGTCTCACTCTCACCTACATTATAAAGTCTTTCAGACCAGGCGGGCCCAGGGCCCCCTTCACATGCAGAGCGGTCACATTGGGGGCCCACACCCGCCGTGTTCAGCATCTTTCCAGGACCTGCTCTGCTCCGCCCTCATACAATTTCTATAGTAGCCTGCATAGCGCTAGCCAACAGCGGCAGCGCACTATGGAAATTAAGTAACTACAGCCCACCCAGCAAGTGAAAGTCCTCCTCACCGGAAGAAGGAGGGAGCAGCACATCACTCTGTTTTTCAGGTATGTGTGTCTGCTGCCTGGGCCTCCCTTGCGGCCTTGCCTGTATGTTCTGGGCAGAAGAAGGAGGGAGGGCACTCAGGGCAGGGCAGAGTGGGAGAGAGAGACATAAGAGAGAGACAGCAGGCTGCAGGCAGCAGTTGTGAGTGTGCAGCCACTGCTATGGCAGGCTGCAGCATGTAGCTGCCACAGCCATCCCAGCCTCTTGTACAGTATTATAGCATGACTCTGCTAACAAAAATATTGAGAGCAAAAAAGTGCAGCCTTTAGAAAAATCCACTATATTAATTTTCAAGTAAAAGCTGGTGTGTAGGTGCAGTGTATGTTCCATACATACCAGCCCTGTACCACCTTCACTTCTGTGTCATCTATGGTGACATCATCAGCATCCTCCTGTTAGCTACTTCAGGAATCCATGAATTATACAACGTGTTTGGTGTGTCCCGGCAATCCACAGCAATTAATACATGCGGCTAGTAAACAATTTAAAGCCTAATTAGCTCGTTAGCAGTTTTTAGCCGCCTGGATTGTGAGCCTCTCAGCGTACGTACTGCTGGATCGGCTCAATTATCTTATCTGGGATATAAATAGAGACAAGAAGAACACTTTAGTAAATAAACCTGTAGGCTTAACACTTCCTACGGCGTCCTAAGCATTCCTGCAGGATGTTCTGATGCCGGATCCCTTCGCCTTCTTTGAAATCCAATTATTGGCTCATCCGGGTGGTGTACTGTGTGTGCGGCAACATAATTACAAGATTAAATGGCAATAATTAAGCATGCCGCCAATGATTTAGCCATGGAGCAATCTTGTGGTGGGAGCAGATATCTTATATTTTGTTTCATTTTATGGGTGTTGTCACGACAGGAACACGGGGATAAGGTGCGCCCTGACTAATTCCCACCACTGTCCCTGCCTACTTGCCTCCCCCTAGGCTTAACGTCCTAGGGGGACAAATGGACGACAAATCCCTACTCTGTAAAAGTGAGGGATTGGGAATGGGAGCAACAGAAGACAAACACAGGCACGAACAAACACAATACGAATAGTCAGCAAGCTGGGAGCGTACGTCAGGAGCCGAGGGAAAAAGCAGAATGGCCCCTTCAAGAAAATGGCGCCATTCTTCAAAAGCCCATTTAATAGCTAGCAACTCCCTATTACCTATGTCGTAATTTCTCTCCGCATGAGAAAATTTGCGGGAGAAGAAGGCACATGATCTGAGGTTGGTAAGGGTTGTAGAGCCCTGGGAAAGCAACACCCCCACACCGTCCTCAGATGCATCTACTTCGACCACAAATGGTTTGTTCTGATCAGGTTGGATCAGAACCAGAGCATCGGTGAAACAACTCTTTAAACCTTCAAAAGCCTTCACGGCTGCCGGGGACCAATTCACCAAGTCTGCTCCTTTACGGGTGAGATCCATGATCGGTTTGACAATTACCGAAAAATTCTTTATAAACCTCCGGTAAAAATTGGCGAAACCTAGGAAACGTTGGAGCGCCTTCAGGGATGAAGGTCTCACCCAATCACGGATTGCCTGCACCTTGGTGGGGTCCATCTTAAAAGCGAAGGGAGTCAGAATGTACCCCAAAAAGGCCACCTCCTGGGCCCCAAAAGTGCACTTCTCACCCTTAACGAATAACCTATTCTCACGTAAGACCTCAAGAACCTGTCGAATGTGAGCAACATGAAACTCCCAGTCAGCGGAAAAAATGAGAATATCGTCGATATAGATGATCATAAATCTGCCAATAAAAGGTCTAAAAATGTCTTTAACAAAATTTTGAAAAACCGCAGGTGCATTGCTCAACCCAAAGGGCATTACCAGGTACTCATAATGACCCTCCGGGGTGTTGAAGGCAGTTTTCCACTCGTCCCCCTCTCTGATCCTGATTAGGTTGTATGCCCCCTTCAGATCCAACTTAGTAAACCAACATGCACCTTGAACCTGATTAAGCAAGTCAGGAATGAGGGGTAAGGGATACTTGTTTTTAACAGTGATCTTGTTGAGCTCTCTGTAATCGATACAAGGTCTCAGACCACCATCCTTCTTACTAACAAAAAAGAATCCAGCACCCATGGGCGAAACCGAAGGTTGGATATGTCCCTTGGCCAGACTCTCATTGAGATAATCCCTCATGGCCTGACGTTCTGGTGTCGAGAGGTTATAGATGCGGCCTTTAGGATATCTGGAACCCTCGATAATAACGACAGTGCAGTCAAACTGACGGTGGGGGGGAAGGAAATCTGCTTCAGACATCGTAAATACGATAAGAGTGACATCAGGAGTACTGTACTCCGCTCCTCCACTATTAAGAGGGGTGGAGTAGAGTGCTATAATTTGGATTGTCTCCTTGAGAGGAATCAAAGGGACACCCAAAGATTGTACAAAATCAAAAAAATTACATGCAGAACCTGAGTCAACGAAAGCCCTCCCAGATCCTCTGGACTGATCAAAGGAAATAACAACGGGTAACAGAATCTTTTTTCTTACCACCGTCGGAAGTACCTTATCGCTTGAGGAAAACCTTTTGGACGGAGGAAGTTTAGGGCATTGCTGGCGCCAATGGTTCACCTCCCCACAGTAGAAGCAAGCCCCCTTTAAACGTCTCCGCTCTCTCAGGATGGCTCCCAATTGCATGGACTCTTCAAGGACCTTGACTGGAGACGGAGTCTGGAGAGAAGTCTCTGGAAGAACAACCACTGGGAGAAGAGTCGTGCGCTCCTTCTGCCTCTCTCTAACTCGTCGGTCCAGTTTGATGGCTAAAGTCATAGTCTCCTCTAATGTCTCGGGAGTAGGGTAACTGACAAGGAGGTCCTTAAGATGGTCAGAGAGCCCCACTCTAAACTGACTCCTCAATACAGGATCATTCCAATTAGAGGAGACACACCACTTCCTGAACTCTGCACAATAATCCTCTACTGGACGGTTACCCTGCCGAATGTCCCTTAACTGAGTCTCCGCTGTCGTGGCTAAGTCTGGCTCCTCATACAGAAGTCCTAATGCCCGAAAAAAAGCCTCCACAGACTGCAGACAGGGGGAGTCACGGGGCAAAGAAAAGGCCCACTCCTGCGGATCACCCTGCAGCAGAGAAATAATGATTTTAACTTGCTGCGGCTCTGGTCCCGAGGAGTTTGGGCGCAGCTCAAAATAGAGTTTGCAGCTCTCCTTAAAAGAGCGAAAAGATTTGCGATCCCCAAAAAAACGGTTGGGGAGCTTGACGTGAGGTTCCAGTGAGGTACTAGGAACAACGGAAACAACTGCAGGGGTGGGTTGCTGCTACTCGCGATGTTGGAGCCTCTCAGCCAGGTCCTGGATCATTTGCGCCATCCCGTGCACCTGGTCTGTGAGCGCTCGCAACTGCTCCATAGAGTATTGGCCTGTTATTCTGTTGCGACAGGAACATGGGGATAAGGTGTGCCCTGACTAATCCCCACCACTGTCCCTGCCTACTTGCCTCACCCTAGGCTAAAGGTCCTAGGGGGACAACTGGACGACAAATCCCTACTCTGTAAAAATGAGGGATTGGGAATGGGAGCACCAGAAGAGAAACACAGGCACGAACAAACACAATACGAATAGCCAGCATGCAAAGTCAAACTGGGAACGTTCGTCAGGAGCCGAGGGAAAAAGCAGAATCGAGGTTGAGGTCACAAGCAATAGGTCTGGATACACGGTAAGGTCACAAGTCAAATAACGCACAGCACTGCAAAGAAAGGAACTTCAATAACAGGCAACTTTAAATAGCCCGTCCCTAGGTCATGTGACGTGGCCAGCGTCACATGACCTGTGATGCAAACAAGGGCGTCGACCCATACTCAAAACAAATGACAATTAGCCATGTGGTGTGGTCAGCACCACATGGCTCCAAATAACAAAACATAAACAATAGCCATGTGGTGTGATCAGCACCACATGGCTGAGTAAATGCTCTTTAGGTAAAACGCTGGCTGCCAGGCCAGTGCTTCACTCACTGCTTGTTACAGGTGTGCTGCCAATTTTGTTGCAATATATAAATCTAATATATATAAAGCTGAGTGTATGTGTGTGTGTGTGTGTGTGTGTGTGTGTGTATGTCCGCTAAAGCATACCTCCCAACCGTCCCGGATCCAGCGGGACAGTCCCGGATTGCAGTGGCAGTCCCGCTGTCCCGGTACGGGGGAGGTATGTCCTGGCCTCTGGCAGCTGTCTCTGCGTCCATAGGACGTAGAGACAGTTGCCTGTTGCAGGAAGGAGCAGATAGCCGAAATCGGCTGTCTGCTTCTTCCATCCTCCCTCCTGTCCCCCCTGCAGCTCTCCGTACCTCCCAGGCATGCCTCAGGTCTCAGCGGGGGCGGGGCCGGCCGGCAGCATAGGCCCCGCCCCCTTCAAACATGAGAAGAAGATCTCCTGCTCTGATGATGCTGGCCCTGCTGCTATGAAAAAGGTAAGAATAATTTATTTTTTTTTAACTTTCTGTACACTGTGTTTATTATCCCTTGACTGTGACATCACTGTGTTTATTATCTCTGTACTGTGACATCACTGTTTTTATTATCCCTTGACTGTGACATCACTGTGTTTATTATCCCTTGACTGTGACATCACTGTGTTTATTATTCCTGGACTGTGACATCACTGTTTATTATCCCTGTACTGTGACATCACTGTGTTTATTATCCCTGGACTGTGACATCACTGTGTTTATTATCCCTTGATTGTGACATCACTGTTTATTATCCCTGGACTGTGACATCACTGTGTTTATTATCCCTGGGCTATGACATCACTGTGTTTATTATCCCTGTACTGTGACATCACTGTGTTTATTATCTCTGTACTGTGCTATCACTGTGTTTATTATCTCTGTTCGGTGACATCACTGTGTTTATTATCCCTGTTCAGTGACATCACTGTGATTATTATCCCTGTTCGGTGACATCACTGTGTTTACTATCCCTGGACTGTGACATCACTGTGTTTATTATCCCTGTACTGTGACATCACTGTGTTTATTATCCCTGTACGGTGACATCACTGTGTTTATTATCTCTGTTCGGTGACATCGCTGTGTTTATTATCCCTGTTCGGTGGCATCACTGTGTTTATTATCCCTGTACTGTGACATCACTGTGTGTATTATCTCTGTACGGTGACATCACTGTGTTTATTATCCCTGTACTGTGACATCACTGTGTTTATTATCCCTGTACTGTGACATCACTGTGTGTATTATCTCTGTACGGTGACATCACTGTGTTTATTATCTCTGGACTGTGACATCACTGTGTGTATTATCTCTGTACGGTGACATCACTGTGTTTATTATCTCTGGACTGTGACATCACTGTGTGTATTATCTCTGTACGGTGACATCACTGTGTGTATTATCTCTGTACGGTGACATCACTGTGTTTATTATCTCTGTACTGTGACATCACTGTGTTTATTATCTCTGTACAGTGACATCCCTGTGTTCAGTGTCAGACTGGCCCACCAGAGGACCAGAGGATCCTCCGGTAGGCCCCAAGCCAGGAACCTATAGTGCCGTTGCCGTTGCCCCGGCGCTAGCTGCCGACAATCTAAAGCCCAATGGCCCGGCTCCTGTACAGATCAGCCCACCCAGCCACGTAAAAAAAGCATACTTACCTGTCCTGCCGCGCTGCCGCTGTCCTCGGCTCCCACGCTCCACTGTCTTCCTTTCTGGCGTGCACTATGACCTGACGCAGCGTGCAGTGCGCGCCGGCAGGGAAGACAGTGGAGCGCGGAACCTGATGGCAGCGGCAGCGTGGCAGGACAGGTAAGTATGCTTTTTTTAAGTGGCTGGGTGGGCTGATCTGAGGTCTGAGGGGGGGGGGAGAGACCCTGATCTGAGGTCTGATGGGGCACAAGACGCTGACCTGAGGTCTGATGGGGGCACAAGACGCTGACCTGAGGTCTGATGGGGGCACAAGACACCAACCTGAGGTTTGATGGGGCACAAGACGCCGACCTGAGGTCTGATGGGGCACAAGACGCCGACCTGAGGTCTGATGGGGGCACAAGACGCCGACCTGGGGTCTGATGGGGGCACAAGACACCGACCTGAGGTCTGATGGGGCACAAGACGCTGACCTGAGGTCTGATGGGGGCACAAGATACCAACCTGAGGTCTGATGGGGCACGAGACGCCGACCTGAGGTCTGATGGGGGCACAAGACGCCGACCTGAGGTCTGATGGGGGCACGAGACGCCGACCTAAGGTCTGATGGGGGCACGAGACGCCGACCTGAGGTCTGATGGGGGCATGAGACGCCGATCCCTGTACTGTGACATCACTGTGTTTATTATCCCTGTATGGTGACATCACTGTGTTTATTATCTCTGTACTGTGACATCACTGTGTTTATTATCCCTGTACTGTGACATCACTGTGTTTATTACCTCTGTACTGTGACATCGCTGTGTTTATTATCCCTGTACAGTGACATCACTGTTTTTATTTTCCCTGTACAGTGACATCGCTGTGTGTTTTATCCCAGTGCAGGAAGAGGTAAGTGGTCTGTGTTTGTGTGTTTGTTTTCTATTTTTCAGGGTCGTGAATGCAGAGGACTACGTCGGATTCGGTGGACTACGTCGGACCAGCTTTCTTTTTTTTTTTTTTAATAAAATGGTCAAACAGGGGTCTGGGGGAGTGTTTATTTCAATAAAATGTTTTATACTTGTGTGTGTGTATTTTTTTTTACAATACTACAGTTTTAGTAATTATGGCTATCTACAGACGGCCATGATTACTAATACTGGGCTTAGTGCTTGCCGGTATGGCAGGCCAGCACTAACCCCAACATCTATTACCTCGGCACCCACCGCCACCAGGGGTGCCGGGAAGAGCCGGGTACCCGCAGGACCGGACCTTCTAAATTGAGGGTCTGGCTCTGGGGCGGCTGCAGGCTGGTACCATTAGGCTGGGAAGGGCCAATAACCGTGTCCCTTCCCACCCTGGTAGTGCCAGGCTGCCGCTGCTGGTTGTATCTGGCTGGCGAAGGAAAAAAGGGGGGGACCCCACGCCATTTTTTTTTAAATTATTTAATTATTTTTGTAAAAAAATGGCGTGGGGTCCCCCCCTTTTTCCTTCGCCAGCCAGATACAACCAGCAGCAGCAGCCTGGCACTACCAGAGTGGGAAGGGACACGGTTATTGGCCCTTCCCAGCCTAATGGTACCAGCCTGCAGCCGCCTCAGAGCCAGACCCTCAATTTAGAAGGTCCGGTCCTGCGGGTACCTGGCTCTTCCCGGCACCCCTAGTGGCGGTGGGTGCCGAGGTAATAGATGTTGGGGTTAGTGCTGGCCTGCCATACCGGCAAGCACTAAGCCCAGTATTAGTAATCAGGGCCAGGGATAATAAACACAGCGATGTCACTGTACAGGGATAATAAACACAGCGATGTCACTGTACAGACATAATAAACACAGCGATGTCACTGTACAGGGATAATAAACACAGCGATGTCACTGTATAGGGATAATAAACACAGCGATGTCACCGTACAGGGATAATAAACACAGTGATGTCACAGTACTGGGATAATACACACAGTGATGTCACAGTACAGGGATAATAAACACATTGATGTCACCGTACAGGGATAATAAACACAGTGATGTCACAGTACAGAGATAATAAACACAGTGATGTCACAGTACAGAGATAATAAACACAGTAATGTCACAGTACAGAGATAATAAACACAGTGATGTCACAGTACAGAGATAATAAACACAGTGATGTCACAGTAAAGGAATCCGCACCGCTGCAGCTACAATCACAAAATTTGGCACACATGTACATCAGGTGTCCGGGAAGGTTTTAGAACAGTTTTCAACTCTCCAGGACGTACTGTTCCTGAGATATTCCCAAAAAATGCATTAGCCAATAGTAGCCTGGTCACATGACCCTTATTGGCCAATAGAAGCTCACAGGCACACATCAGGTTTCTATGACAACCTAGCCAGTTCACTGCTTTAGGTCTGCATTAAAGAGGCAGAGCACTGTGGATGACAATGGTAAATGGGTATTCCCGCTTACCATAACTATAACCTATGTTTTAGACTAACTCATCATCAATCATTACCTCATATAATGTAAATTTTACATATTTACTGTTCAGTAGTAATAAAAGATGTTTTCTTCCACTGCTACCCACCTTCCTCCTAAATTACTATGGCATCGACCTATAATTCTGGCCATCGTCAAAAGAAGGACTTAAAAGCACCACCCCCAGATCCCACTAAGTCACGCCCCTGAATCAGTCAGGCCACGCCCCTTCCATGCTGCATTTGACCGGGATTAAAAATATTGGTAAAAATCACCTTCTGTCAGCTGCAGGGGTGGGGGGAGGGTGACTTTCTCCCTGCAGCTCATTGCTCAGACTGCACAGTGCTACTGCTGAGAGTGCTGCTGCTGTGTCCATCCAGGCCCTGCGCATGACAGAGGACAGGGAGTCTGAAAGCCAGACCGTCCAGCCTAAAACAAGACCTCTGGCCACCCTAGGGGCAGGCTGATGTTAGGGTGGCCAGATGTCCGGATTTAGGCTGGACAGTCCAGTTTTCTGGCTACCTGTTCTCCGTCCGACGCAGTGCCTGGACAGACACAGGGATGTCCACCCTTTCAGTAGCTCACACTCAGACAGCTTCTCCTCCATGTCTTCATGGAGCCAGGGGGGCGTGGCCTCATGTTTAGTGATGTGTCTTCATGGGAACTGGGGGCGCTGTTTCACGTTTGGGGGAATGGCTGGTGAGGTCTGGCTTTCTGGGGTGAAGACAGTGGCCACTCTAGCTGCTGTGGAGGTCACAGTTAAAGGGGCGGGCTTCTGTAGAGGTCACTGTTAAAGGGGTGGGCAGCTGTAGAGGTCACTGTTAAAGGGGCAGGCTGCTGTAGAGGTCACTGTTGAAGGGGCAGGCTGCTGTAGAGATCACTGTTAAAGGGGCGGGCTGCTGTAGAGGTCACTGTTAAAGGGGCGGGCTGCTGTAGAGGTCACTGTTTAAGGGGCGGGCAGTTGTAGAGATCACTGTTAAAGGGGCGGGCTACTGTAGAGGTCACTGTTAAAGGGGCGGGCCGCTGTAGAGGTCACTGTTAAAGGGGCGGGCCGCTGTAGAGGTCTCTGTTAAAGGGGCGGGTCGCTGTAGAGGTCACTGTTAAAGGGGCTGGCCGCTGTAGAGGTCACTGTTAAAAGGGCGGGCCGCTGTAGAGGTCACTGTTAAAGGGGCAGGCACTGTAGAGGTCACTCTCGATATCTTTTAACGACACACACACACAAACAGTAAAAGAAATAAATTAAATATACCCGGGCGAAGCCGGGTCCTTCAGCTAGTATATATATATATATATATATATATATATATATATATATATATATAATATTTGAGCTGTGTGGGGGCAGCATGTCCCCATATCATGTTTTATACACAGCTTTGTGTGGGCCTTGACAGGTATCAGGTAACTCCTGAAGGAGTTCTGAATTCCATTAGTGCTTAAACCTTCTGGTTGCAAAGCAAAGTAATATAGTTCAATGAAATAGTAGCATATTTCATGACAAATACAATGGAAATTTTGACAGCCGCACATCAGTCCAAGAAACAGAATATGTTCCCCAGTACAGCGCTAAACCTGGATTGATATTAATTCAAATGCCATTTAGTATAATTACCTGCTAAAAACTGTACCTTTTCATTTAGCTCTGTGGATAGTACTTAAGAACAGATGTCGAGGCAGAACAAAGTATAGGTTAGTAAGTAAATTGAACAAGTTGTAGGATGAACCTTTAAAGGGGTATTCCAGGGAGTCCTCTTAAACTGAAAATGATGTTGGAGTGGGATAAAATACCAAACAATCTTTACTAACCTTACCGATCCCCGATGCTGCTTTTTGGGTATTGTTTTCCACCACCTTTCCACTTCCTGGGCAACACAGTGGATCAGTGCTCCAGACTAAAAAAATGACCTAGGAGCCATTGGCTCCTAAACTGAAAAATTCAGGAGCCAAGTAAAATTTTTAGTCACCAAATTTAAATACATATATAATTATGATATAAAAAATTGCCTCATTCACACTTCAGTGTTTTGGTCAGTGATTTCCATCAGTGATTGGAGCCTCCATAGACATAAGGTATAAGGAAAAGATCTGCACCTGTTCTGTGTTTAGAGCTGCACCTGGTTTTGGCTCCAAATCAGTGATGGAAATCACTGACTTAACACTGACGTGTGAATGAGGCTTTACTGTGTGCAGTGTCCCGCATCTCTCTCCTCCTTGCGGCTGCTATGTCTATGGCAAAGCAGCAGAGCGCATGAACAGATACGAGAGGTGGCATGTGCGCTGATCGGCGGGGCTGGCGGATATTGGACCCCCAACCAATCTGATATTGATGACCTCTCCTGAGGGAGACCGATATTCAAAAGATACTGAGAGGAAAACCAGCGCCGATGTTCCAACTGGATCCCAAATAGAGGGCTCGCTAACTGCACTGATGCATGGCAGTATCTCAGCCCTGTCAGGTGAGGCATATGGCGTCCGCAGTCGGTCCCCTGATGATTTGGTAAAGTATAGCAGAGAAACGCGTTGGAACGTTTTACATGTTATTATCTTTCTCTAGCTATAGGGACCCCTTTATCTTTCCCCCCTGACAAATTGCTTTATCTTACCCCTTTATCTTTCCTGCGTCAACCATTGCTCAAGGGAAAGAAAAGGGTAGTCATAGCTAGACAGAGCCCTCCACTATGGAGTGTTCCCCTGTTACCCTCACTTATTATTTATAGGTAGTTTATTATACCAAGGGTCATACAGGGGCAGAGACCCAGTACCCCTAGTGTAGGGTCCATCTGAAAGAACACGAGACATCAAAGTGGTAAGACGGCTTCTTTTTATTATTGAACTGGTGTGTTTGTGCACTGTTTTTCATTTATGTTTGTGGGTCATCATTTTTTAACTTTTTGAAGTAAAGGTTATATTTTAGGCGTCAACCCATCATTATTACTTGCTTTTTGATTACGTGGGTTCTGTGGCACCGTGTCCTGGTGCGTATCTATACAATTGGACGGTTTATTTGATTGCTAACTAGACTCAGCACAGCCATAACAGTGACAACTGACACTACAACAGGGCAGATTGACCCTGTAACCGTGGCTGCAAAAGATTAACTGGGTGTGGTTATTAAGATCCAAAATACCCTGGATCTGAATCAGTTGTTCGTAAGTGGTCAGCTGACATGATTGAGATGTGGCTCATCTCATGAAAAATTTATTTGACTATAGATCTGGTACATTAGGATCTTATGGTCATCTCAATAGACCTGCTGCAGGAGAAATGCAATATTACAAGCAAGTCCTTTAATGAATTATGTGCAAGTGTGCCAGAGCAAGAGATGTTTTTTTTTATAAGCAGCTCTCAACTCTGGATATTATGGAGTCCTTCCAATCAGGACATATGAAATGGGGGCTAACCTTAATTCTGAGTGTCTCCTCCACTTTGGCATCATCATCTGTGGGATCAAGACCTATTTGGGAGTGACATTGTATCATGCATGCTCTGGTGATCTACATGGCACCCGCCAGCCCAAATACCTGACAAGATATTATCACTGGTAGACTATAGGGGGACCACTAGCTCATGATGCCTCTCAGTGCTCCAGATGGCGCCAATACGACTTAGAATTGCAAAATGGCGACAAGACTTTGTAGTCTTGTCGCCATTTGCGCCTAGACCCTCCGCTGCTCTGCCTCTTTAAGAAGAAAAGTCTTTCATCCAGCAGACGTACGCTGCAGACATCTGCTCAGTGAAGATCCGCCCCTCACACTACCCGGCATAGAGGGTGGGCGTGGCTTGGGTTCCTGCATCTTGGGCTCCCGTCTCCTGCTATGGGGCCCGTGTGGAAGGGGGCGCGACTGTGGATGGAAGGCCCACCCCCTAATTAGCCTTCCCGAGTCCCTGCCTGGTGCTTGGGCCCTGTCTTCGGGTTCCCGGCTTCACATGTACGTCGGTGAGAAGGCGTGCAAGCCCCTTCGTCCTCCCTCACTCTGTGCCCTGCCTGCCGTTACAGTTGGAGCCCTCACTCAGCCTAGAGCTCCCCGTCTGCAGCGCACACAGAATGGAAACTTTAGCAGACGTAGTGCCCCCCGTTGTTGCCTGACCTGACTGTGACTGGGGGACAGTCTCACCCCCAGAAACCAGTCACCCTCACCTGTGCGGGAGAGAGAGGGGCTCAACCGCCGTGATCCATGTAAAGATCTGCCCTGGCCTGCATGCTGCTCTGTCACACAGCAAGCACAGTAAGTGAGCACAGCAGCAGTGCACTGCAACTTTAAATTAAAAGTTTATGGGTTGGGGGGCCCTGTCTATTACCCAGAACATGCAGCCCTATTGGAATGTGCATGAAGAGACCTTGAGTAATTTCATGGTGGCAGTATCCATTATAAGCAGCACGCAGACACAGATCATAAGGGGAGGGGGGCTATGGTGGCAATGGCACAATAGCCCCTCCCCCCTATGAACTTGTCTGTGTGCTGCTTATTGTGGAAAGTGCCCTCATGAAAGTGCTTATTTTTCAGATTTAACAGCAAATCCATCTGCTTTTTAATAGCATATTTAACAGAGCATAAGCACAAGGTCTCTGAATGTGCATTCCAACAGGTCTACACATCTTGGATAATAGTATGCCAGCGCCACCACAGCCCCCCCCTTATGAACGGTGCATGCTGTCTGCTCTGCTGCTTTTTGTATGAAACTATGTAATAAGCAGTACAGCATCAGCAGGCACAGTTCATGGGGGGTACTTTATGTAAGTGACACTGTATTCACATTAGTGTAATGGTTCAGTGTCCATATTGTGGACCATAAATGGTTTTTGTGGAGCAGAGGCATGGATTGGAAGCGTGTCCATGGGATATGGAGTCTGTGCCTCCGCGATCCAAAAAGACAGAACATGTTCTATCTTTGGCCCTATGTTGCACATCGCAGACCCATTCAAGTCAATGGGTTTGCCTCTGCCTCTGCAAATGGAGTGCACACGGCCAGTGCTAGCGCATTGCAGACTGCTATTTGCAGTCCACAACAGTGGCGACTCTCTTAACCCCTTCAACCCCGGGCCTGTTTTCACCTTCCTGACCAGGCCATTTTTTGCAAATCTGACATGTCACTTTATGTGGTAATAACTTTGGAACGCTTTTACTTATCCAAGCCATTCTGAGATTGTTTTCTCGTCACATATTGTGCTTCACGACAGTAGTAAATTTGTGGCAAAATATTTCAGTTTTATTTTTTTAAAAAATACCAAATTTACCAAAAATTTTGAAAAATTAGCAAATTTGCAAATTTCAATTTCTCTACTTTCAAAATATATAGTAATACCTCCAAAAATAATTATTATTTTACATTCCCCATATGTCTTCTTTATGTTGGCATCATTTTATAAATGTCATTTTACTTTTTTAGGATGTTAGAAGGCTTAGAAGTTTAGAAGCCATTTTTCAAATCTTCAACAAAATTTCCAAAACCATTTTTTAAGCACCAATTCAGATATAAAGTGATTTTGAGTGGCTTACGTAATGGAAACCACCCATAAATGACCCCATTTTAGAAACTACACCCCTCAGATTATAAAAAAAACTGCTGTTACAAACTTATTAACCCTTGAGGTGTTCCACAAGAATTAATGGAAAATGGAGGTGAAATTTCAAAATTTCACTTTTTTGGTAGATTATTCATGTTAATATTTTTTTTCTTGCAAAACAGCAAGGGTTAACAGCAAACTAAACCTCAATATATATTACTCTGATTCTGCAGTTTACAGAAATACCCCATATGTGGTGGTAAACGTCTCTATGGGTTGGTGGCAGTGGTCAGAAGGAAAGGAGCTCCATATGGATTTTGGAGGCAGATTTTGCTAGAATGGTTTTTAGGCACCATTTGTAATTGAGAGACCCTGACGTACCCCTACAGTGGAAACCCTCAAAAAGTGACCCCATTTTGGAAACTACACCCTTCAAAGAATATATTAAAGGGGTACTGGCCACTTTGACCCCCTAAGCGTTTTACGGAATTTGGAAACACTTGGCTGTTAAAATGAAAAGTTTCATTTCTTCCAATAAAATGTTGCTTTAGCCCCAAATTTTTCATTTTCACAAGGGGTAACAGGAGAAAAGCACCCCATAATTTGTTCCCCATTTTCTCCTGAATACGGCAACACCCCATATGTGGTGGTAAACTGCTGTGGGGGCACATGGCAGGACTCAGAACAGAAGGAGCGCCATATGGATTTTGCAGCACAGATTTTGATGGATTGGTTTGCGGGAGCCATTGATTTTTATTTTTTTGAGTTATTGTCTTATGTGAGGGCTCATTTTTTGCGGGATGAGGTGACGTTTTCATTGGTACCATTTTGGGGTACATAAGACTTTTTGATCGCCTGCTATTACACTTTTTGTGAAGCAAGGTGAAAAAAATGGCTGTTATGGCATAGTTTTTTTAAAATTTTTTTTACAGCATTCACCTGGGGGGCCATCTCATGTAATATTTTTATAGAGCAGGTTGTTACGGACGCGGCGATACCCAATATGTCAAACATTTTTATTTTTGGAAAGTTTTACACATTAGATGCATTTTTGAACAGAATAAAATCTTTTTTTGTGTTGCTATTTTCTGAGAGCCATATTTTTTTTATTTTTTGGGTGATTGTCTCAGGTAGGGTCTACATTTTTGCGGGACGAGATGACGGTTTGATTGGTACCATTTTGGGGTAAATACGCCCTTTTGATCGCCTGCTATTACACTTTTTGTAAGGGAAGGTGACCAAAAAAGGCTGTTTTGGCACAGTTTTTTTTTTTACTGCGTTCACCTGTCGGGGTGGATCATGTGATATTTTTATAGAGCCGGTCGATACGGACACGGCGATACCTAATATGTCTATTTTTATGTTTTTCACTACTTTTTACAATTTTTTTTTATATTTTGTGAAAAGGACGCTTTTTTTTTGGAACTTGAAATTTTTTTTGTAAAACTTTATTTTTTCACCTTTTTTTTTCACTTTCTTTTTTTACACTTTTTTAACTTTTGGGGTCTGATCCCCTTTACAATGCATTACAATACTTCTGTATTGTAATGCATTGGCTGGAAGTGTATTACACACAGTAATACACTTCCAGCTTACTGCCTGTGACATCCAGGGGGCTGGATCTCACAGGCTTCCGTAGATAGCAGCCGGATGCCTAAGGAAGGCATCCGGCTGCTATCTAAGCCATCGGGTCCCCGTCACAGCAGCGCGGGGGCCCGATGGACACCCCTTCCGACCACCCGCATCGCTGACCGCGGCACATGAAGGGTTAATATGCCCGCATCGGTGTTTTCACCGATGCGGGCGTACGCAGCAGGGGGTCCGGCTACTGAGAACAGCCGGCCCCCCGCAGCTGATCGGGCGGGCGCAGCTCCTGCACCCGCCCGATCAGCGCGCCGTAGTACTACGGCGCTGGTCGGGAAGTTACTTCCCGCAGCGCCGTACATGTACGGCGCTGGTCGGGAAGGGGTTAAGTGATTGGCCTTTTAAGGATTGCAGTGGGGATAGTTTATTTTAACCCATTCTGTGTCACATATAGAGGAATACTGGTTTGAAACCCCCTTAAAAAAATTAACTCCTTAAAGCCAATAACTGATCACTGCTTCCCTTGCATTATGTTAAACGGTCATGTGATGCAAGAGGAGCAGATCTCCACTGTGGCCAGTAATTGGCTGCAGCGGCATCAAGATAAAAGTTTTCATGGTGAAACCCAAGACAAGCAGCGGAGGCCTGGAAGCGAATGGGGCAGCACCTAGGGATCAAGGAAGCATGATCGCCAACGTGAATCTGCATGTCTGAGAAATTAGTGCACAACCCCTTTAACTGTGTGGCCTGTGTCCTAGGAAACCTCATGCTTCTAAGCATCCCAGTTTTTTTTTTTTTTTTATTGGAACACTACAGTAGCCATGGGGTTGTGAGTAAGTGGGGGCTTTAATGGAGGAACAGTGGGGGGGTGTAATGAAGTATGGTGAGACTCAAGATTGATGGAGTTAGAAGAACGAATTAAAAGAAGAGACATATGGGCAACTACACAGGGTAAGACACATCTTTTTTTTTTTTTATTATACCATAATTATATGCATTTTAACTTTGGTGACTAAAAATTTCATTTGGCTTCTAAATTTTTCAGGTTAGGAGCCAATGGCTCCTTCTTATTTTTTAGTCTGGAGCACTGCCTCTGGTATGGAATAATCCTTGTGCTGCTTCTGAGATTGTTTGGCATCTGTGGTCATTAGCACTCTATAGGGCCAGCACTCCTATTGATGTTACTGCCCACCACACGTCCATTTATATCATCACTTGTAATATGATCATCTGTTCTGGATCATCACACCAAGTAATATCACAGAACATCACCCTTGTTTCCTCTACTGGCAACACAGTGTTCATCTACCCACAGCAATATATCCTCTGATTGCCATCTCAGCAATACATTCTCCCTTCTACCACATCTACACATTCTCTCATTTCCTCCTGCAGCACATCATCCACTGCCAAAAGATGCACACTCTATCATTACCCTGTTACTTCACAATCATCTATGTCCTTCTCCCTTGCACATCCTCTCCCTTTCTCATTGGAGTCCAACCTCATCTCCGCTTACTGCAGCACATCCTTCCTTTCCCTCACCACAGCACATTATCTTCTCTCCTAACTGGAGCACATCATCTTATCCCATTACTGGAGCACATCCTCTTCTACCCTCACTGGAGCACATCCTCTTCTACCCTCACTGGAGCACATCCTCTTCTCCCCTCACTGGAGCACATCCTCTTCTACCCTCACTGAAGCACATCCACTGCGGCCATCTTTGCAACACATCCTCTTCTCCCATCAGTGGAGCACATTTTATTGACCCCTAGGTGAAGCACATCCTCTTCTCTCCACACTAAAACACATCCTCTTCTCCATCTCTTGCAGTACATCCTCTTCTCTCATCACTGAAGGCAATCCTCTTCTCCCCTCACTGGAGCACATCCTCTTCTCCCATTACTGAAGCACGTCATCTTATCCCATCACTGGAGCACATCCTCTTCTCCCCTCACTCTTCTCCCCTCATATTTTCCTATCACTGAAGCACATCCACTTTTCTCATCCCTGCAACACATCCTTTACTCCTATCACTGGAGCACATCCTCTTCTCCCCCTCACTGGAGCACATCCTCTTCTCCCCTCACTGGAGCACATCCTCTTCTCCCCTCACTGGAGCACATCCTCTTCTCCCTCACTGAGCACATCCTCTTCTCCCCTCACTGGAGCACATCCTCTTCTCCTCTCACTGGAGCACATCCTCTTCTCCTCTCACTGGAGCACATCCTCTTCTCCCCTCACTGGAGCACATCCTCTTCTCCCCTCACTGGAGCACATCCTCTTCACCCATCACTGGAGCACATCCTCTTCTCCTCTCACTGGAGCACATCCTCTTCTCCCCTCACTGGAGCACATCCTCTTCTCCCCTCACTGGAGCACATCCTCTTCTACCCTCACCGAAGCACATCCACTTCTCCCATTACTGCAACACATCCTCTTCTCCCCTCACTGGAGCACATGCTCTTCTCCCATCACTGGAGCACATCTTCCTCTCCCCTCACTGGAGCACATCCTCTTCTCCCATCACTGGAGCACATCCTCCTCTCCCCTCACTGGAACACATCCTCTTCTCCCATCACTGGAGCACATCTTATTGACCCCTAGCCGAAGGACACCCTCTTCTCTGCACACTGAGGCACATACTCTACTCCTATTATTAAAGCAGATCCACTTCTCCCATCCCTGCAACACATCTTCTCTCATTACCGAAAGCCATCCTCTTCTTCCATCACTGGAGCACATCCTCTTCTCCCATCACTGGAGCACATCCTCTTCTCCCATCACTGGAGCACATCCTCTTCTCCCATCACTGGAGCACATCCTCTTCTCCCATCACTGGAGCACATCCTCTTCTCCCATCACTGGAGCAGATCCTCTTCTCCCATCACTGGAGCACATCCTCTTCTCCCCTCACTGGAGCACATCCTCTTCTCCCCTCACTGGAGCACATCCTCTTCTCCCCTCACTGGAGCACATCCTCTTCTCCCCTCACTGGAGCACATCTTCTTCTACCCTCACTGAAGCACATCCACTGCTGCCATCTTTGCAACACATCCTCTTCTCCCATCAGTGGAGCACATTTTATTGACCCCTAGATGAAGCACATCCTCTTCTCCCCACACTAAAGCACATCTTCTTCTCCTACTATTGAAGTACATCCACTTCTCCCAACAATGCAACACATCCTCTTCTCCCATCACTGAAGGCCATCCTCTTCTTCCATCAGTGGAGCATGTCATCTTATCCCATCACTGGAGCACATCCTCTTCTCCCCTCATATTTTCCTATCACTGAAGCACATCCTCTTCTTCCCTCACTGAAGCACATCCACTTTTCTCATCCCTGCAACACATTTTTTCTCCAATCACTGGAGCACATCCTCTTCTCCCCTCACTAGAGCACATCCTCTTCTCCCATCATTGAAGTACATCTTCTCCCATCAGTGGAGAACATCCTCTGATCTCTTCACTGGAACACCTCCTGTTCTCCCCTCACTGAAGCACATCCTCTTCTCCCCTCACTGAAGCACATCCTCTTCTCCCCTCACTGAAGCACATCCTCTTCTCCCCTCACTGAAGCACATCCTCTTCTCCCCTCACTGGAGCACATCCTCTTCTCTTATCACTGAAGCACATCTCCCATCACTGGAGCACATCCTCTTCTCCTCTCAGTGAAGCACACCCTCTTCTACCCTCACCGAAGCACATCCTCTTCTCCCCTCACCGGAGCACATCCTCTTCTCCCCTCACTGGAGCACATCCTCTTCTCCCCTCACTGGAGCACATCCTCTTCTCCCCTCACTGGAGCACATCCTCTTCTCCCCTCACTGGAGCACATCCTCTTCTCCCCTCACTGGAGCACATCCTCTTCTCCTCTCACTGGAGCACATCCTCTTCTCCCCTCACTGGAGCACATCCTCTTCTCCCCTCATCACTGGAGCACATCCTCTTCTACCCTCACCGAAGCACATCCACTTCTCCCATTACTGCAACACATCCTCTTCTCCCCTCACTGGAGCACATGCTCTTCTCCCATCACTGGAGCACATCTTCCTCTCCCCTCACTGGAACACATCCTCTTCTCCCATCACTGGAGCACATCTTATTGACCCCTAGCCGAAGGACACCCTCTTCTCTGCACACTGAGGCACATACTCTACTCCTATTATTAAAGCAGATCCACTTCTCCCATCCCTGCAACACATCTTCTTCTCTCATTACCGAAAGCCATCCTCTTCTTCCATCACTGGAGCACATCCTCTTCTCCCATCACTGGAACACATCCTCTTCTCCCATCACTGAAGGCCATCCTCTTCTCCCATCACTGAAGCACATCATCTTATCCCATCACTGGCGTACATCCTCTTCTCTCCTCACTGAAGCACATCCACTTTTCCTATCACTGAAGCACATCCTCTTGTCCCCTCACTGAAGCACATCCACTTTTCCTATCCCCGCAACACACCCTTTTATCCCACCACTGGAGCACATCCTCTTCTCCCATGACTGAAAAGCATTCTCTTATCCCATCCCTGCAACACATTTTCTTCTCCCATCACTGACGTACATCCTCTTCTCCCATCACTGAAGCACATCCTCTTCTGCCCTCACTGGAGCACATCCTCTTCTCCCCTGACTGGAGCACATCCTCCTCTGCCATCACTGCAGCACATCTTCTCCCATCACTGGAACACATTTTCTTATCTCTTCACTGGAGCACATCTTCTTCTCCCATCACCGAAGTACATCCTCTTCTTCCATCACTGGCGGACAACCTCTGATCTCTTCAATGGAACACCTCCTGTTCTCCCCTCACTGAAGCGCATCCTCTTTTTCCATCACTGGAGCACATCCCCTTCTCTCCTCAATGAAGCACATCCTCTTCTCCCATCACTGAAGCACATCCTCTTCTCCCATCACTGCAGCAAATCCTCTTCTCCCATCACTGCAGCAAATCCTCTTCTCCCATCACTGCAGCAAATCCTCTTCTCCCATCACTGCAGCAAATCCTCTTCTCCCATCACTGCAGCAAATCCTCTTCTCCCATCACTGCAGCAAATCCTCTTCTCCCATCACTGCAGCAAATCCTCTTCTCCCATCACTGCAGCAAATCCTCTTCTCCCATCACTGGAGCACATCCTCTCTTTCCCACACTGAAGCACACCTTCTTCTCCCATCAATGGAGCACATCGCCTTCTCTCCTCAATGAAGCACATCCTCTTCTCCCATCACTGAAGCACATCCATTTCTCCCATCACTGCAGCACATCCTCTTCTCCCATCACTGGAGCACATTCTTTCTTTCCAACACTGAAGCACACCTTCTTCTTCCATCACTGGAGCACATCCTCTTCTCCTATCACTGCAGCACTTCCTCTTCTCTCATCACTGGGGCACATCCTCTTCTCTCATCACTGGGGCACATCCTCTTCTCTCATCACTGGAGCACATCCTCTTATCTCATCTCTGGAGCACATCCTCTTCTCCCATCACTGAAGCACATCCATTTCTCCCATCACTGCAGCACATCCTCTTCTCCCATCACTGGAGCACATTCTTTCTTTCCAACACTGAAGCACACCTTCTTCTTCCATCACTGGAGCACATCCTCTTCTCCCATCACTGGAGCACATTTTCTTATCTCTTTACTGAAGCATATTCTCTTCTCCCATCACTGGAGCACATCCTCTTCTCCCCTCAGTGAAGCACATCCTCTTCTCCCCTCAGTGAAGCACATCCTCTTCTCCCATTTCTGGAGCACATCCTCTTATCTCTTCACTAGAGCCCATCCTCTTATCTCATCACTGAAGCACATCCTCTTCTCCCATCACTGGAGCACATCCTCTTCTTCCATCACTGCAGCACATACAGTATCTCACAAAAGTGAGTACACCCCTCATATTTTTGTAAATATTTGATTATATCTTTTCATGGAAAACACTGAAAATATGGCAGTTCGATACAATGTAACGTAGTCAATGTACAGCTTGTAGTGTATATTTGATATGCACTTAAAATAACTCAGCACACAGCCATTAATGTCTAAACCGCTGGCAACAAAAGTGACTACACCACTATGTGAAAATGGCCAAATTGTGCCAATTAGCCATTTTCCCTCCCTGGTGTCATGTGACTCGTTAGTGTTACAAGGTCTCAGGTGTGAATGGGGAGCAGGTGTCTTAATTTGGTGTTATCGCTCTCACACTCTCTCAAACTAGAAAAAAAACACAATGCAACAGAACTCTGCAAACACAAATAAAGTACAATAATGCCATAGTTACAGAAAGTATTCTGGTGCTAATGTCACCATAAAGTTCAGGGAGTGCAGGTTCCACATGCATGCTGGGTCCACTCTGCCTTTTACCATTTTTTATGCCATAATGGCCTCCATTAGATCCAGGGAATGCAGGTACCAACATGCATGTTAAGCACACTCTATACCTCTCCTGGTGCCAGATGGCTTCCAATGAATGCAATGAGAGCAGGATACAGCTTTATACTTGCACTAATTAAAATCATCCTATGGAGCAGACAGGCTGGTCAGGAGTGCAAGACCAACAGGAGTCAGCCACACCTCCAGCTCAGTACAACTGCATGCATGTGGAACCTGCACTCCCTGAATTTTATGATGGCCGTTATGGCATATAACAGGTAGCATTTAGTGTTAGGTTTCCGTCTTACAGAGATCGCCTTGATGTTCGGCAGATGGGCCCAAATAATTTTGTAATAAATTTCTTTTTTACAATTTCTTTGTAATAAATAACATAAAAGATGCATTTTACATTTCTAATTTCAACATATAAGAAAGAATTCTGCACCATAGAGTGGTCAGGAGCTTAGTATCTTGGATGACACTTCAGTGTGGGCTCGTTGGGACACATCCGTCTGTGAACACAGAGAGAGACAGTCAGAATTTTGCTTGAGCTGAGCAAATCTATTACTTTGCGCCATGGAGATTCGGGGTTTGGCATTCTTGCCTATCCTCTTCACCACGTGGTCGCTATTAGGCCTTTGTGTCACAATTACCATCACTGTCTGCTTAGGCCATTCAAAATCTCCATACATCAGGTAAGATGGGATGGGGTGAGATTCCTGACCGTGCAGTGGTATTATTAGTGTCTTGTTATCGGTGTCATTCCGGGGATGTTATTACAACCCCTGGCAAAAATCATGGAATCACCAGCACCTGTAGAGTCAGCTAACTGGTAAGCACCAGGTCCTTATGGAGTATAGCATTTAGCCAGCTCACTGTGAACTGGCTATATACTATATCAGTTCAGGACCTGACCACTAGGGGGGCAAAAAGGCCCTTACTAGAGATGAGCGAGCATGCTTGGCCAAGCATGCTCGAGTGCCATTTTTGCGTATTTGCTTACGCATTTTAAAATTGGTACGCTAATACATACGCATATTTTAATCTGTACACAAATGCGTACGCATAACGTACAAATTGTTAAAATGCGTACGCATTAGTGTACAGATTAAAATATGCGTATGTATTAGCGTACCAATTTTAAAATGCGTACGCAAATACGCAAAAATGGCACTCGAGCATGCTCGCTCATCTCTAGACTCTTTACCAGTGATGGGAAATAGACAGCTCACACTGAGTCGGCTATTTCCTATCACTGGTAAGGACCAGGTCCTTATGGAGTGTAGTATTTAGCCAAGTCCCTGTGAGTGGGCTAAATACTATTTCAGTTCAGGACCTGACCACTAGGGGGGCAAAAAGGTCCTTACCAGTGATGGGAAATAGCCAGCTCACAATGAGTCAGCTATTTATTATCACTGGTAAGGACCAGATCCTTATGGAGTATAGTATATAGTCACAACCGATACTTATATAAACGGGCGTTGCTAGGCTAAAACATTCGGGGCCTAGGCCCCTGATGTTTTCTCCCAGGCCTCGAATGTCCTGCCTGCCAGCTAGATACAATTGTATTGCCATCCTCAGGACGGCAATACAATCGAATCTAAAGCACTGCACAAGGTGTAGGACCTGTGGTGACATCACAGGTCATGTGATGGTGCAGTAGCTGCGAAGGACCTGCGATGATGTCACTGGTCACATGTCATC
Organism: Rhinella marina; assembly: GCA_900303285.1. Taxonomy (NCBI): domain Eukaryota; kingdom Metazoa; phylum Chordata; class Amphibia; order Anura; family Bufonidae; genus Rhinella; species Rhinella marina. The sequence continues at coordinate 531,876 of ONZH01013516.1, forward strand.
ATGTGACCAATGCAGGAGAGGCTCCACAGTGAAAGCTCCACAGTGATGTCTGCTATAAGGAGAGGTAAGTGAAGGCAGAGTAATGCTGGGAGTTGTTGTTATTTAACTGGGACTGTATGTTAGGGCTGAAGAGAGGGATGTTATTTACATTGGACTGAATGTTCAGTGGGTGATGCTATTTACTTGGGACTGTGTTGGAGGGGGTTGTGGAAGGGAATGATGTTATTTACATGGGACTGTATGTTGATGGCGGCTGTGGGAGGGGGATGATATTTCATGGGAGTGAATTTTGGAGGGGGCTGAGGGAGAGAGTGATGTTATTTATATGGGACTGAACGTTGGAGGGGGCTGTGGGAGGGGGTGATGTTATTTATATGGGACTGTATGTTCGAGGTGGCTGCGGAGGGAGTGATGTTATTTATATGGGACTGTATGTTGGAAGGGCTGAAGGGCGGAGAGTAATGTTATTTACATGGGACTCTACGGCGGAGGGAGGGAAAATAATTTTATTTACATGGGAATGTATGGTGGAGGGGCTGAGGAATCATCATTGCTGAGGGCACTAAAGGGAGGAATATAACTGCAGGGGGCATTATAACAGTAGGGGCAGTATAAATACTGGGGGCACTTCAGGGTGAGCATTATAACAGGAGGGAGCGATATAAATACTGGGGGCACTGTAGGGGTATTATAAATCCAGGGGACATTATAGATGTTCTTATTACTACTAGGGCCTCTATAGGAGGGACTTATAGATCCACCTTATTTCTACTAAGAGCACTATGGGGGATCTTATTACTACTGAGGGGTCTGTAGAGAGCTTTATTACCACTGGCGGAACAATAGGAGAGCTTTATTTCTACTGGGGGCTCTGTGAGGGTATTATTAATACTGGAGGGCTCTTCTACTTATGGGGGCACTGTTGGGGAGCATTATCACGGTTGGGGGCAGTGTAGGGGGCAGTATTACTAATGAGGGCACTCTAGAAGGGAATTACTATTGGTGGGACTTTGAGGAGCACTATTACTATAGGAGGCACTGATATTTCTTAAGGATAGTATTTGGGGGTATTGAGGGGCACAGCGAGTAGCAGGACAACACTATGGGGGCTCCAGGTTGGGAGATGATGAAATGTGAGGAATCTAAGATACAGAGACGAGGCAGCTGAAATACATTGTCCGGACCAAATGGAGAAGATGATGACAGAGAAGATCTACATCAGAGGAGACATCACGTGGAGGCACTGGATGTGAAAGGTAAGTGCTGCTGTGGAAGGGGGGCAGGTGGTGGACTTAGAGAATTGAGCCATATTCATTGGGGCTTGGGCCCCAGATCTTTTGAGACCCTAGCAACGCCCCTGCTTATATAAAACCTGATAACTCACCGAACATACACCAGTCACGGTGTTCGCAATACACGCAAGCCATCCCATGGCATATAGGATTTGCTGGCAGATGATATTTCGCTTCTCTGATGGTTCAGAATGGAGGATCATGAACCTGTATTGGACAGAAGTGACGCCAGCTCCTGAAATAGACAATACATTATCATTTCTATACACACTTGTAATAACCTCCAGGAGTCAGTGATGACTATGATCTCCAGTGATGACCACCACTCAGCGTTAAATAATGATCACAGCTCTGGAGTCGCTGAGCTCTTCATCGTGTTATCTCCATATAGGAAGCTGCATCCACTGACCTAGACTGGAAGTCTGTCTGTGTGTCACACTCTGCAGAAACGAGGCAGCTGAAATACATTGTCCGAACCAAATGGAGAAGATGATGACAGAGAAGGTCTACATCAGAGGAGACATCACCTGGATTACATGTACGGCGCTCGGGCGGTGCGGGGACATGACGCCCACTCGCGGGTGCGGCGGGCGTCATGGCCGCCAAGTCTCTGCTGTTTCTAACAGCAGAGACTTGCGGCTACTTACCGCCATCGGCGGCGTCTTCAGATGGGCCTCTCATTTCTTGTGGGCCCCTCCTAAGGCTTCCGATGGCGTCTGTACCCGGAAGCGGTGCGCTTCCGGGTGATGTACAGACGACCCGATTGGCCAATCGGGCCGTCTGTACACGCTATGAAAGCTGTAATCCTCGCTGGTGAGGATTACAGCTTTCAAAGTGCAATTCTTATTCTGGCCACTAGATGGCAGGCCAGGATAAGAAATGAGCAATCATGAGTTTTAATTCAAGATTAAAAATCAGAGATTGCTCATAGTGAAAAAATAAAAAGTACAATATATTAGCTTATATTTGAGCTGTCAAATAATAAAAAAATAAATAAAAAAAATGTTAAAAAATATATAAAAAATAAAAAAAATATAAAAGTTTAAATCACACCCCTTTCCGTATAATTAAAAAATAAATACCTAAATAACAATAAATATAGACATCATGGGTATCACCGTGACCGAAAATGCCCATACTTTTAAACTAAAAAAAAAAATTCCAACACGGTGAATTGTGTGGCGGAAAAAAGCGTCAAAATGGCGATTTGCCATTTTTTATCACTTTTTTTTTCTAAAAAAAATTAAATAAAAAGCGATCAAAAAGTCAGACACACCCCAGAATGGTATCAATAAAAACTTCAGATTGCCCCGCAAAAAATGAGCCCCCATACAGCTCCGTACACATAAATGCCAAAAAGTTATCGGGGTCAAGATATGACGACCAAAAAAAAAAAAAAAACAACCAACTTTATCATTTTTTTATCACTATCAAAACACAAGAAAAACTATACATGTTAGGTACCGCTGGATTCGTACTAACCTGTAGAATGAAAGTAACTGGTCATTTTTAATGAACAGCGAACGCCGTAAATAAAAAACCCGGAAAACTGTAGCGGAATAGTGTTTTTTTTGCAATTTCACCCGATTTGGAATTTTTTTCCCGCTTCCCACTACATCATATCCAATAATAAATGGTGGCGTTTGAAAGTACAACTTGTCCCGCAAAAAACAAGCCCTCATACAACTATGTGAGCAGAAAAATAAAAAAGAGCAAAAAATGCAAAAAAAGCAAAAAATGAAAACGCAAAACCGAAAAAACCTCCGGGGTAGAAAGGGTTAATAATACCCTCACAGAGCCCCCAGTAGAAATAAAGCTCTCCTATTGTTCCGCCAGTGGTAATAAAGCTCTCTACAGACCCCTCCGTAGTAATATGGCTCCCTATTGTTCCCCCAGTGGTAATAAAGCTCTCTAGAGGCCCCTCAGTAGTAATAAGATCCCCCATAGTGCTCTTAGTAGAAATAAGGTGGATCTATAAGTCCCTCCTATAGAGGCCCCAGTAGTAATAAGAACATCTATAATGTCCCCTGGATTTATAATACCCCTACAGTGCCCCCAGTATTTATATCGCCCCCTCCTGTTATAATGCTCACCCTGAAGTGCCCCCAGTATTTATACTGCCCCTACTGTTATAATGCCCCCTGCAGTTATATTCCTCCCTTTAGTGCCCTCAGCAATGATGATTCCTCAGCCCATCCACCATACAGTCCCATGTAAATAAAATTATTTTCCCTCCCTCCGCCGTAGAGTCCCATGTAAATAACATTACTCTCCGCCCTTTAGCCGTCTCACACTGAAGTGGCTATTTCCCATACTCCAAAAGGACCTTTTCTATCTATTATGTACTAGGGAGGATTCATACTGCTGAGGTCTTTTTCAGGGATGGGATTTAGCCGACTCACAATGAAGTGGCTATTTCCCGTACTCCGAAAGGACCTTTTCCCTCTATTATGTACCAGGTAGGAATCATACTGCTGAGGTCCTTTTCAGGGATAGGATTTAGCCATCTCACACTGAAGTGGCTATTTCCCATACTCCGAAAGGACCTTTTCTATCTATTATGTACTAGGGAGGATTCATACTGCTGAGGTCCTTTTCAGGGATGGGATTTAGCCGACCCACACTGAAGTGGCTATTTCCCATACTCCGAAAGGACCTTTTCTATCTATTATGTACTAGGGAGGATTCATACTGCTGAGGTCCTTTTCAAGGATAGGATTTAGCCGACTCACACTGAAGTGGCTATTTCCCATACTCCAAAAGGACCTTTTCTATCTATTATGTACTAGGGAGGATTCATACTGCTGAGGTCCTACTCCAAAAGGACCTTTTCCCTCTATTATGTACTAGAGAGGATTCATACTGCTGAGGTCCTTTTCAGGGATAGGATTTAGCCGACTCACACTGAAGTGGCTTTTCTTCTATTATCTAGGAAGTTGTTACACAAACTTTATAAAAATATTGTGCCAGTGATAATGATTGTGATTCAGAAATGAATCAGCTTTTTTTTAATAGCCTTTCAAAATGCATCCCTAGATGGAGCTGACACATCACTAGTGGACGGGGGCAGTAAAATGAGATGTCAGTGAAGGTATAATAGTAGGAGGAGGCAAAAAATGAGTGTGACATCAGAGGTAATGCAGTGTCACATATTATGTGTGTAAAAGGGACACTACAAACTGTATTTTATATAGCCATGTCACTCTTGATAGCCATGTCATTGTTATCCATATTCAAAATTCTTTTATGTGTTGTAAGAACCTCCTAGGCACTAATTACACCTTTTCACTACTAGATGGTGCTGACAAGCAACA
>ONZH01013517.1:0-22317 GCA_900303285.1 Rhinella marina
GCCTCCTTTATATGATATACCGGTTGTATGGGAGTGCCTCATCCGTGTAATTTTTGGTAGCACTTGCGCTCGGCTTTAGTCTGGTACCTGGACTCTGCAGTGACTCTAGTACCTTTGGCATGGGGTGGCTTTGGCTGTTGAGCCCCTCGCAATACTGGTACTATAAGAATCTGGTCCCGCGCTGCTCGCGTCATACGCCGTCTGCATGAGATTAGGGATAGAGCCGCTGTCTGTCAGGGAGAGTGTTAGGGCCTGAATTTAGATGTTGGTTAGGCAGGAATCACCCACAAAGAACCCAACAGCCCTTCTAAGGGCTACAAGCACCTTTTTTTTGGTCTCCTCCAGGCTGCTGGCTGAGACTTGTAGTGCAGCTACCGCCATCTTGGCTGCAGTGACTGGTGGCAGAAGGGACAGCACGTGGTCCACACAGACCCAAAATAAATTGCCCAAAGTACTCATTTTTGCTGCTGCTGTACCTTGGCTTGCTGAGATCTGTAGTGCAGTCTAGGGAATACGTTTTTCTGTCATTTCAATACACTACAGTCCAGTGAACAATTATGTAGTGTACTGTACAGTAGCGTCAGTCTAGGGAATACGTTTTTCTGTTATTTCTATACACTACAGTCCAGTGAACAATTATGTAGTGTGCTGTACAGTAGCGTCATTCTAGGAAATACGTTTTTCTGTCATTTCTATGCACTACAGTCCAGTGAACAATTATGTAGTGTGCTGTACAGTAGCGTCAGTCTAGGGAATACGTTTTTTTATATATCCTACAGTGCAGTGAAAAATTGAGTGATTTGCGGTGCAATAGCCGCCGTCTAACGACTACGTTTTTCCTCTCAGTCATATATAATACAGTGCAATGCGAAATTGTGTCGTGTGCTGCACACTAGCCGGAGTGTAGAAAATATAATTTTTTCCTCTCAGTTATATATTATACAGTGGTGTGAAAAATTCTGTCGTGTGCTGTACACTAGCCGGAGTGTAGAAAATAGAAAATATAATTTTTTCCTCTGTCCGGCACACTAGCCGGAGTGTAGAAAATAGAAAATATAATTTTTTCCTCTCAGTTATATATTATACAGTTCAGTGAAAAATTCTGTCGTGTGCTGCACACTAGCCGGAGTGTAGAAAAGATAAGTTTTTCCTTTCAGTTATATATTATACAGTACAGTGAAAAATTGAGTGGTTTGCGGTGCAATAGCCGCTGTCTAAAGAATACGTTTTTCCTCTGAGTCATATATACTACAGTGCAGTGTGAAATCGTGTCGTGTGCTGCACACTAGCCAGAGTGTGGAAAATAGAAAATATAATTTTTTCCTCTCCGTTATATATTATACAGTGCAGTGAAAAATTCTGTCGTGTGCTGCACACTAGCCAGAGTGTAGAAAATAGAAAATATAATTTTTTCCTCTCCGTTATATATTATACAGTGCAGTGAAAAATTCTGTCGTGTGCTGCACACTAGCCGGAGTGTAGAAAATATAAGTTTTTCCTTTCAGTTATATATTATACAGTGCAGTGAAAAATTGAGTGGTTTGCGGTGCAATAGCCGCCGTCTAAAGACTATGTTTTTCCTCTCATTCATATATACTACAGTGCAGTGCGAAATTGTGTCGTGTGCTGCACACTAGCCGAAGTGTAGAAAATAGAAAATATAATTTTTTCCTCTCATTTATATCTTAGACAGTGCCGTGAAAAATTCTGTCGTGTGCTGCACACTAGCCGGAGTGTAGAAAATAGAAAATATAATTTTTTCCTCTCAGTTATATCTTAGACAGTGCAGTGAAAAATTCTGTCGTGTGCTACAAACTAACCGGAGTGTAGAAAATAGAAAATATTTTTTTTTCCTCTCAGTTATATCTTAGTGCAGTGAAAAATTCTGTTGTGTGCTGCACACTAGCCGGAGTGTAGAAAATAGAAAATATAATTTTTTCCTCTCAGTTATATATTATACAGTGCAGTGAAAAATTCTGTCATGTGCTGCACACTAGCTGGAGTGTAGAAAAGATAAGTTTTTCCTTTTAGTTATATATTATACAGTGCAGTGAAAAATTGAGTGGTTTGCGGTGCAATAGCCGCCGTCTAAAGACTACGTTTTTCCTATCAGTCATATATACTACAGTGCAGTGCGAAATTTTGTCATGTGCTGTACACTAGCCGGAGTGTAGAAAATAGAAAATATAATTTTTTCCTCTCAGTTATATCTTAGACAGTGCAGTGAAAAGTTCTATCGTGTGCTGCACACTAGCCGGAGTGTAGAAAATAGAAAATATAATTTTTTCCTCTCAGTTATCTTAGACAGTGCAGTGAAAAATTCTGTCGTGTGCTGCACACTTGCCGGAGTGTAGAAAATAGAAAATATAGTTTTTTCCACTCAGTTTAATATTATACAGTGCAGTGAAAAATTGAGTGGTTTGCGGTGCAATAGCCGCCGTTTAAAGACTACGTTTTTCCTCTCAGTTATATATACTACAGTGCAGTGCGAAATTGTGTCGTGTGCTGCACACTAGCCGGAGTTTAGAAAATAGAAAATATAATTTTTTCCTCTCAGTTATATCTTAGACAGTGCAGTGAAAAATTCTGTCGTGTGCTGCACACTAGCCGGAGTGTTGAAAATAGAAAATATAATTTTTTCCTTTCAGTTATATATTATACAGTGCAGTGAAAAATTGAGTGGTTTGCGGTGCAATAGCCGCCGTTTAAAGACTACGTTTTTCCTCTCAGTTATATATACTACAGTGCAGTGCGAAATTGTGTCGTGTGCTGCACACTAGCCGGAGTGTAGAAAATAGAAAATATAATTTTTTCCTCTGTTATATCTTAGACAGTGCAGTGAAAAATTCTGTCGTGTGCTGCACACTAGCCGTAGTGTGGAAAATATAATTTTTTCCTTTCAGTTATATATTATACAGTGCAGTGAAAAATTGAGTGGTTTCCGGTGCAATAGCCGCCGTCTAAAGACTACGTTTTTCCTCTCAGTCATATATACTACAGTGCAGTGCGAAATTGTGTCGTGTGCTGCACACTAGCCGGAGTGTAGAAAATAGAAAATATTATTTTTTCCTCTCAGTTATATCTTAGACAGTGCAGTGAAAAATTCTGTCGTGTGCTGCACACTAGCCGGAGTGTAGAAAATAGAAAATATAATTTTTTCCTCTCAGTTATATATTATACAGTGCAGTGAAAAATTCTGTCGTGTGCTGCACACTAGCCGGAGTGCAGAAAAGATAAGTTTTTCCTTTTAGTTATATATTATACAGTGCAGTAAAAATTCTGTTGTGTGCTGCACACTAGCCGGAGTGTAGAAAATAGAAAATATAATTTTTTCCTCTCAGTAATATATTATAAAGTGCAGTGAAAAATTCTGTCGTGTGCTGCACACTAGCCGGAGTGTAGAAAATATAAGTTTTTCCTTTCAGTTATATATTATACAGTGCAGTGAAAAACTGAGTGGTTTGCGGTGCAATAGCCGCCGTCTAAAGACTACGTTTTTCCTCTCAGTCATGTACACTACAGTGCAGTGCGAAATTCTGTCGTGTGCTGTACACTAGCCGGAGTGTAGAAAATATAAGTTTTTCCTTTCAGTTATATATTATACATTGCAGTGAAAAATTGAGTGGTTTGCGGTACAATAGCCACCGTCTAAAGACTACATTTTTTCTCTCAGTTATATATCATACAGTGCAGTGAACATACAAAATGTTGAACCCAAAGGCTAAGGGTCGAGGACGAGGTCATGGACTTGGGCGTTCAAGTAGTGTAGGGGGCAGAGGCCGTGGTCATGTTGATGAGGGAGCAGTGGAACGCCGCAGAGTTTCGCTCCCTAGCTTCATCTCGCAAATTACTGGTTCACGTGGTACACCACTATTGAAACCACAACAGTGCGAACAGGTGATGACGTGGATAGCGGACAATGCGTCCAGTAATTTATCCACCACCCAGTCTTCCACGCAGTCCACCCACGCTAGCCAAGGGAGTAGACCTCTGTGTCCTCCAGCTCAACCTCCTTCCCCCCAGCCTGCCCCCCCCACGGAAAGTATGGATTCAGATCAGGCATACTCACAGGAACTCTTTTCAGGACCCTACCCAGAGACACAAACCACTGCTCAACAGCAACCTGAGCAGTTGCTCTGTCCCGATGCCCAAAATTTAGAACTTTCACAGTCTGTGGGTGATGAGAGTGTGGACTTAGTGTAAGTAGTGCGTGAAGAGGTGTCGGATGATAATGATGATGATGATGAGACACGGTTGTCAGACAGTGACGTTGTTGTCAGGGCAGTAAGTCCGAGGGGGGAGCAGAGTGAGGAATCGGAGAAAGAGCTGGTGGATGATGAGGTGACTGACCTGAGCTGGGTTGGTAATCCAACTCAAGACAGTGCTTCTGAGGGGGAGGCAAGTGCAGCACCAGAACAGGTTGGAAGAGGCAGTGGGGTGGCCAGAGGGAGAAGCAGGGCCAGAGCTGGTGCATCAGAAGCAACTGTTTCACTCAAGGGAGTCAAGCTCCCATGCCGAGGCCTAGATGTTCGCAAGTCTGGAGGTTTTTTAAAGAAAGTGAGGATGACCGACGGACTGTGGTGTGCAACCTGTGCTACACCAGGATCAGCAGGGGAGCCACCACTACCAGCCTAACCACTACCAGCATGCGCAGGCGTATGAGTGCTAAACACCCGACTCAGTGGAACCAAGGCCGTTCACTTCCTGCGGGTCACACCACTGCCCCTTCCCCTGTGTCACATGCTGGCTCGGCGAGTCAACCCCCCGCCCAGGACTGCGGCACGAGCGCCTCCCGCCCTACAACCACCCCTTCACCTCCACGATCCTCCACAACCTCCACCAATGTGTCCCAGCGCAGCGTTCAGCTGCCTTTGCCACAGACATTTGAGCACAAGCGCAAATACAATTCCAGAAACCCACATGCACAAGCCCTAAACGTCCACATCTCCAAATTGTTGAGCCTGGAGATGCTGCCCTATAGACTGGTAGAGACTGAGGCTCTCTGCAACCTGATGGCGATGGCTGTCCCTCGGTACTTGGTCCCCAGCCGCCACTATTTTTCCCGATGTGCCGTCCCAGCCCTACACCAGCACGTGTCAGAGAACATCATCCGTGCCCTGACCAACGCGGTTAGTGATAAGGTCCACCTAACCACGGACACGTGGACAAGTGCTGCCGGGCAGGGACACTATATCTCACTGACGGCACATTGGGTTAACTTGGTGGAGGCTGGGACCGAGTCTGACCCTGGGGCCACTCATGTACTGCCCACACCGAGGATTGCGGGGCCTACCTCGGTCACGGTTTCTCAGATGTACTATGCCTCTTCCTCCAACCCCTCCTCCTCCAAATTACCATCCGTGGGTACGGCGCCTTCAGTCGGTAGCTCTAGGCGCAGCAGCAGTGCCGTGGGTAAGCGCCAGCAGGCGGTGCTCAAACTGCTGAGCTTAGGTGACAAGCGGCACATCGCCCAAGAGCTGTTACAGGGCATCACGGCGCAGACCGATCTGTGGCTGGCACCGCTGAACATCAAGCCAGGCATGGTTGTGTGTGACAACGGGCGTAACCTGGTGGTAGCTCTGCAACTTGGCAGACTGACACATGTGCCATGACTGGCCCACGTGTTCAATCTCATAGTTCAGCGGTTCCTCAAGACATACCCCAATTTGTCAGATTTGCTCTGTGCGCATTTCCGCAAGTCAAGCACAGATGCTGCCACTCTCAGGGCAACGCAGCGGCGCCTACAACTGCCAGCTCACCGACTGTTGTGCGACTTGCCCACGAGATGGAATTCGACATTAAACATGTTATCCAGAGTTTACCAGCAGCGCAGAGCGATTGTAGACTGCCAGATGTCAACTTCCACCAGAACTGGTAGTCAGGTCACTCAAATTCCTCAAGTCTACAATGAGGAGTGGACGTGGATGTCTGATATCTGCCAGGTGTTGAGCAACTTTGAGGAGTCAACACAGATGGTCAGCGGCGATGCCGCCATTATCAGCCTCACCATCCCGCTGCTTTGCCTGTTGAAAAACTCACTGCTCAGCATGAAGTCAGAAGCTTTGCGCTTGTCACAGGAGATAGGGGAAGAAGATACGTCAATTGATAGCCAGAGCACCCTCCGATCTGTTTCTCAGTGCGTATTGGAGGAGGGGGATGAGGATGAGGAGGAAGAGGAGGAGAATGTTGGCGAGACAGAAGAGGGTACCTTCTTAACACTCAGTCCTTCTTAACTCTTGAGCGTGTATGGGCTGAAGAGGAGGAGTTGGAGGAAATGGAGAGTCAGGCCAGTGAGGAGAGGGAATTCTTGTGTGTTGGGACTCTGGCGCACATGGCAGACTTCATGTTAGGCTGCCTATCCCGTGACCCTCGCGTTAGAAGCATTTTTTCAAACACCAATTACTGGGTGTTCACTCTCCTGGACCCACGGTACAAGCAGAACCTTTCCACTCTCATCCCTGTAGAGGAAAGGAGTATGAGAGTGAATCAATATCAACAGGCCCTGGTGCACTAGCTGAAACAATCCTTCCCATCTGACGCCGCTAGCGGCAAAGGGTGTGGTTCTGTGGGCCAAGTAGCAGGGGAGAGGAGGCGAGCAGGCAGCTTGTCCAGCACTGGCAGGGGAATGCTCTCCAAGGCTTTTGCCAGTTTTATGTCACCCCAGCAAGACACTGTCACCTGTCCCCAGTCTAGGCAGAGTAGGGGGGAGCTGTACAGAAAGATGGGGAGGGAGTACCTAGCTGACCATACCAATGTCCTGCGTGATCACTCTGCTCCATACAACTACTGGGTTTCAAAGCTGGACACGTGGCCTGAACTGGCGCTGTACGCCTTGGAGGTGCTGGCCTGCCCTGCCGCTAGCGTGTTGTCAGAGCGAGTATTCAGTGCAGCTGGTGGTGTCATCACCGATAAGCATACACGCCTGTCAACTGACAGCGCTGACAGGCTGATGCTTATTAAAATGAACAGAGCCTGGATTTCACCGGAATTCAAATCTCCTCCGGGGGAAAGCAGCTAAAGAATAAGATTCCTTATGTATCCGATTCCTCTACTCCTCCTCCTCCTTCTTTTCATTGCCAAACGCTGACCCAAAAGGGAATCTTTTAGAGGGCCAACTGGCATTCTTTTAAGACAGTTTTTCCGGGGGACCACCTACAGGCCCTCTCTCCAAACAATTTTTCCGGAGCGTCAACTACAGACACTCTAAAACCATTTTTCAGGAGCGTCAACTACAGACACTCTAAAACAATTTTTCAGGATCGTCAACTACAGACACTCTAAAACAATTTTTCAGTATCGTCAACCACAGACACACAAAAAAAATGTTTTCGGAGGGTCGACTTTAGGCACTCCAAAAAAAAATTTTTGGGAGGCTCACCTACAGCCATTTGACTGCAATCTCAGTCGGACAAAGGCATTGGTGGTGTCACCGCCATGCTGTGTCAGGCTAAATTTTTGGGTGGTTCACCTGCTACCTCAGTCTAACTCGATCACTCTGTTGTCACCGCTCCTGCACTGTAACTCAGTCACTCTGTAGCCACAGCCATACAGGGTCACGCTAAATTTTTTATGTGCTTTGCCTGCTCCTGCACTGTAACTCGGTCACTCTGTAGTCACAGCCATACAGGGCCTCGATAAATTTTTATGTGCTTCGCCTGCTCCTGCACTGTAACTCGGTCACTCTGTTGTCACAGCCATACAGGGCCACGATAAATTTTTATGTGCTTCGCCTGCTCCTGCACTGTAACTTGGTCACTCTGTAGTCACAGCCATACAGGGTCACGCTAAATTTTTATGTCCTTCGCCTGCTCCTGCACTGTAACTCGGTCACTCTGTAGTCACAGCCATACAGGGCCTCGATAAATTTTTATGTGCTTCGCCTGCTCCTGCACTGTAACTCGGTCACTCTGTAGTCACAGCCATACAGGGTCACGCTAAATTTTTATGTCCTTCGCCTGCTCCTGCACTGTAACTCAGTCACTCTGTAGTCACAGCCATACAGGGCCACGATAAATTTTTATGTGCTTCGCCTGCTCCTGCACTGTAACTCGGTCACTCTGTTGTCACAGCCATACAGGGCCTCGATAAATTTTTATGTGCTTCGCCTGCTCCTGCACTGTAACTCGGTCACTCTGTAGTCACAGCCATACAGGGTCACGCTAAATTTTTATGTGCTTCGCCTGCTCCTGCAGTGTAACTCGGTCACTCTGTAGTCACAGCCATACAGGGCCACAATAAATTTTTATGGTCTGGGTGAGCACAATTGCCTTGAGGGTCACCACCAGGCTGTTGCCCGAGAATTTGGGGTAATGGTGGGATTAGGCAGCCTCAGAGGCATCCATGCATGCTGCCCCTGCTGTTTCCTGTCCATTTCTGTGGTGTTTCCATCATTTTCTGAGGTTACCAGGTTTTCACCCAGCCTTCCCTATGCAGAGCCCCGGTCCCCTGCAAAAAAATGCTCGAGTCTCCCATTGACTTCAATGGGGTTCGTTATTCGAAACGAGCACCCGAGCATGGGGAAAAATTTGACTCGAATAACGAGCACCCGAGCATTTTAGTGCTCGCTCATCTCTAGTCTTAATACAAAATTAGCTGAAGTAAATACATTTATTAAGAAGCACATGCAATAAGATTTACAGGTATACCCTCTTGCTGAATGTGCAGTATAACAAAAGGGCTTATGCGGCCTGGGATCAATCTTTGGGTGTTAACTAGTTCATGATATATAGAATCTAATCAGTATTCATTTCTGACCTACAAATGGTGAAATGTCTGTTCGTTTATTCACCTTGTTATCTTCAACCTCCTATCAACCATTGTCACCTTCTTCAAGTTTGGAAAGGTCAGTGGTAATATTTTTCCCAACAATCACATCTTGCCTCTGACAATGATTAGGTAATCTTTCCCATTCTCTCGTGTTTTCCTGCACATATTGTGAGAATGTGCTCATTAAAAGCCCAAATTATTGACAGAGGGATAAATACCACTTCACCATATGAGGGAGAAGCTGAAAACAAGGTTAGGGCTCATGCACACGAACATGTGCCGGCCTAGCCCGTATTGCGCACTTGAGTGGGTCCGCAATCTAGAAGGTGCGGAATGGAACGGAGGCACAGAACCCCGCAGAAGCAGTTGTAACTGCTATGATGGATATAAAGGTATCCCCAAAAAGAAGCTGGGCGAAATGTATGTTGGGTGCTGGTCATCTCCTGGGTTATTTGGTCTCTATCCACCGTATCCATGCTGCAATAATTTTTGCATTTTTATTCCTCTGCTCTTAGGTATATGTTTTCTTAACAATACTTTATACAACTTTTGGATGGGTACTTATTTTCTGCGGCTTTTTGACACACTTGATACACTAGCATAGGGATGGTCCGAACTAGTAGCCATATTCTGTTTTCTGTGATAACTTTTTTTTAACAATTGGTGCTGTATTTGACTGTTTCTGGCTAGGACAAACTGGGTTTACATTGTGGATATCTTTATATCCACCATGGCAGTTACTATTGCTTTTGTGGGATTATATTGTGCCTTCTTCCCAGGAGGTGTTTGTGGCTGAATTGTGGGTCCAAAACCGCTCCTTTTGTATGTGTTTTTATCTATGAATTGTTAATCATGATTGAATAGATGATGATTTTGTGTTGTATGTGTGGTTTCATATTATAGGTTGTCTGCACACATATCCCTTGTTGATGTCATGGATAAAAGTGACCATTTTATTGGAGTTGCAGAAAGGGATGATTAATGGCTTTTGGGCCAAGAGTGGCGGTATTACTGAAACAGTGATGTGAACAGTTTGTGAACAGTTCCTGTGCTGCTGTGGTGAAAGTGTATTGTGAGTGGACAAATGGCACTATTGAAAATATGCAACGGGCGGCCTCCCTTCAGGGCCCGCTAAGTATGTTGCTACGCACATCCCAGGTGTAGGAATGTCGAGTGGTGTACCCCAGGCTTTGGCTTCGGTTACAATAAATAGGGGGAATATTTGAGGGACGTAGTAATAAATGAGTCTAGACGTTGTGGTGAAATCCAAACGCAGATTTACTTAAGTAGACTTGCATCCAAATAACAAACTCCTGGCTTTATCTTGGCTTCCAGCAGGTTTTGGCATATAAACTAGGCAAGCAAAATCTTCTGCTATATCTCTGTAGTTCACTCCTGCCCTGACAAGCTGTAAACTTGGATTACTTCAAATGGCTGCACTTTTCTCCTGCGTCAGCCTTATCTTGTGCCAGGCAGCAATTTCGAGTTTTGTCAGCTCCAACATGGAGTCTGAACCGGAATTGTCAGACCTTCCCATGGCATGGGGTAACTTCCTGCAGGAAGTGGAAAAAGTCCACTTCTCTCCAGTGGGGGGTCAGAATGGCATGGAAAGGTCCATTCTGAGAAACTATACAGTAGCTCTGCCTTTGTTTGCTGCCACCTGCTGGTACACCAGGCACATTACATAGTAACAGTTGCAAACATTATCATGAAGTCACATTTTTGCAGGTCCTGGAATAAAATGCATAGATGAAATTGTGTTAGCCGACATGGATAGTAGCAGGGCGTAGGAGTGGTAACACCGCTCGGAGGTGTTACAAATATGCAACATGAAAATTGCAGACCACCATGTGTCATTGATGTCAGAGGAACCTCAGCTATGAACGTTTGCCTGGGGAACTAACATGCTACAGTAGAGCAGCTGACCACCAAATTGAACCACAACACTACCAGATGTGTGTCTAAAACAACAGTTAATATATGGGGCTCTAAAACATATGGATGATCGCTGCACCTTGGCTAATGAAGTTGCTTTGTCAGAAAAGGCTTCTATTTTCACAGCTGCATCGCAATTAGACCTTCGCTAATTGCATTCTACAATGAGTCATGTTTTCTGCGTCATCGAACAGTTGAACGCTGGCATGTCAAGCGAGAAACATCAGAGAACAAATACCCTGCGACCATTGCTGGAAGAACACAAGCTGGTGGTGGTAGCGTTACGGTCTGGGAATGTTTTTGTGAGCCAACTCATCCATGTGGAAGGCACTCTCAACTGATTTGGTATGCATGGATCCTTGCAGATCACGTACACCCATACATGTTGATTGACTGTCTTCCATGGAGAAGATGGAATCTTCCAGCAAGACAATGCGACATGTCACATGGCTAGAAATGTCAGACATTAGTCTGGCCCCCTAAAATCCCAGACTCAATTGATTGTCATTTTCACTCTACGGATTCTCCCCATGCACCCTCCAGCAGCTGTGGGATGTACTGCACAGTGGCGTAGCTATCAGGGAAGCAGGGGAAGCAACTGCTTCCGGGCCCGAGCTTAGAAGGCACCCCAGAGCAGTGCTGAATATTTTTATTAGATATTGGGCTGCCCATACACACAGCTGCTGCACTTTATAGAAGAGGATGCCACTTACAGCAGCAGCGCTGGAGCTCCGCCCACCGAAGGTCCTTGCAGGCACAGTACACTTCCATGCCTGTTCTCCTCCTCATATGGCTGTTCTCAGGCTGGGATCCGCAGTACTGGCACAGCCCTTGCCAGTACTGCTTTCTGTTTTCTATTGGCTGGCAGCTTACTATGACATCTGCTGCCAGCCAATAGCAGAACTTTATGGGATCAAGCCCCACCCCCCCAGCACCAAGCTACTGTGAGCAGGTTGGCAGCTCCTGCACACAGAGTTTTACAGTGCCTGCCTGCCCCCTCCAGGTTACTGATTAACCCCTCCACTGCTGTCCCTGGAAAGCACAGAGGGGTGATGGCACCTACTTCTCCAGGCTGCCTGTGAGGACCAGACATCAGCTGTCTACAGGAAAGGTAAGTGTGTGTAGAAATAGGTGTATAACTACTTGTATGGTCATATGTGTTTGTGTGTGTGTGTATACAGTATATCTCCATCTATGTGATGAGCGTGTGTATGAGTGCATCTATGTATGTGGTGAGTGTGTGTATGAGTGCGCCCATGTATGTTGTCAGTGCATGTATGACTGTGTCCATGTATGTAGTGACTGTGTATGAGTGCGTCCATGTATGTTGTCAGTGCGTGTATGAGTGCGTCCATGTATTTAGTGACTGTGTATAGTGCGTCCATGTATGTTGTCAGTGCGTGTATGAGTATGTCCACGTATGTGGTGAGTGCATGTATGAGTGCGTCCATGTATGTGGTGACTGTGTGTATAAGTGCATCCATGTATGTGGCGAGCGCATGTATGAGTACATCTATTAAGTTGGGGAGGGGCCCCATACAAAAATTTGCTGTGGGGCCCAGTCAGTTCTAGCTACGCCCCCGATACTGCAGTCAGCATGACTCCAGACACATAACTTGGACAACCTACCAGGACCTTATTGAGTCACTACCAGCCTATCTAGATGCTGTCCATGCTGCACATGGCAGTTACTATGGATATTTGCTGGTGGTCATTATAATGTCACTCGACTGTGTATATTGACTAGTGGTGGTAGCTCAGTACCATCAACAGTTTTCTCTTGCATACCTACAGTATCTCAGATATGCCATAAGTGTCTCATTGGCTGAAGTGCAATCTTATTTTTGAGACCCCTACCTACTGAGAGAATAGAAATCTTCTGCCTTTCTATTTTGAGAAGCAAGAGAGTTAGAAACTGGTGTCTGCAACATCCAGGCAGATGGTAATAGAGAGGTAGATAAGAATGTGTTTGACTTACCGTACAGTACTCCATTCAAGTGAATAGGAAGTTTGGAAATACCAGAGCAATCACACCAGAGACCACCTACTGTAGGTGTGAAGTCTTGTCTAGTGAAAGGAAGAAGTTGTTTGGAGAACTCTCACTTTCACAATACTTGGGATCACTATTTAAATCCCAAGTATTTTTTCAGAGGTGAAGTGACAAAAAAAGGGTGATTCCTTCATTGTATGGGATAAACACTTACCGTATTTTTAGCGTTATAAGACGCACTTTTTCCCCCCAAAAGTAGGGGGAAAATTGCGGTGTGTCTTATAAAGCGAATACAAGTGAGCGCTTCCATTATGGAAGCGCTCACTTGTATGTTTTACCTGCGGCACCCCCATCAGACCTCAGATCAGCCCACCCAGCCCCATAACAATAAAAATAAAAACCTCTCTTACCTGTCCTGCGCTGCGGCTCTGCTCCGGGTCTGGCGCTCCTCTGGCTTCCCGGGCCTGCATACAGTGCAGTCAGGTTATTGTTATGGGGCTGGGTGGGCTGATCTCAGGTCTGATGGGGGCACAATGGGCTGATCTGAGGTCTGATGGGGGCACACTGGGCTGATCTGAGGTCTGATGGGGGCACACTGGGCTGATCTGAGGTCTGATGGGGGTCTGATGTGATGTCCTGAAATTTATGGGTGTCTGATATGAGGTCTGATGAAAAATATTTTTTTCTCATTTTCCTACTCTAAAATCTGGGGTGCGTCTTATCTTCGGGTGTGTGTTATAAAGCGAAAAATACGGTATATAGTTTAATAGCTTGGACATTTTGGGGCATGGAGATACTAGTGAATTTTTATTCATTTTTTACTTTTAAAATAAGTAAAGGGGGTGATTTGAATTTTTATATCCCTTTATTTTTTATATTTTTTAAAACTTTTTTTTTCCCACCTTTTTTGTATTTTTAATCCCCATCACTATTCTCTTAGCCTGCTATGGTTTAACATTGTAGACTATGGGTAATTCAGTGCACTTCTATCAAGTCCTGCCACAGCAGAAGACAGAAGGTCCCAAGGCAGCCATAGCAACTGAATGATCTCAGGGCAGCTGCTTGCGTGCTAGGAGTGCAGTGTTCCTTGTAATTGATCACTCACAATTGACCATGACATCTGAGGGCTTAAAAGTCTGCGATTGGCATTATTGCTGATCATGGACTCTGCTTCATGTGCTTACTGTCTAAAACAGCAGGCACATGGTAGCTATGGCGGGTTTCATCTTTAAAGACAGAATATCCGTTATATATGTAAAGCCGATGTTGGGAAGGGGTTTAATATGTCTTGGGGGTATATTGCTAAAGCAGGTCCCTATCTTGTCTGGCTATATGCTTCTGAAAAGAGGATGGAGCTGAGCTAGTTTTGATCTTGTTCTACCTGTGTGTTCAGTCTGAATAAAGTGTAATAGACAGCCTAGGATGCAAAAACAAGTCTCATGGCATAGACTAAGCCATAGGCCACATTCAGACGGCAATGACAAAAAAAGGTTGCTAAAAATGTCAAAATGGTCAATTTCTAACAGATGCATTACTGAAAAGCTGCCATTAAAAACATACTCTTTAACTTTATGGTGGCTGTCGGTCCTTGAAAACAAAGAAAATAGGACATGTGGCAGCAATGATGTTGAAGTGTATGACACTGTATGGCACTTTACCACTGCAACCTATCACTGGCCTCAGCAGTCTTGAGCCAGGGGCATAACTAAAAAGATTGGGCCCCATAGCAAAAATTTTGAACGCCCACTTCCCTCCCTTCTCGAGAAACTTTCACACGACTCCCTTTCCCATGGCTAGTCATGACCACCCACACTTGCCATTCAAACCCCCACCCACTGAGTAGTTATGCCCTCTTTGTGTCCTCACACAGTAGTTAGTGCCACCGCATAGTAGAGTGGCCTCTTACTGCCCCCACACAGTAGTTATGTCCCATTTGTGCCCAACACAGAAGTTATGTCCCCTTAATGCCCCCACAAAGGACAATGTCCCATTTGTGTCCCCACACAGTAGTCATATAGAAGGACTAATTAACTATAATTAAATCTTGATTATCTATTCTCTTAAAATACTACTGTTTTGTAAATTTGTGAATGATACAGTCTTTGTATTCACATATTTGGAATATCTGGCATAAGCTGAATGTAGACTCCTCATGTATTTAGACAATTCCTTTGCTTTGGCTTTCCCACGATAGAGTATATTAATTGCATCCAGATGTATACAATGAGGATATATACATATTGGCTCATAAGTAATTTTAGGTTGTAAGGGTAACACCCAGGTTTTTGCAAATTAAAGGAATCTTCTGCCATTTGGGGTTAGAAAAGAAAGACTCACGTACCACCATTAGTCATGTCTTATCATTCTTTTGCCCCTAGACTAATTTTTTAGACTGGGAGCATTGCAGACAACATGGCTAGATCATTTATTTAGGGATCATACAAAAATTCTACCATGACAGTAGCTATTCCTTCTTAGCTCCCCCAAACAGGAATGAGTCTCCCTTAGTGCACACAACAGAATGTCCCTATAGTTCCCCATATTAGTTGTCATGTCCACACACAGTAGTTATGCCCCTTACTGTCTCATTCACAGCATGGTCCCTTAGTAGCCCATTCACAGTAGTTTTGCCACTTTAGTGCCCACACACAGTGCTGATCCACCTTAGTGCCCCCCTTACACTGTACATACTACAAGTTTGCCCGATGAATGGAGCATATCCAGCTTGCTGAGCTGAGGAGCATAAAGGCTGGGGACCTACCAGGGAATGGTCCTTAGTTCACTCTTCTATTCAGCCAGACAGCCACGATGACACCATTGCAACAGCAACAGTGAAGTAATAAGGGAGTGTCTATGTAACTAGCTTGGTGGAAGGAACTATAAACTAGCTGGGAGTTATTAAGGATGGCGCTGGAACAGTGGCGTAGCTACCGGGGGGGCAGGGGGGGCGACAGCTCCGGGCCCAGTGACTCAAGGGGGCCCATAAAAATAAAAAATCTTACTTACCTGTTCTGCGCTGCGGCTGCCCTCCGGTCCGCGCTCTGCTCTATTCCCTGACGGCGCGCACTATGACCTGACGCAGCGTCAGGTCATAGTGTGCGCGGGCCAGGGAAGAGAGCGGAGCGCGGACAGGAGGGCAGCCGCAGCGCAGAACAGGTGAGAAAGGTTTTTTATTTTTATCTTATGTGGCTGGGTGGGCTGATCTGAGGTCTGATGGGGGCACAATACGCTGATCTGAGGTCTGATGGGGGCACAATATGCAGATCTGAGGTTTGATGGGGGCACAATACGCTGATCTGAGGTCTGATGGGGGCACATTAAGCTGATCTGAGGTCTGATGGGGGCACAATACGCTGATCTGAGGTCTGATGGGGGCACCAATATGCAGATCTGAGGTTTGATGGGGCACAATACGCTGATCTGAGGTCTGATGGGGCACATTAAGCTGATCTGAGGTCTGATGGGGGCACAATACGCTGATCTGAGGTCTGATGGGGGCACAATATGCAGATCTGAGGTTTGATGGGGCACAATACGCTGATCTGAGGTCTGATGGGGGCACATTAAGCTGATCTGAGGTCTGATGGGGGCACGATACACTGATCTGAGGTCTGATGGGGCACAATACGCTGATCTGAGGTCTGATGGGGCACAATACGCTGATCTGAGGTCTGATGGGGGCACAATAGGCTGATCTGAGGTTTGATGGGGCACAATAGGCTGATCTGAGGTCTGATGGGGGCACAATACGCTGATCTGAGGTCTGATGGGGGCACAATATGCAGATCTGAGGATTTATGGGGCACAATACGCTGATCTGAGGTCTGATGGGGGCACATTAAGCTGATCTGAGGTCTGATGGGGGGCACAATACGCTGATCTGAGGTCTGATGGGGGGCACAATAGGCTGATCTGAGGTTTGATGGGGCACAATATGCTGATCTGAGGTCTGATGGGAGCACAATACGCTGATCTGAGGTCTGATGGGGGCACAGTACGCTGATCTGAGGTCTGATGGGGGCACAGTACGCTGATCTGAGGTCTGATGGGGGCACAGTACGCTGATCTGAGGTCTGATGGGGGCACAGTACGCTGATCTGAGGTCTGATGGGGGCACAGTACGCTGATCTGAGGTCTGATGGGGGCACAGTACGCTGATCTGAGGTCTGATGGGGCACAATACGCTGATCTGAGGTCTGATGGGGGGCACAGTAGGCTGATGTGAGGTCTGATGGGGGCACAGTAGGCTGATCTGAGGTCTGATGGGGCACAATATGCTAATCTGAGGTCTGATGGGGGCACAATACGCTGATCTGAGGTCTGATGGGGGCACAATACTCTGATCTGAGGTCTGATGGGGGCACATTCTGCTGATCTGAGGTCTGATGGGGCACAATATGCTGATCTGAGGTCTGATGGGGCACAATATGCTGATCTGAGGTCTGATGGGGCACAATACGCTGATCTGAGGTCTGATGGGGACACAGTATGCTGATCTGAGGTCTGATGGGGACACAGTATGCTGATCTGAGGTCTGATGGGGGCACATTCTGCTGATCTGAGGTCTGATGGGGGGCACATTAAGCTGATCTGAGGTCTGATTGGGGCACAATACGCTGATCTGAGGTCTGATGGGGCACAGTATGCTATTGAGGTCTGAGGGGCACATACGTGATCTAAGGTTGATGGGGCACAATACGCTGATCTGAGGTCTGATGGGGCACATTAAGCTGATCTGAGGTCTGATGGGGGCACATTAAGCTGATCTGAGGTCTGATGGGGGACATTAACTGATCTGAGTCTGATGGGGGCAGGGGAGTGGATGTAAAAACTGGGGACACGTTTCCTTTAACATAGGAGTCCCCCTGTTTTTTACTCCTATTAATCCTATATTTTACTGCATTTATGTGTAGAAGTAATTTAGAGTTAGGGTATGCTAGAAAGTCTATTGTAACTTGTTACTTAACAGATAGTATGATCCTAGCAGTTTATTACAGTCATCTTTCTAATCAGTATTATAACCACAAACTAGTAGTATGTGCCTGTGAAGTTGGAAACGTGCGTTTGGGAAGCCAATAAGTGGGGGGCCCACTCAAGTATGTTTCGCCCCCCCTGTGCTGAACCTCTAGCTACGCCTCTGCGCTGGAACCATGGTAGAGAATGGAAAAGTGCATCATGGGTTTGGAATAGGTTTGCCTTACTTTGTTTTGTGGCTCCCTGATGAAACAACCAGTTGAATGAGAAGTGGAAACTTATATTATGGTCACTATTTCCAATGTGCCCCCAACCTGTACATTTGTTATTGTCAGGTCTTTTGGCTAATACAGGTATTAAGTCCAAAATGCCCATCAAATTTCTTGGTAATATCTGACAACCCCTGTAACCCTCTAGTCTAGAAACATATGTTGTGATTAGAGATGAGCGAATCATCAAAGATTCGATTCGCCAAAATTTTTAAAAGATTTGGCTCGGATAAGATTTGATTCGGTCTAAAAAATATTAGTGTTCTGCGAACATTCCCACGAATACGTACGCATGAGTGTATAAAGTGCATATGAAGCTTTAGCGTATTATCGTCTAAGCCCGCACAAATAACGGACATACAGTAAAAGTACGCTACTTAACTGAATACGTACGCATTAGTTTACAAATTATCAGATGCATAGCATTGGCATACAGATTATATG
This sequence comes from Rhinella marina, assembly GCA_900303285.1. Taxonomy (NCBI): domain Eukaryota; kingdom Metazoa; phylum Chordata; class Amphibia; order Anura; family Bufonidae; genus Rhinella; species Rhinella marina. The sequence continues at coordinate 18,379 of ONZH01013517.1, forward strand.
ATGTGTACATAGCATTAGCGTAACAGGATTTAAGAAGATTCTTCCGAAGCGAATCTGAAAAGATTCGGATTCGCTTTGGTGTAGGAAAAAACGAAGATTCGTAACGAATCTATGAAGCGGCGAATAGATTCGCTTATCTCTAGTTGTGATCACTGCTAAAGACTTGGGGGGTCATTTATTAAGACCGGCGTCTAAAACCCCTGCTAAATGACCTAAATGACCCCTATATGTGGCGGTAGATCTGCTGAAATTATGAAGAGGTTCCTCTACTACTTGTTGCCTTGCACCCAACACCTGCACTGCTACCACCACTGCATTGCCTACACCATCAGGGAATCATGCCATGTGCCCATGTACCTATAATCAAGGGCATCCCAACTAACACTGAACAGAAGCCCCAAGACTAGTGTGCGCCCTAAGGAAAGGAAGAGTGCACCATCCACTCACAACCACTTTGAACCACTACCACTGCTGTCAGTGCCCCAACTACCGCAACCATTCCCTCCTCCTCCTCCCAGCTCTCCCCTTGCACATGCTTCAATAGTGCCAGGCAAATTGTTTTGTTTAACTGTCTCCTTTCTGTCAACCCAATATCTGTAATGGGGACATTCTGAAGCATATAAAGGAGGGTTCATAATTGTCATCTGTTTCTTATAGTTGTTGCTTCTGTGTTGCAGTAAAACACTTTCTGTATTTCATATTATATCTTGTCGCCTCTGACTTAGAACATTCTTTCGACAATCTAGTGTTGCCAAGGAAACGGACTAACTTTTTCCAAACAAAGAATACAAATGGTCAATAATAAGAAGGGTTTGTATTTGAGAATTTCACTTTCTGAGTACCTTGCAGGTCATTCCAGAGAGCAGTTCAAGTGCTAAACTTTTTTTAAGAATAAAATCTGAAATTTGTGAAACACAAAAAAAGATTTCTTATCATTTAGTGTCAATGTATTTTAGAGGGTTATTCCCATATGGATGAAGATCTGCCATAAGTATTTAGGCTAGAAATAACCCTTAAAGAGTAACTAAACCTTTAACTAAAATGTTAATAAGATGTCCCTAATGCCCTAATAAAACTTTTTGTAAAATACTTTATTAATGGATTTTCTATTTTTATTAGACTTTTCCGTACCTAAAGTGCACCATTTCCTGTGCGCTGAAAACTGTTTGTGCACCGCTGACTGCTCAGCAGCGTATGGAGTACGGGCTGTACACACTTTATGAATGGGGCCGCAGCAGCAGTGTGTACAGGCAGGAGCACCTATTCCTGCCCATGCCCCCTGGAGGTTTACTAACTCCTGGCATGGCACATGGGTACTCTGTACCCATGTACTATGCCTCGATTAGCTTAGCGGAGTGGGCTCCTGCTTCTGCCTGCTGACAGTCTTCTGCTAAGAGCTGACATGCAGTTCTCTTAGCCTAGCGAAACAGGCAGAGGCAGGAGCCCACTCCGTTCAGCTAATCCTGGCATAGTACATGGTACAGAGTACCCATGTGCTATGCCAGGAGTTAGCAAACCTCCAGGGGGCATGGGCAGGAGCAGCAATATGTGTTCCTGCCTGTACACACTGCTGCTGCGGCCCCATTCATAAATTATGAAGAGGTGTAGCAATAAAAGATAGGGGATAGCTGTAGATCAGTACAGGTCCTACTGCTGGGATCCCCACTGATCACGAGAACAGGAACTCCATAATTCTCAAAATGAATGGAGCAGCAGGTTGATCATGCACACTTCTGGTTCATTTATCTCTATAGGCACTAATAGAAAAACAAGAGATGAACCGGGTGTGTAGGATCAGGAGGTTCTGAAAATACCAAAGGAGAAAGAGCTGAGTGCACAACTGAGATTGCATTTAGTATAATGGATTGTTTTTGTTTTTTTTTACAATAAATTTTTATTGATTTTTAGACAAATGTACAAAAATGCAATAGGACCTATGCAATATTCAGCAGTTGTACAGAAATGAAAATAAACAAAAAATACAATAAAACAAATAGAAAAGAGTCCTGAGAATCAGACATTATTATACTGTAAAATCAAAAATCCACTTGACTAAGTCCATCAGTGAAGATGGGCATGAACTATGCATTACAACATGCCTTCCGGAAGAGGGCTAGCATAAGTGCTAGAAAGCCACATTAACACCTATTCAATGTGGCTATTCTAGATCGCATGTCTGGAGCAAATTCACCTCATGTCTCATGTAGAGGTTGACAAGTTTGCCACTTCGAGTAGAAGCAGGCGGGTGAGGTTGCTTCTATCCTCTAGCTTATTACCTTGCGTGCAGCATTCAGTATATGAGCTACGACCATCTGGAGCCTACAGGGGAGATCTCCTAGCCCAATACCCAGAACAGCCCAATTTGGGTGGACAAATCTATATTGTAACGCTGTAACATCCCTGATCATATGTGATACAGCTGCCCAGAAGCCTTCACTGAGCGGCAGTGCCACGACATATGCAAAGGGTTTCCTATTTCCCCACAACCTCTCCAACACAATGTGTGAATAAGCGGTATGATATGGGAGAGTCTATTAGGGGTGATACACCGCAACTGTATCTTTCTACTCTGTTCCATGTGATTAATACATCTAGTGCTGTTTCACAGACACAGCAGGCGATTGCCAAGAGGATAGGGGGATAGTCTCGCTCAATTCTGATTCCCATTTAGTCATAAATGGGAGCTTAGCCTCCCCAGGTGGTGGTGGGATAGCGAGCATAACCAGTAGAAACCGTGACGAGTAGGAGAAGTATTGTCCGGGATTTTGAATATTGGATCCGAAGTGACCGAAGGAGGAGACCTTGGAAAGGCAGTTAACAAGTGCCTTATCTGGAGATATTGGTAAACTAAATTATTTGGCAGTCCAAATTCCTTATGGATAGACTCAAAGTCTTTCAAATCTACTCCTCCATATAAGTGGCCCACTGTAGTAATGCCACACTCAATCCATTTTAGTAGGAATAGTGATGGGATATGGTATTCGAGTGTCTCTTAACGGTAAGGTCAGTGTATCTAGTTGTGAGAAGTGGGTAAGCCCCCTCCCAACATGTAAGTGATGCTTTCATGGTAAGCAATTTTAACTCAGGGCGGCACTCTCCAAATTTAGCTGCTGCTAGGAGTGCTCTAAGAGAGCTTCTTCTAACTTGTTGCTCCTCAATCTGCAACCATCTATGCGTTGTGGTGGGGGACCACCACTCCATAGTTTGTTCCATAAGATTGGCCCTGTAGTACTTCTGTAGGTCTGGGACTCCTAACCCACTGGCTTTGACAGGGAGGTACAGTGTATTTTTGGCTATTCTGGGTCTTGAGTTGTTCCAGATGAAACGGAGCATATCATCCTGCAGCTTATCAATTAAAGCTTTTGGAAGGTGGATAGGTAAACATCTGAAAACATATAGAATTTTTGGCAGAGCTAACATTTTTACTGCATTGATCCTTGCGATCCAGGACAACCACACCTGATTGTATTTGCTATAGTCTTTTTGCAGCGACTCTCTAAGACTTAATAGGTTTGTGCTGGCTAGATCTTTTACAGACGGAGTCAGTTCTATACCCAAGTATGTTATAGATTTATCAGCGATGGTGTAGCGGAAACGGTCATGTATCACAGAGCAACCAGAGTCTGGCAGATTGACGGCTAACACATTGGTCTTCGTGACGTTAAGTTTATAGTACGATACTTTTGAATATAAGTCCAAGATAGCATTCACTTTTTCCTTCAGAGGGACTTCAGAGGGTCTGTCAGGGTTAGAATAACATCGTCAGCATACAGACCAATGGTATGCATTTGACTACCCACCTGAAGTCCTCTGATCCCCCTGCAAGTCCTCACCGCCTCCGCCAAGGGTTCCATAACAAGGCCGAATATCAGTGGGGATAAGGGGCATCCCTGTCTAGTCCCGTTCGTAATTGGGAAGGGCTTTTTGATAGGAACCCCG
>ONZH01013518.1:0-12508 GCA_900303285.1 Rhinella marina
GCAGACTGTGGCAGTATGCAGTGGAGATGGAGGCAGGGAGGGAGATATGCTGTGTATTCAGTTGGATGCGGCCTATGAGCACATCATCAGGAAGGTCTGACTGGGGGGGTCCAATCAGCGCTCATACTCCACTGCCATGACTGGTGTGGCGGTATTGCAGGAGCAGCACCAACTCTATATGCAGCAGCTTCAGTCTGGAGTCTATGATGAGCAGTTTTCTTTATGTGGTCTACTGAAGAAACCACCCAGCGGCAGCAACCAACATGTACCAGAACCTCAACCAGCAGATGGTGTCATATTTGGACTGCACCCTGTTGTCCATGATCCAAGATCCCCTGGACTACATGCACAAATGATCACACTGTATATTATGCAAAATTGCCCATTACTTCTGGCCATGTTCTGCTGCCACCATTGTGATGCTACCCTCCTGCTGCCTCTACTGCCATTCCTACAAATGGGCTTCTTCTTTGTACATGTTTTTAATTTTGAAAAGGATATGCCACTGGGCCTTGCAATCACACTGCTATTCTGGGGTTCGGCTACTATTGTGATCTGCCACTATATTGTGCTGTATGCCACTGCTGCTGCCCCCCTTCCCTACTCTGTCATAGAGCCACTATTGTCCCTGTTACTGCCACTGCTGTTGGCCCCCATCCCCACTCTTTTATGGGGCGACTATTGTCCTTGTTTGTCCGTGGAGGACTCTTTCACATATAGATGGGGTGGAGTATACGTTAAAGGGACGGTTGAAACTGGTGTCTGAGCTGCAGGCAGCATATTATAGAGCAGGAGGATATGAGCAGATTAATATATAGTTTTATGGGAAAAGATTCAATAAAACTTGTATTTTATTTCTTTAAATTCCTGCTCATTCTGGGCTTTGAAGTCCAGGAGGCGGTCCTGTCAGTGATTGAGTGCCCTCCCTCTTTGACGGTGTATACTCACAGAGCTGTCAATCATCGATAGGACTGCCTTCTTGAATTCAAAGTCCAAAATGAACTGAAATTTAGATGAATAAACTAAGTTTTACTGAATATGTTTCAATAAATTTATACATCAATCTGCTCCATGTCTCCTGCTCTATATCATGCTGACTGCAGCTCAACATGTTCAATGTGACAGGTTGCCATTAACTTGTCCTATATGAATGGTTCTGGGATTTATTTATTTTCATTTTAATGCTCAAAAGTATGTGGGGTTTTATGCTGATTACTGGAAATTAGAATTCTTCTGATGTTTTTCCCATACAGTTTTCATCATTTCTCAATATTCAGATGATATCATTGACTGTGTCTTGTTTTATCTTACAGCCCGAGTTTCCCTGCACGTGACAATGTTCTTGTACCTGATGTTGGTGCAGCTAACGATTATGAAAACATCAAAATACGTTTTTAAAATAAGAAGAAAATCTGTCATAACGTTGAAATGGTCTTTTTTTCAGTTTGTAGGTTTTATAAAATATATTTGCATTTATTCTTGGTATCATTGAATAACCAAACATTGAAAGCCTCCAAATTCTTATAAATGAAACTAAACCCCATATAGCTCAAGAGCCTTTCTGGTCTAGGGACGTTAGACAGATACAAACTATGGGCCAAATTATGTAATCATGTGACTGTGACCACACTCTCATGTTTACCTTGTTCACATAATACATCTCTGATGTGAAACTCTGGTCAATTATTGTTATTTATATCACAGCTTTCCTTAAAGGTAAAGACGAGCGAATCATCCAAGATTTGCTTTGGCGAATGTTCCGAATTTCTGTCAAGATTCAAACACATTAGCGTACAAAAGTGCGTAGGAATCCTTAGCGTACTATTTACTTGTGAATGTGTCAGGCTGCGGAGTACAGTGTTTAGAGGCAGTCCAAATGAGGTAGAAAAGTAAGGTGCTCACTGCTAGCAATCAAGCTAAGTGCATAATTTACTAAAAACACCGTACAATAAGTGCATAATAGGACACATTGCAGTACCAGAAAAAGAATACACACAATGGGCTAAAGTGCTTAACAGTGTAGCTAAAATACACCAAAGACATAAGTATGCAGACATTTTAGTGCAATCAATTTCACATTTGCAAGCATAAAAGGCGCAGATATATATGTTTGAGTCTCGCCTCGTGGCTCCTTGGCATGATAAACACTGGAACACATAGTCAGAATTCAATTGTAATCCATGTGAGGTAATATTGTAATCCACATCGATAATAAAAATAGCAGCAAATAGAGAACCCTTTTTGCAAAGGGGGCTCGCAAATAACCTGAGAAGGGGTGAAAAGGGAAAATAGGTGCGCTTAGGCGCAACTGGGAATTTTCTGCAGAATGGAGGGAGTTCTGACAGCCATGTCCATCTGGATGAGGGGCAATAATACAACAACTAAACAAACAAACACAAAAAATTCCAACTAGCTCTCACCCGTCAGGTTCAGGTCATGGTGTAGCTCCCATAGGTCCTCTAATCTTGAAGTGTCCTTGAGACAGCCAGAAGATGGGTTCCTCAGATGAGTCCTCCTCACTTGAGCTGCTACTCGACATCAGAGAATGCTCCTGCCTCCTGTAGGCCAAGCTCGATGCCGTGGTGGAACTCCACTGCCCTCTTCTTCCAGGAGTCAGGGTGGTGGTCACGTTGGTGAGTGCTGCAGCCACTTGCGCTTTTCCGGATCCTCCTGCCAGGACAGCAGGGGTTAGGCTGCAGAGGTGGAGGCAAGGTTGCATCCAGGGAAGAAGCCTCAGCTTCCCTGGCTGCTGTGGACTTCATCTTCCACAGCAGCTGGTATTTGTGGATCACCGTGGATTGGAACGTAAATGATGACGTTGTCAGCTGACCCAGCTTAAAGGACTGTGGTGGTGGTGACGCTGGCAGTGCAGGTAGCAGAGGCTCCGGCTGTGGCTTTTCCCTGAACTGGAGGACGCCATCTGGGGACTCCTGAAGGAGGGTAATCCTGATAGCAAAGGGGCCTTTCAGAGACGCCATGGGGGTGTACTCCACCTGATCCCCTACGTAGAGGCTGTGATGAGGTTGTGGCAGGTACAGCCGTTTAACTGACCTGTGGACCACAAAGTACTCCTTTCCGTCCTCGTTGTCTGCCAGGAAGCCAGACCATCACTCGACCGAAAACCACAGGACAGTTCCCTTTTGGCATTCCAATGTAGGATCTCCCGGCCTAGGGTGGTCCAGTACCTGGATCACCTAGTCCTCCACGGCACTCTTGCAGTCCCAGAGAGTCTGCGCGTGAGCCGTCACTGATGCTGGCACAATTGGGTTCTGCCTTATGGAAGGTGTTGTTGATCTCCTCCTGGGCGGTGAAGAAGATGCTCCAGCCACCTCCGCCGCACCAGCCACACCAGCTGCCTCACGATGAGCCGCCTCACGAAGTGCAGCGACCTCAGCTGCCGTTAAGGTGAATAAGGGCACTGGAGCTGGGTTTCTCTTCTTGAGTTCTGATTGTGATACCCTGATGTCTGAAGCGGGCGGTGGTTCGAGTTTTTGGGATTTCGTTCCCAAAAGCCATCTGATTTGCTCATCTCTACTTAAAAGGATCACTCTCTGAGTAGGATGGTGCTCTGTGAGTGGCAGCCCATTGCATAAGCTCTTGTGTTTGGATTAGTTTGTTTTGAGTGTTTTTGTGTTTTTTCTAGTACCCTTTACAACTTTTTTGAGCTACAATTTTTTTAAATAGAATAAAACAATTTCCAATCAGAAAATAAAACAGATCAGAAACAAATGATGCGTGTTGCTATCTGGCTTTAACTGGGGGGGAAAAAAAATGGTGACACATTTTCTTTCAATGAGATTAAAGAGGACCTTTCACCACTCCTGACAGGCTTGTTTTAATGGCTTCATGCATTCCCCATGTAATAACAATTCTGGAACATCTATTCTTATGTCTCTATGATGTGCCATTCCTTTATTATTTCTACTAGAAGTTATGAATTAATTGCTAGCAGTCTGCAGTAAGGGTACAGAGGGGAGGCAACCAGTTGGAGGTGTGCCCTTGCTCATAAATGTATTCATAACTTCTAGTACAAATAATAAAGGAATGGCACAACAAAGATACATAAGAATAGATGCTCCAGAATTGTTATTACATGGGTAATGCATGAAGCTATTAAAACAAGCATGTCAGGAGTGGTGAGAGGTCCTCTTTAAATTGTGTAAACCAGATAAATAGTTTAAATTCAGATAAGTTTGAACAACCACTGGGATGGACAAAAATAGAAAACTATAAGTATGTAAAGAAGACATAGAGGCCACCAGCACAATTGTTCAGAAGAATAGAAAATTATACTATAGAATAAAAGTTAGGGATATTTGGCTTTCAGATGAAATGTATGGAAAGCATAAAGAGTTCCCGCTCCAGTGATATCATTTCATGAAAGTAGGATATTTAAGTAGAAGCAGCAATGGTGATCTCCTCATCTCAAACAATTTATTGAAACAAAAGCCGACACCAGTGCTGGATATACCACCACAAAAATGTCAGTGTCTCAAGAACTTGTCATATGACCTTGAGCAACAAGCTTTACAACAACATCTCCTGCTGTTGACAAGTCTACTTATTGTCTGCTGAGGCATGGCATCCCACTCTTCTTTAAGGGTGGCCCTCAAGTAATTGAGGTTCTGAGGTACAGAGTTGTGAACCTCTACACGGCGACTTAGCTGATCCTGTAGGTTTTCACTGGGATTAAGGTCTGGAGAAAGTGCAGGCCACTCCATATGAATTCCCCCAGTCTCCAGCAGCCCTTTCGTAATGATGTGACCTTGATGAGCTGGTGCATTGTCCTCCATGAAGATGACATTAGGCCTGTGTGTTCATGCAGAGGCACAATGACTGGATTTGTGATGTTATTCTAGTAGTATGGACTTGTCACTGGACCATTCACAATCTGTAGGACAGTTCTGTATTGACTAGACACATCTGTCCACACTATAATACTACCACCAAAGGCTTATCTGGTGACAGCATAGCACTCTCCTTGACATCTCCAACATCATTGGCGGTCATCATTCTATCATTCTACCTTTGGATAGAATGGAACTTACCATTCCATTCTCCCCCCTTTTGGACAGAAGTGGGCTAGTCCTGCTTCCTACCAAGGGAAGGGTTGCAGGAAGCTATAGTTAGTCAAGAGTGAAACAGATTTGGAAGGAGATGAGGAGTATCCTGACTCCCAACAGTTTAAGAGACAGAGTATCACAAGAGGGTCAACTGCCAAACCACCACATCCAAAGGTACCAGGACTGTCATAAAGTCCTAAACAGATGTCAGGACCTCAGGAACTGGTTCTTTATTGTTAGAGCTGTGAATCTGTGGAGTAGTCAACCATACTTACTATATATAAGTATGAAAAGTTGAATTTTTGTATTACACAGCAGCATCAGGTGGTTGTTTTTTCCCAAGTATCACTTAAACATAAAGATGGTATCTGCTGGTAAGAAACTTTATTGTGGGTGTGTTGCGTTATTAAAGGGAATGTGCAAGAATGGGGATTTTTTTGCAAACTCCAGACCTGGCTCCCTAATCCTCCTGGCCGGCAATGCTCTGCTGGGCTCCCTAGCTCCCTAGCTGTAAACATCCAGTTTGACATTGCCTGCAGCCAATCACTGGCCACGGTGTTGACTGGCTCTCCTTACATGACAAAGTGAGTTGGGCAAAGTTTCAAAAAATTTGATTAGAACGAGTTGTTCCAAATTAATTTGACAAAAATCTCAATAAATATGGTATACCCTGGCCACCCTGTCTAATCATAGGGCTTTACTAGGTGGCAGAATCTCAGTAAAAAGGCTTGGAACTTGAATTGCAAGAAAAGTGCAGGGAGAGTGCAGAGGGAGTGTGCCTCCATGTGCAATACGTTCTAGTGCACCCACATTCATAGTTAATCCATTCTGTAGGTACTCTACCATCAGTATTGCAGACAGTTGCAATGTATTTCCATTTATATAACTGTTCAGGGCACCAAGAGTTATAGCTAATCCCTTCTGTTAGCTATTGAATTACTGTGCATCAGTATTAAAGTTCAATAGCGGAGTTCTGGCTGCCCACTTGCACTAGCAGCAGCATGGATCCGACAGGCTGTTCGCCTGCCAGAACAGCCTGTCGTACAATCGTGCCGCTAGTGTGAAAGTAGCCTTAACAGTGCTGTGTCCCAACATTCAAGTAGTGGCTCATGACAGAGTAGGGAGGGTAGCAGCAGAAGCAGTGGCAGTACCAGTGTTAATAGTGGCTCCATGACAGAGTGGGGATGGTGGCAGCAGCAGAGGTAGTAAGGCTGTGTTCACATCACTGTTTATTTTTCTGTTCTTCTGATTCATCAGAATTACAAAAATAAAAACAATCCTGTATTTTAAGCATCCATAAAGCCTCTTACAGACATATATTGTGATGAAAATATTTGCATCTCACCTGTGTTTTGGACCCACTCCTGCTTTTTGCCTTACAAATTATGATCACATACTGATGCAAAATACTGATCAAACGCTGAAACTCTGACTAAAAGAACATATCAGCTATGACGAATTTGGGTCCAGTGGATGGAGTGATTTGTATGGTTCATTCTGATAACCAACGACACTCCCCCCGTATAACAATAATTCAGCTGCCATGTTTGATACATGCAGCAAGTTCGGGCCATCTAGTTTTTACCCTAATGTATGGAAAGCAAAACACCATTAATTTCATAATATGGAGGGATCCCAGAACAGAATGTGGTAGCTAGGGATTATGAATTTGGGTCCAGTTCTAGGAACTATTTGTCTGTATGGAGTTCACCTGAGGGGTTAGGTCATATGATATTTCATACAGAAGGTCATTATGGATGTGACAATACCTAATATGTATACATTTATTTATTTATTTCACTTTAACAAAATAAAAGCATTTTTGAAGCAGAAAAATCATATTTTAAGTGTATCCATTTTCTGAAAGCCACATTTTTTTCATATGTTTTGGCCGCTAGTCTTATTATTTTTTTGGCCGATTGTCTTATGGGCTCATTTTTTACAGAATGAGATGATGTATGATTGGTTTTATTTTGTGGTGAAGTAAGGTAACAAAAAATGGCACATTTTTTGGCACAGTTTTTTTTTTTTACAGTGTTTATCTGACGGGATAGATTATGGGATATATTTATAGAGCCTTTTTATATTTTTTATTTTAAAATAGGGGAAAGGGGCTTTTTTTACTTGAAACTTTATTTTTTTTTTATTATTAAAGAAACTTTAACTTTTTTTTTTTTTTACTTTATTTCTGTCCCACACTGGGACTTCAACTTGTGGGGGCCTGATCCCCTCTGCATTGCATTACAATACATCTCCGAGGCTTCCATAGAAGGCAGGTCCCATTGTCTCTGCAAGGCATCTGGCTGCCTTCTCACCTATCGGGTCCCCTTTACCGCAGAGTGGGGACCTGAAGGAACCCTCACCCTCCGCAAACTCCTCCCATGCCAACGTCAGCCCTGACCACGGCATAGGAAAGGGTTAATCCACCGGCATCGGCTTTCAAAGAGATGTCAATGGATACAGCAGGGACCGGCTATCAGTGACTGCTGGGTCCCCACACTGATCAGGCACTTACTGCTTTGGAGCCTGCCTGATCAGAATGACGTAATAGTAAGTCAAAAAGTCACTATTACGTCATTTTTCAGGAAGAGTTTAATGTAAGTACTTATTTATTTCTATAGTTTTCAGACATTGTAAGTTAGCATTTGTCCCTAACCCCTTCAAGACCAGCCATTTTTTTTTATTTTAGTTTTTTATTCCCAGCCTTTGCAAAGCCATAACTTTTTTATTTTTCCATTCACAAAGCCCCGTGAGAACATATTGTTTGCGGGACAAGTTGGACTTTCCAATCATACAAGATGGAGGCATTGGTGCAGTGACTGGCAGAGGGTGGGACATCAATATGGACTGATAGATGATTGGTCATTGCTTCGAGTGTGGATTGTTGAGGGAAGCGTTGAGTAAGCGGAAAACTGATTATCATATTGTTACAGAAAGGAAGATGAGAATGAAGCAGAAACATTATTTCAGTCCTTCGCCTGGTTGTGAGATGTGGGGTTGAGGCTAAGTTTTTGCCCTGGATAATAAAAGGATATACTGCACTCTGTGGGCACACCTCTTATTCCAATACCGTAAGACACTTTAATTCAATTAGGAGGGATTTTCCTAATTTGAGCGTATTCAGTCTCCATGTTTTCAGGGACGACCTCCTTTGGTTTCACTTTAGAGAACTCAATGCTAGCATACTGCACATCACCGTGATGCATATATACTAGGTCATCTCCTTGAGAGGACTGAAGGTTTTCTTGTTTGGCTTCTTCTGGAGGAACAACATTCTAGAAGAGAAAAGAACCAAGACCTGTTATTTATCTGATAGGTGTCAGAACAGAGAAACAATATGTGTCCATCAAATTCAGACGATTCCAAAACCACCTATTTGTAGGGAGTATTATACCAACTGTTGAGTGAAGCGGCACGTTGCATCCTAAGTGGAGTTTGGTCTGGCTTTTAGGAAAAATTTGTATTAACGAACCACGACATGGAAGCTGGAGTTGTCTTAGGAAGAATGGGGAAAAATACTCGCCTCATCCACAGCTCACGCACAGGCAGTCCGCTCCCCTCTTGATTGAAAAAGACCTGCCGAAGAACTGAGCTGAGAGTGATTATGTCACTGCACGCTAACAACGTGATCACTGATGATGTCACTATGAGATCATGCTGGGAGTGCGCTGTAATGAGATCACGCTCAGCGCAGGTCCTTCAGCAGTTATTTTTTCTATTATGAGAGGAGCAGATTGCCTGTGTGTGAGCACGTGGATGAAGTGAGAATCCTAAACAGCAATTTTTCACTAGTGTATTACCATTTTTAATGACTTTTAGACGGGTGCAATTCTAACTAAGCAGTCGTTAAGTACGGTCCCATTGATTGATGAGCTAAATGGGGTTTTAACATATTAATTTGTGACAAATCAAAAGTTTATAGTAGTTATATTCTTGTACATAGGAGGCAGTATTATAGTAGTTATATTCTTGTACATAGGAGCAGTATTATAGTAGTTATATTCTTGTACATAGGAGCAGTATTATAGTAGTTATATTCTTGTACATAGGAGCAGTATTATAGTAGTTATATTCTTGTACATAGGAGCAGTATTATAGTAGTTATATTCTTGTACATAGGAGCAGTATTATAGTAGTTATATTCTTGTACATAGGAGCAGTATTATAGTAGTTATATTCTTGTACATAGGAGCAGTATTATAGTAGTAGTTATATTCTTGTACATAGGAAGCAGTATTATAGTAGTTATATTCTTGTACATAGGAGCAGTATTATAGTAGTTATATTCTTGTACATAGGAGCAGTATTATAGTAGTTATATTCTTGTACATAGGAGCAGTATTATAGTAGTTATATTCTTGTACATAGGAGCAGTATTATAGTAGTTATATTCTTGTACATAGGAGCAGTATTATAGTAGTTATATTCTTGTACATAGGAGCAGTATTATAGTAGTTATATTCTTGTACATAGGAGCAGTATTATAGTAGTTATATTCTTGTACATAGGAGCAGTATTATAGTAGTTATATTCTTGTACATAGGAGCAGTATTATAGTAGTTATATTCTTGTACATAGGAGCAGTATTATAGTAGTTATATTCTTGTACATAGGAGGCAGTATTATAGTAGTTATATTCTTGTACATAGGAGCAGTATATAGTAGTTATATTCTTGTACATAGGAGCAGTATTATAGTAGTTATATTCTTGTACATAGGAGTATTATAGTAGTTATATTCTTGTACATAGGAGCAGTATTATAGTAGTTATATTCTTGTACATAGGAGCAGTATTATAGTAGTTATATTCTTGTACATAGGAGCAGTATTATAGTAGTTATATTTCTTGTACATAGGAGCAGTATTATAGTAGTTATATTCTTGTACATAGGAGGCAGTATTATAGTAGTTATATTCTTGTACATAGGAGCAGTATTATAGTAGTTATATTCTTGTACATAGGAGCAGTATTATAGTAGTTTATATTCTTGTACATAGGAGCAGTATTATAGTAGTTATATTCTTGTACATAGGAGCAGTATTATAGTAGTTATATTCTTGTACATAGGAGCAGTATTATAGTAGTTATATTCTTGTACATAGGAGCAGTATTATAGTAGTTATATTCTTGTACATAGGAGCAGTATTATAGTAGTTATATTCTTGTACATAGGAGCAGTATTATAGTAGTTATATTCTTGTACATAGGAGCAGTATTATAGTAGTTATATTCTTGTACATAGGAGCAGTATTATAGTAGTTATATTCTTGTACATAGGAGCAGTATTATAGTAGTTATATTCTTGTACATAGGAGCAGTATTATAGTAGTTATATTCTTGTACATAGGAGCAGTATTATAGTAGTTATATTCTTGTACATAGGAGCAGTATTATAGTAGTTATATTCTTGTACATAGGAGCAGTATTATATAGTAGTTATATTCTTGTACATAGGAGGAGCAGTATTATAGTAGTTATATTCTTGTACATAGGAGCAGTATTATAGTAGTTATATTCTTGTACATAGGAGCAGTATTTATAGTAGTTATATTCTTGTACATAGGAGCAGTATTATAGTAGTTATATTCTTTGTACATAGGAGCAGTATTATAGTAGTTATATTCTTGTACATAGGAGCAGTATTATAGTAGTTATATTCTTGTACATAGGAGCAGTATTATAGTAGTTATATTCTTGTACATAGGAGCAGTATTATAGTAGTTATATTCTTGTACATAGGAGCAGTATTATAGTAGTTATATTCTTGTACATAGGAGCAGTATTATAGTAGTTTATATTCTTGTACATAGGAGCAGTATTATAGTAGTTATATTCTTGTACATAGGAGCAGTATTATAGTAGTTATATTCTTGTACATAGGAGCAGTATTATAGTAGTTATATTCTTGTACATAGGAGCAGTATTATAGTAGTTATATTCTTGTACATAGGAGCAGTATTATAGTAGTTATATTCTTGTACATAGGAGCAGTATTATAGTAGTTATATTTCTTGTACATAGGAGCAGTATTTATAGTAGTTATATTCTTGTACATAGGAGCAGTATTATAGTAGTTATATTCTTGTACATAGGAGCAGTATTATAGTAGTTATATTCTTGTACATAGGAGCAGTATTATAGTAGTTATATTCTTGTACATAGGAGGCAGTATTATAGTAGTTATATTCTTGTACATAGGAGCAGTATTATAGTAGTTATATTCTTGTACATAGGAGCAGTATTATAGTAGTTATATTCTTGTACATAGGAGCAGTATTATAGTAGTTATATTCTTGTACATAGGAGCAGTATTATAGTAGTTATATTCTTGTACATAGGAGCAGTATTATAGTAGTTATATTCTTGTACATAGGAGCAGTATTATAGTAGTTATATTCTTGTACATAGGAGCAGTATTATAGTAGTTTATATTCTTGTACATAGGAGCAGTATTATAGTAGTTATATTCTTGTACATAGGAGCAGTATTATAGTAGTTATATTCTTGTACATAGGAGCAGTATTATAGTAGTTATTATTCTTGTACATAGGAGCAGTATTATAGTAGTTTATATTCTTGTACATAGGAGCAGTATTATAGTAGTTATATTCTTGTACATAGGAGCAGTATTATAGTAGTTATATTTCTTGTACATAGGAGCAGTATTATAGTAGTAGTTATATTCTTGTACATAGGAGCAGTATTTATAGTAGTTATATTCTTGTACATAGGAGCAGTATTATAGTAGTTATATTCTTGTACATAGGAGCAGTATTATAGTAGTTATATTCTTGTACATAGGAGCAGTATTATAGTAGTTATATTCTTGTACATAGGAGCAGTATTTATAGTAGTTATATTTCTTGTACATAGGAGCAGTATTATAGTAGTTATATTCTTGTACATAGGAGCAGTATTATAGTAGTTATATTCTTGTACATAGGAGCAGTATTATAGTAGTTATATTCTTTGTACATAGGAGCAGTATTATAGTAGTTATATTCTTGTACATAGGAGCAGTATTATAGTAGTTATATTCTTGTACATAGGAGCAGTATTATAGTAGTTATATTCTTGTACATAGGAGCAGTATTATAGTAGTTATATTCTTGTACATAGGAGGCAGTATTATAGTAGTTATATTCTTGTACATAGGAGCAGTATTATAGTAGTTATATTCTTGTACATAGGAGCAGTATTATAGTAGTTATATTCTTGTACATAGGAGCAGTATTATAGTAGTTATATTCTTTGTACATAGGAGGCAGTATTATAGTAGTTATATTCTTGTACATAGGAGGCAGTATTATAGTAGTTATATTCTTGTACATAGGAGCAGTATTATAGTAGTTATATTCTTGTACATAGGAGCAGTATTATAGTAGTTATATTCTTGTACATAGGAGCAGTATTATAGTAGTTATATTCTTGTACATAGGAGCAG